>CM029020.1:38344401-38893293 GCA_016801055.1 Panax notoginseng
ATTCCGCCTCTGATCTGAAACTCCATCCTCTAACCTCTCCACCGACCCATCTTCCACTCTAGCATAAACGACCAAATCTTGACAATATCTCGATAGACCCTTAACTAAATTTCAATTTCATTAAGAATTAACTAGAATTCAATTTCATTTTGTGATTCGATTTGGGAATTTTTGCATCTGAGGATTAGCCCTAATTTCTTAGTTTAATTATTTATTTAATTTTTGTTTTTTGGTGGACTGTGACTACATTACCATGATGCTTGTTTGTGGGTTGATTTTTTGGTTTATCTAGTTGTTTGGTCACCTTTTTGTTAGAATTAGAATTTCTGGAGTAAATTAGAAACAATTCTTAGAATGAATTAGAAACATACATGGCTTATTAGAAACAATTACCTACTAAAGGCAACAAAACATTTCATTAAATTCAATAGTGCACTAATAGAATTTGAATGAATCACATACATACATTACTTGAAGTGCAAGAGCAATATAAGATCTGCCTGCTCCAAAACCAGCTAAAATAAAGTCAAACCCATGAAGTTAAAATAACATTAAAATTTTGATGATGCAAAAGCACTATCTAGGATCAAATAATTGTTGTCCATTGCAGGATTACTGGAGTAATTGGGACTATTGGGATTTGAAGTTAAAGGTGTTTGCATGTATTGGGTTGAAGGAGGCTTTTATCTTGTTCTGAGTAATGATTTTTTGACTACTATATATTTTAATAAACTGGGTTTCTAGAAAAAAAGAAAAGTATCATGCCAAGAATGTGGATATCTCATCTCACAAGGTTGTAATAATGTTTTTCCCTAATTTTTAGGAAAAAACTGCTAATTAGTTGAATTAAGTAAATTATGTGATAGTTTGTTGGATCTTTTGAATTTCAGCTAAATCTGTAGTGAGGGATTCATGTTGCCAAAGAGGCCATCTTTACTTTGTTCATTATTATTTATTTGTCATCTCTATTTTAGTTTCATTTGTCTTACCAAACACCTCTACCTTCTTTTGTTGTCTGTATCATGTCTCAGGTACTTGGGGTTGAGAGGAACGCAAGCCAACGTGAGATTCACAAAGCTTTCCACAAGTATGTTATTCATAAGATTTTCTGTTTTAGCTTTGTAAATTACCTTGATTGCGTAAAGTTTTATGTTTTTTCTGGTGTAAATATAATGGATGACATGGATCATGAAATAAGGAGTTGCGGGGATAATGTAGAAATAGATTTGGAAATAGAAATGGATCACTTGAGTGAAGAGGGGTTGAATGTGAACAATACTAAAATTTTTGTCTACTATCCTCAAACAGACGATGAGATTACGGCTAAGCTAGGTCAAGAATTTCAAACATTAGATGATGTTCAAACTTTTTACAATACATATGCAATGCATGCTGATTTTAGTGTACGAAAGTTTAATGAGAAATAAAGGGTGGAAAATGATGAGATTTGTAGGAAGGAATATGTGTGTTATAAGCAAGGAAAGGGCAAACTATTAGCCGATGTGGTTGTAAAAAGAAAACGTGGATCTATAAAAGAAGGTTATAGTACAAGAACTATAGTGGTAAAAAGAAATGACTTATACGTAATTACTAAAATTAAGGAGGGGTCATTGTCACCCATTGTTAACACCACATAAGAGGAATCTTTTAAGATTGCATCGTAATGTGTCAACTGCCTAAAAATCTTTCAGTCATCAACTAGGCATGGTGAATATACCACAACAACAGCAATACAATTTTCTTGTAGTACAAGCAAGAGGGTTTGAAAATATTGGTTGTACGCAACAAGATTTGTATAACTTTGAAAGAGACAAGCGCAATAAGTTGAAGGGACATGATAATGCTATGTTAAATGAGTACTTAAAGTTAGAACAACAAAAGAATCCTTCATTCACTTTCATAATTGACACAGACGACGAAAAAAAGGATTACTTGTTATTTTTGGGTCGATGCAAGTTCTAGACGGGCTTATAGATTTTACGGTGATGTTGTCATTTTTGATACCATATACAATACTAATCGTTATGGAATGATATTTGCACCACTAATGGGGGATAATAACCATGGTCAAACTACTGTATTTGGTTGTGCTTTCTTAAGTGATGAGACTATAGATACTTTTGTTTGGCTTTTCAAGTATTTTTTTTGGAAGCAATGCCAGGTGATGCACCTGAGATGATTATCACCGATCAGGATCCGACTATGATAAATACCATTTCACATATCATTCCTAATACATTTCATAGGTATTTTAGTTGGCACATATTGACCAAATGTTTAGAGAAGATTGACTCAGTAAAATTCAGTGCTTATTATAAAGAGTTTTCAGATTGCATTTGGAATTCGGAGACTTTGGAAAAGTTTGAATCCACTTGGGTGGAGCTGGTGGAGTCAGTGGAGAAAAGTGGTTTGAAAGCTAATAAATGGCTACAATCAATGTATGACATCCGTTCTACATGGGTACCCGCACATGTGAATCATGTTTTTTCAGCCGGTATGTCAAGTAGCCAACAAGCGGAGAGTTCTCATTCATTTTTTAAAAGAATTGTTTATAAAAGAAATTCTTTAGTGGATTTTATGATTCAATTTGGTCGGGGCCTTTAACATCAACGACATGTAGAGTTGATTTCGAATAATAAAGATTTGATTGAGAGGTTGAGAATGAAAATTGGCCATGACTTCTTAGTTCAAATGGTTAACATTTATACACACTCTATATATTATAAATTTGAAGATGAGTTGTGTGAGAGCTTGAGTTATAGGTTTGAACTTATGAAGGAGGATGTCAACTACCATGACTATAAGATTTACAGAAGGAATGTCAACAAGTTTAACGTAAGAGAAATTCATTATGACAAATCTTTGGATTATGCAATATGCGTTTGCAAAAAGTTTCAGAGCTTGAGAATCCTATATTGACATGTGATAGCTTACTTGAATAAGTATTATGATCTTGACAAATTGCCTATAAAATACATTTTGAAGAGGTGAACAAAGACAACAAAATCAAGTGGTGTAATAGATGATAATGGTGTGGCGATAAAAGATGACAAGCCATGCAGAGTCAATTGATTCAACATTCTATAGATTTGATTAATAGGGATCTCATAAATGAAGAAGCCACAAATGTTTTAAAAGAATATTTAGGTAATGTGGATGAAAAGATCAATTAAATTATTGGAAAGAATGGTTTCGAAAGAAATAATAAAATAGAGTGTGGTGGAATGAGTGTATCCAAGTCAGTTAACATGACTTATACCTATGATCATAGTTACATTAAGTCGAATAAAGTGCGAGCAAAATGGTGTGGCAAAAGGCTGAAGGGTGGCAAAGAAAGGGCTTTGGGTAAAACAGAAAATCCCAAGGGTTAACGTTGTCATGGATGTGGCAAAGTTGGTGCGACACACGATAAAAGAAACTTCCTAGTGCTTAATAATCAGTAAGCAAGTTTACTTATTTTGACTTTGTTATTTGTCTAAAATTAACTTTGCTATTTGTTTAAATTTGACTTTGACTTTGCTATTTGTTTAAATGTAGAACTGGAGCATCAAATCATGAAACTACTCAGGATCCAAGTGTAGACGATGATGATAGTGATTCACTCCCAGGTGCAACTGAGATTGCTATAACATTAGAGAATTATGAGGTTACTTACAGATATCTTTTCATTTGTTATGGTGCATTAATACTTATCTTTGTTCCTTTTATGTCCATCTTTTATGTGTGTAAAGCATTGCTAGCTAATAGCTAACACCATGCTGTCAACATATCTTGTCATTCATTTCATCTGCATGTGTTTCATGATTAATACAATTTTGAAAATTTAAAAAAATTATATCACATGTCAAGATGATAGTAATAAACTGATGGTAATAACTAATAAAATTTAATATATTTATTTAGTTTAATGATTGTCTTGTTTGATTAATATGTTACTTCTTTACTTTGGCTGGATACTAGTACTACTGAAGCTCTTATAATGCAAGTTGTGATACAAAAGATAACAATTTATCAGCATGATTTGGCTTAGCTGTCATGTTTTCTGCATCTACAACATATTAAGATCATGAAGTACTTATTTATGTAGATTTATCAAGCAAGTCTGTGATATTTCCGAGCTCTTTTATTAAAAGATATAGTTAGACTACAAATATCTCATCTGTGTTACTGATGTTTTAATACACCTGTGTGGCTTTGTTCTTTTCCATTATCAGTATGGGAGTGGCAACTGATTGCTGGTAAATTCTATATAGATCGGCTTCTGACACTGGGAGATGATTGTGCTAATGAAAGAATGAGTTAACAAAACAGATGCTCAATAAATTTGACATCTACTATGATGCTTTAGATGCAGCTAAACTGGGAAAAAGGAAGGTTGCGCTGAAGACTTGCATATAGGATGATGTTCTTATTTAAAATGTGTTCAGGATGATATTTTAGTACAGGATGATGTTTTAAGTATTTTTTTTCACAACATGAATTTAGTTGCTATAGTTATGATTTGTATGGGTTTTTCTTTAGCATTATAGTAGAATCCAAGTGTGTACTAGTTTTGTATTAGCAAGTTCGTGCTCCTTCTGTTATATTTTCATAGTGATTGTATGTAGATGTTTTATTAAAGTTTGTATTGAATCTTTATTTTTTTTCCTGCCATCATGTGAGAACTTGAGTTGGTTATACTCATTAGAAAATTTCACTTTTAGTCTTAAGTCTGAAGTTTATATAAATACATTTGCATTGGGCATGAAAATAAAATGAAATTTATAATCTGAGTAAAAAATTTGCTTGTGAAACTTATAAATAAATGATACATATGTTTTAACGTTCTTTTTTCTGATGCAAATCTTGCATTTCATATTTTGCTAATGATAAATACTTTTATTCTTGTTATGCAGCACTTGCTGCTGCCTCATCTCCTATTGGAGTAATTGGGGGGAGCACTTACTGGTCATGGATTTGCAACATTGGTAAAGTCTAACTTTAATAGAAATTATGCTTGCATTATATATATATATATATATATATATATATATATATATATATATATATATATAATAATAGGGAATCTCAATCATTGTTAGGGGAAAGCTACACGCACGAATCAAGTCAGCATAATCTCTTAATCTCCTAAACATGCCCCTGGGTATAAAATTAACTATCCCCTAGGTATGCTTACATTTGATTCCCTTCAATGAACACACAAAGATTCAATAATTTTATTACATTCAACAATCTCATTACATTCAACAATCTCACACACAATTGATGGTAGAATAAGATGCTAAATAAGGGAACTACAACTTCATTACATTCAACAATTTTATTACAAAGCAACTACAACTTCATTACAAACAACAAAAACCACAACATGAAAGGAAAAAGTAACACCGAGTAAACCACTTTTATCTTCAGTCTTTCATTATTCAATTTCATCGCCTCAATTTTTGCCACAAACTCTTGATTTTTCTTTTATACAATAGCTTTATCATTTTTGGCATTGACAATAACAATAGTCTAATCGCCAATCCTTTTTTTCAAAACTTCTATTTCAGACTTCAATTCATTGTTTTTGCGATAATACTGAATTCTTAAGCGCAGTGACATTGCTGGATCAATCAATTCAAACGAGTCACGTGATATTGTTTTATAATTTGTGCAACCAACAAATCGTGTCCCATGATTTTTTTTGGGTCCATGAAACCTTCACAGGTGTGAAGGAACTCCACATTTGCAACTGCGGGATGAACTCACTGATGAATTTGTGCTTATGACTTTGTGGGGGGGGGGGGGGGAATTAGTTAGGGTTATACATTGCCAACATAAATTTTGTTAACTAAATTAAACATAAATATGGAACACAAATAAAAGTTATAAATATGGAATCGGATAAAGAAAGCATTTGGTAGGTGAAGATTTGTGCTCATGCAATCTTATAAAGGGAGGTGTAAGGCGTAGTCCTGTATAAAGACAACTTTGTGGTGAAGCGATAAAAAGTCCTTGAAAAATTCATCGACACAGTTTCGTACTAAAATAAAATAGAATTAACCATTCTAAGAACTGCTAAGTGTGCAGTCCCTCGTTTCTGGTTTTCTCTGTATATTATTCCAAGTTTTTTCCTAGTTCCAGGCGAATGTAATCCACAAAAAACCATAGACATGGAATCTATATATAGTGGAGGACCATACCAAAATAAATGTTGGGATAATCCCTATAACATGGGTGGGGATAGTATACCTCACCAATTAGTGAAAGCATCATATTATGAAAACATGGACGACTATTCTCTCTCCCAAGTTCAAAAAATCATTGTTTTTTCAAGGATTAAACTAATAATGCAATCAAAACAAGTAGCAGTATTCATTAATGCAAACACCTTTAACTTAAAATCCCAATACATGAAAACACCCTCTGTTGCGTCATTATTGCAGTTATACAAATAAACTTTTACTGCCCTATAATAGCTAGACTATGAGGATATATACTAACACAAAAGTATAGTTCATTCCAAACAAGTACACACCCAAGTGCCAATTCACGCACTGAAAAAGTTGTAGATACAACTGATTATATGCTCATCATATTAAGAAGTCTCCACATTCTTGAGAGTAGCATGGTTTTACAAAAAATATCAAGTCATTGGAAAGACCTTTCATTGCTTCACCAGAGTGTTTTGAAACATATAAAAGAAACAAATGATGGCATCTGTTGAGTATAATGAACATTCTCCTGATGAATAGATCCTACAGACTGAAATTCTAATTCTAAAAAAAAGATGACCAAACAACTAGATAAACCAAAAAATCAACCCACAAACAAGCATCATAGTAATGTTGTGACGCCCCTAAATCCAGGTACCTCAACCCACAGATCGGTGCTCACGATCCAACACATACAACATCTAAACTACACATTTAAT
The DNA here is from genome assembly GCA_016801055.1 of Panax notoginseng. Lineage (NCBI taxonomy): Eukaryota > Viridiplantae > Streptophyta > Magnoliopsida > Apiales > Araliaceae > Panax > Panax notoginseng. Next base: position 38,351,318 of record CM029020.1, read on the forward strand.
AGGATAATAAACATCACATATGATAAACCTTATTAAATGATTACTTACATAAACGTATCCCAGGTCGTCTGACCTTTATTATTACATCTCATTAGCGGAAAAATAAATAAGCTAATTACATAATTCATCATAAAGGAAAATAAACAAGAAGTTCTCTACTCCTGCATCTTTCCCTTGCCTTTGCTTGAAGAAGGCTTCTCAGGTTCCTCGACCTTAGCTGAAACAGTTATGTAAGGGTGAGCAATCAAATTGCCCCCAAGTATAATGAAATACAGCAAATGACTTGTGAAAGAAATTAGAGGTTTATTCTTCAACTAAATAGAAAGTCCCTTACTGGAACAGATCATCACCAAATTAAAAACTTATGGAATCAATGAGATAATCAATTCTCTAAATCAAATTGTAGATGTTGAATTCGAATGTATATATTGAGGGTCACAAGACCATGAACTATGTCTTAGGTTTACAAGCATTTCTATTGTAAAGTTTAACAGTCAAAAGACTATGGACCATCTTTCCTCGTACTCTAGGTGATCAGCCCTTCGTACTATGAATTGTGCACAAACATATCATCGCTATTGCGTAGCTCAGAATTATAGTTTCCGATAACATTTTCCCCTGAATAAGGTTGTTCATCTCAGCTTAACCACATGAATCCGCACCGAAACAATTCGATTTGGTACAACTTCAGAAATAAGTCTAGACTTTTTAAAACGTTCATCAACTAAGGACAAGCCAAATCAAATGGGTTCGATAATAAATCAAGGAATTCAATAATCATCTCAAGTTGAGGCATATTAACATGACATAATTCGTTAATTCTGATTCAAATAGAATTACAACAATTCATAATTGAACAAGTGTCATTCATCAAAGTAATGTTTTTGAGAATAATTAGAGAGCTTGCAAGTACTCAGGAAACTAATTCAAGTATGAAAGAAATAGTATAGAATAGGTAACTTTGCTCAATATTGAAATATAAGCAAAAATTAGGAAACTTGCCTTACGCGTTCGCTACAAAGTTACAATAACATTCCTTTAAATATCCTACACAATTAATTAAACCAAATTGATACATAGATTAGTCATGACACTAGATTCACTAATTGCTTACATTAATCCCAATCTACGATCCATCATTCTTTAATTATCACATTATATCATCTTATATAATTACAACTTGTTATTATGTCTTGTTACATGTTTAATGTTTCATCACATTCACTAGAATAGGTTAAATAAACATCCCCTGAACTGTACATTAAAATCTTCTTTACTGGGTATGATCTGCTAATGGCGTGGCCACGCCCAATAGAAGTGCGGTGGTGCTCTAGTGCAGATTCAGTTTTCCAATTTGTGATTTTGAACTCTATTTTCATCAAAACTCCATATCTTATTCATCTAGGGATCAATTTAGTTAATTTTTGATTCTATAAACTCATTTAACACATAAATATATACCTATAGAGTAATTTTAAAATTATAGAAACTCTATCAGTTGTCTTACTAACCCAAATTCAATGTTATGTTAAATTTCTATATTTTGACATGTTTTACGAAATCATTCACCTCGAATTCGTTTTAAGTCCTCTTTGATTCATTCAAACTGAATTTTTTTTCATATTTCAGAGATGTATAACATACAACCATCAATTCAAGACTTTAAACATAAGATCACAACCAATTTAACCTTTAAAACAGACCCAAAATACACAAGATCAGTCCAAAGGTACATTTTTCTCCCTTTTTACATAAACACGAATTTGACTGCTTTGATTTCAGAAATAAATTGTGATATCCCAAATATTAGTAATATTTCTTTTAAAGTAAATATTAATTGATTAAATAAATGTTAGAGATTTAACCTAATTATTAATAAAGAAAATATGAAAAGAGTGGATTAATTGTTTTTTATGTGCCCATAGGGTATAAAATGATTGGGAAGAGAGACTTTTAATATAAAAGGCTCTAACTAAGAATGTACGAGGCAATATAAATATTATTTACTCATAATGAAAAGAAAGTAATCTGTGAAGTTGAATAAATTTTATGAGATGTAGTAAGCAATGGTATTATTAAATGTATACCTTGATTATTCAAAATATAAAGGGAAGCCAATATGACTTAATTGAGAAATATTCTTGACATAAATCCACATATGAGATCAATGAAATAATTATATTATAATATAATTAATTTCGTTCAAAATTATTATTTAATGATAAATAAGGAAAATGGTGGGTACTACCATGAAGTATTTAAATTATATAGAGCCATCATTTTTAATGACATATGTGCTAGCTATTTTACTAGTTTAAAGAACTTTGGTGGATAAAAAAATCCATGTATATTAATATGTAATACAAGTCCATATTAAATATTGGACCATATCAAATTTGTTAGGTATGCTTGCAAATAGGTTAGTGTTATGGACCATTGCCTTACGGAAAGAGGGGTAATAAGAGTCCAAGTTATATAAATTGGGCCAAATTAATTTTTTTATGTAGGCATTTAAGCCTTCTTTATTTTATTAATATAATATGAGTGCATTGAGCCCAAAACAAAGTTGTGCCCAACCTTACATTAGACCCATATCGGCAGTCCATATTGGAGTGAAAAGGAACTGTTAGTTCAAATTAAAAGAGCAGTGAGATGGTTGTTGGTCAGTCAGTAAGCTAACAGTTAGTTAGCAATTTAGTTAGTAGCTATAAGGTGTAGAGTGACTGTAGGAGCCAAGTTCATTGCATGAGCCAAGTAGCTACTAGAGGACTGAATATGGACCAAATAGACTGTAGAGTAGTAGGAGGATACTAAGCCTTGTAGGGGCTGTGTAGTGGTAATGATGAAGGCCAATTAATGTAGGGCCCGGGTAGGAGCTAAAGAGAGCAGCCAGGTAGAGATAATGATGGTGAGCAGCAATAGGCTAAGTAGGCGGATTGAGAGAGAGAGAGAAAGCTCAGCCATATATAGCCATACACTGCACTTGAAAACAAATAACTTCTATACTTATCCGAGTTCCAAAAGCAATATCAATAGCAGCCCATTAAATTGAGAGAGTAGCAAAGCTACGACTGGAAGGGAATGAAGGATTGAGCATCAAAGCTACTTCAATCTCTAGAAGTTAGCTAGGTAAGCAAGCTTAAACTCTTTCCATTCCTTTTCCATTTCTTTTCCATTTCATATTTGATAGTAGAATGGGTTGATAGTGACTATAGTATTAAATAAGACTATATATGGTGGTTGTTATTATAATATTAGAGCTTTGTGTGGTTGTTGAGGCATTATATGTAGACCCTTAATAAATCAAAAGCCAAAAGGCTGGGAAAAATGAACAAGAAATTTGTGGTTACATGTAAATAAAATCATGCTTACCAACTGTTTGATTAAATGTCCAAGTAGAGTCTGTTATAGTATAAAAGCATGCTAGCTATGAATTAGAGTCCAAATCATGTCTACGAGCTCATATATTGAGATGAATGCTGTGATGCCCCCATAACAGGTATACATAACCCATCTTGAGTCGCCAGAGACATGATACATAAATTTAAATACAACTTAATTATACAACATGTGAGACCCCAAATTTTATGAATAAAGATTTAAATTTCTCGAAATATTTTTTTGAATATTATGGTGTGGATTTGATATAATGTTATAGTTGTGGGTAATATTTATAAATTTTACAAAGTAAGCAAGTGGTTATATAATATTCGATTGGTCGGAGAATATTCGTTTTAACAGGGAATATTCGTACGACGGCACAATCATTGGTGGACCCCACAACGGAAGTATTGTCGTAGTTAGAAAACGACAAAATTATCTTTTTTATAAAAATAACGACGAAAGTGTTACCGTTAAAACTGTTGAACTACTCGATAGTAAAAATACAGTAATACGCGTGGTTGCATAGCAGCACACGGTATTGATTATTGATGTTTACGTAAGAAGTCACTCAGTTATACTCAATTATTGCTACAGTAATTGCTGCATCATATCTCTCATATTATTGATTTAATTATTATCACAGTATCATCTGTATAACATATTATGTTATTAAATCAATAATTGAGACAACAAAGTTATTCATATTATTATTTGCAATATTAACGATGTCTAGAAGTTCTGCCAATAAGAGGTTTGGTCACCTAATTGCACGCCAATAGGGAGAAATCCTTATTGGAAAGCCCCCTCTTTCCTGGGAACGACCTGATCGATTAATATTGTGAATTATAATAAAGGTGATAAGTTTTATTTAATTATTATTATAAATGTAATAAAATAGAAAACTTTTTATATAAAATAGAATACTTTTATAAAGTTATTTATTTTATTAGACTATAAATAGAATATATAATATTCTATTATGCATAGTGTTTGCATAATAATTTTTTTTATATAAAACAGAATACTTTTATAAAGTTATTCGTTTTATTAGATTATAAATAGAATATATTATATTTTATTTAAAAGATTTTGTTTTATTAGAATATTTTATTAATACTACATAGTAAATCAATATGGACCGTCCGTTTAAAAGTAAATCAATCTGGATCGTTCACGAATTAGTTACTATTCAGTCCATTCTCCTATAAATAGAAGCTCATTCCTTCATTATTTCTTACGAATTCACTGAAACTCTAGAGAGAGAAACTATAGAGAGAAAGAAGAAAAGTATTATGCTACTTCACTACTCCTATATCCAGTTTTTTCTAAGGTAAGGGATATTATTTGTTATACTCGTAAGGGTTATTATTCTTTCATATTTATGAAGAGAATTATTTTCTTTCCAATACTCGTAAGAGCTGTTGTTCCATTATTTATTATTATGTTAGAATAACATGTCTATGCAAAGTACCACATACATAGTGAAATTCTGTTGTTATTCCATTCCTTATTATTCTGTCAGAATATCCTGTCTGTGCGTTTACGCATGACCTGATTCCATTCTTTATTATTCTGTCGGAATATCCTGTCTGTGCGTTTACGTATCCTGTCTGTGCGTTTACGCATGACCTAGTTCTATTCTTTATTATTCTGTCAAAATATCCTGTCTGTGCGTTTACGCATGACCTGGTTCCATTATTTATTATTCGGTTGGAATAACCTGTCTGTGCGGTCTATCGCATGCATGGTGAATTCTTCTGTTATTCCATTCTTTATTATTCTGTTGGAATAACCTGTCTATGTGGATTACCACATGCATGGTGAATGATCCTTTGTATTCATTCCTTATTAAATTGTGGAAATGACCTGTCTACGTGGATTACCGCATGGCGAGCGAAAATCCATTTGCAGTTTCATATATTCTATTATACTCAGTTGGTTAAAGCCTTGACTTCTATACTCCATGAAATTAGTGGAATATCCTTGATATTTGCGCTTCATCCAGTATCTTTTCATGAAAATATTCTTCCGAGCATTCTTGAGTTTTACCCCATAAAGCAGTATCATGTTGACAATTTGGACGTTATTGGTTCCTGGATAAATTAATTCTTGAACTTGTTTTATTGAATTCTTATATCATTGTCATCATCCTCATGTTTATATTATGTTGAAAGTCATCTATGGCATTAAGTGCATAGATGGACTTGGTATGATTATGACCAGGGATTATTCGGTATAATCATGACCGTAATGTTACAAATGATGTGATAAAAGTCCTCATTGGCCCATAGTGCATTGATGGACAGTTGTTGGCATGATCATGACCATTGATGAATACACGAATATCCTTGGCCCGTAGTGCATGAAAAATTTGTGGTTGTGATACTAATGAATATCCTTGGCCGTAGTGCAGGGATGATGTGGATTATTTATTAAGTTGAGTCCCAGCGATAAAAGTGATGAAAAATCTTTTAAATCATAAAAGATAGTAGATTTTATTCTCTACTTGACTCTTTTAATGGATTGCTTGTTTCGCTGCAGTTAAACTTGATGTTTGTTATATTGTATCAGTTTAACACTGTTGAAGGCTAACGATAATTTATTCTGCATTATCTTAGTCATAATATTTCTTACTGGACTAGTTGAGCTCACCTTTTTACTTTCATTGTTCTCTTCAGGAAATGAGAACGTAGCAGGGACTAGTCGGGGAACGGAGTGACGGTCCAGATGATAGCATTAGTAGTCCGCACTATTCTATGAAATAGTGTGATGATAAATGTATTGAGGACTTATTTTGAGTTTAAATACTGTCTAGAAGACAATATTTGTATTAAAACTCACAGCTCATGTTGTATATTTAAGATTGTATTTGTATTCTGTAACATGTATTTGGCGACTCAGAATAGGTGATGTATACCTATTTTGGGGGCGTCATAGTTGGTATCAAAGCTTAGGGATATGATCCCTGGCTGATATGTGACATAAAAACTAGGAGGGGAGAGACGGGGAATTCCTTCGCTAGTATGACCCACCTAAGTTTATTTGGTATTTAATTGGTTGGTCAGAGTATATGGATAATATGTGATATGTTAATTAACCCTTGTTTTATGGCAGTTTTTAGAATGGCAGCAGAGAACGTTAATAATGGAGTGAATGAGACCATGGAGACACCTCTAATCGCCAACCAGGATAATGTGATGTCAGGCGAAGAAGGAATTAGAGATATTCTTGTGGTGAGGGAGGAATTAATAGTTGCACCCGAGCTAGTCGCAGAGGTAGTAGCTGAGAGTAAGGAAGAAGAGGAACCTGAGGAGAATTTATTAGAAGAATTTTATGATCGAAATGTAAAATTGCAAAATCGTATTCATGAGTTAGAAGAGCAGGCTGAAGAACGGCAGGCGGTCGTGGAGCAAAAGGATGCCATAATTCAAGCTTGTGTTACCCGATATGTAATGCTTGAACAGAAGCACTCTTTGGCAGAGTATAAGATGACAAAGCTGGAATCTGAGCTGAAAGAAGAAACAACTGAACGAGTGAGAATGAGTGATGCATGGGTAAAAGCCGCATGATGCGTTGATATTGTGGAAAGAGACGTCCGATCTAAGAAGGCTAAAATAGATGATATGTATTTCTCTTTTTGGACAGCAATTGAGAGAACCCAACATCGAGTTTTGAATTACCCTGTTCATTGCGGTCAACCCCAATTCGATATGGGTCGAAGATTAATGATTCAGATCATGAAACAGGAGTACGACGAAGCAGTTGAGGGTGGAATAGTGAGGACTACTAATGCACCATCTAGGACCATCACTTTGTTCCTCGACTAGTCCCAGCTACGTTCTCATTTCCTGAAGAGAACAATGAAAGCAAAAGGGTGAGCTCAACTAGCCCAATAAGAAATATTATGACTAAGATAATCCAGAATAAGTTATCATTAGCCTTCAACAGTATAACAACTGATAGAATACAATAGACAACAAGTTTTAGATCAACAACTGCAGCGGAAATAAGCAATCCTTTAGAAGAGTCAAGTAAAGTATAAAATCTACTATCTTCTATGATTTAAAAAGTTTTTTCATCAACTTTATCGCTGAGACTCAGCTTAATAAATAAAATCGAATCATCCATGCACCACGGCCAAGGATATTCATGTAAACATCAATGGTCATGACTATACCGAATAATCCCTGATCATAATCATACCAACAACTGTCCACTAATGAACTACAGGCCAATGAGGACTTTTACCACATCATTCGACACATTACGGTCATGATTATGCCGAATAATCCCTGGTCATAATCATACCAAGTCCATCTATGCACGTAAGCTAAAGATGACTTTCATCACAATATACGCATGAGGATGATGAAAATGACATAATAATTCAATAAAACACGTTCAAGAATAAATTTTAAAGATTTACAAATTAATTTATCCAGAAACCAATAACGTCCAAATTGTCAACATGATACTGCTTTGTAGAGTAAAATTCAAGAATGCTCAGAAGAATATTTCCATGAAAATATACTGGATGAAGCGCAAATATCAAGGATATTCCACTAATTTCATGGAGTATAGAAGTCAAAGCTTTAACCAACTGAGTATAATAGAATATATGAAACTGCAAATAGAATTTCGCCCACCATGCGGTAATCCATGTAGACAGATCATTTCCACAATTTAATAAGGAATGAATACGAAGGATCATTCACCATGCATGTGGTAATCCACATAGATAGGTTATTTCAACAGAATAATAAAGAATGGAACCAGGTCATGCGTAATCCGTACAGACAGAATATTCCAACAGAATAATAAAGAATGGAACCAGGTCATGCGTAATCCGCACTGACAGGATATTCCAACAGAATAATAAAGAATGAAATATCAACAGAATTCACCAGGCATGCGATAGACCACACAGACTTGTTATTCCAATAGAATAATAAAGAATGGATCCAGGTCATGAGTAATCCGCACAGACAGTATATTCCAACAGAATAATAAAGAATAGAATAACAGAAGAATTTCACTATGTATGCGGTACTTCACATAAACAGGTTATTCCAACATAATAATAAAGAATGGAATAACAGAAGAATTTCACCATGTATGCGGTACTTCGCATAGACAGGTTATTCCAACATAATAATAAAGAATGGAATAATAGAAGAATTTCACCATGTATGCGGTACTTCGCATAGACAGGTTATTCCAACATAATAATAAAGAATGGAATAACAGAAGCTCTCTTCATGAATACGAAAGTAATAATACCCCTTACGAGTACAACAAATAATATCCCTTACGAGTACAACAAGTAATATCCCTTATCTTAGAAAAACTGATTACTGGAGTAGTGAAGTAGCAGAATACTTTTCTTCTTTCTCTCTCTAGAGTTTCAGTGAATTCGTAAGAAATAATGAAAGAATGAGCTTCTATTTATAGAAGAACTGAAAGTAGCTCTTGGTCTTAACGAAGTGTCAAAATGACTCTTGGTAATATTGAAGAGACAACTACTATTTGCGAAGGGGCAATTAACTCTTGGAACACCGAAGAGACAAGTAACTCTTGAAAAATCGAAGGGACAAGTTACTATTAAAACTTTAAACCAACGATCCATATGGATTTACTATTATAATTTCAACCAACTGTCTGAAAAATTATCACATCTTCTCATGGAATAATATTGTACTCAAAAATAATTTAGACCAAAAAGAAATATATTTTTCGGGTGAATAGTACCCCGTAAATAGTACTTTAGGAATAGTACCCCGTGAATAGTACCCCGACACAAAAAGTGTTTCAAATACCCGAGTGAACAATACTAGAGTGAATAGTAACTGAGTGAATAGTAACCCGTGAATAGTAACTCATGAATAGTACTCCGACACGAAAAGTGCCCCGAATACCCGATTGGTCAATATAACCTCCAAACATCAATTATTATCGAAATAAATATCAATTTCTACTAACACTAATAATTTCCATACAATGGAACTATCAATTTCATCTTTAATCAACACGAACTTATTCATCATTAATATTATAATTCACAATATTTAACAACCAGGTCGTTCTCAGGAAAGAGGGGGCTTTCCGATAAGAATTTCTCCTTATTGACGCGCAATTAGGTGACCAAACCTCTCATTGACAGAACTTCTAGACATTGTCAATATTGCAAATAATAATATGAATAACTTTGTCGTCTCAATTATTGATTTAATAATATAAAATATTATACAGATGATACTGTGACAATAATTGAATCAATAATATGAGAGATATGATGCAGCAATTACTGTAGCAGTAATTGAGTATAACTGAGTGACTTTTTACGTACGCATCAATAATCAATACCGTATGCTACTATACAACCACACGTATTACTGTACTTTTACTACCGGGTAGTTCAACAGTTTTAACGGTAACACTTTCGCCGTTATTTTTATAAAAAGATAATTCTGTCGTTTTCTTACTAAGACAATACTTCCGTTGTGGGGTCCACCAATGATTGTACCGTCGTACGAATATTCCCCGATCAAACGAATATTTTATAACAACTTGCTTATTTTGCAAAATTTATAAATATTACCCACAACTATAATATTATATCAAATCCACAATATAATATTCAAAAAAATATTTCAAGAAATTTAAATATTTATTCATAAAATTTAAGGTCTCACAAATGCTTCAAACATGCTTCTATGCTTAAAAATAACATGTTGTAGTATAACTTACATGCTATGAGAATTTTATTTTAAATATTAGAGTGAAAATAGTAGAGTAAACTCTGAAAATTATAGAGTGAAAATAGTAGAGTGAAAATCGTAGAGTGAACTCTGAAAATCGTAGAGTGAACTCTGAAAATTGTAGAGTGAAAATAGTAGAGTGCAGATAGTAGAGTGAAAATGGATAAACACCCTAGTTTGTGCCTAGTTTTGATTAACTTCCATAACTGAATTTAAGAAACCATACTCATGGAAAAATACTATGATATATGATCTAAATGCTTGCACAAACAAAAGATCAAATGGGCTAACTCATAAAGTCCAAAAGCATCATCAAAGTGACCTAAAAATTTACTTCTGCTGCAGTTGGTAGTAGAGTGGATAGTAAAGTGGAAATGTAAAATACTCATTTTGAGGCACTATCTTAAGAAGCCTTAAGAGGTTGTTTCAGTTAACTCACTATGGAATTAAATACTATGATGTATGGTTTAAAATCTTGTTCAAACATAGAAGTCAAAAGTTGATTACAAAGATTCATAAAAATCCCCAAAGTACCCTAGAAAATCATATTTTCTATTTTTAAACTATGATGGAATAATGGGATTTGATTCCTAGAAATGTCACAACATAATATAAGATTATATTTGAAGTGTATAATGACCAATAAATTGTATCATGTTATGATTAGACCAAAATGAGTATATTTGCGAATGTATAAGAAATAAGTATGCAATATATACCATGTGTGTATGCTCACAAAGTGATGAACGAAGGCTATATGCCTAATTTAAGTCTAAGAAATTTAAATTAGTAATGTTTAGCCAAATATGGTATGTTGTAATGGTGTGATACACACACAGTAAAATACAAGTACGATAAACTAGCACATGTAGCGATAAAAAGGGAAATAACGCTGAGTTATATAAATAACGAAGTTGAATATAAAGGTGGTACAAGGACAATATAAGTTAAACTAGGTTATTAAAGTAAGGTTAACCATGAGATTAAGTATTGATTGTGTTTATTATCAATCTCACATACCGTGTAGGTCATGCTGAGGAACATGACATGTTAGCGTAATGGTAAAACGCCAATACAGGCAAGTTTTTCAGAATTTGTTTTTATATGTGAACTTGTTAATTGTAATGTGTACATAGTCCCTGTATTATACGTACTCCTTGTGAATAAATTGAGATGTGCTATACTGTGATATAAATCTATTGAATCAAGTTAATGATTGATGTGGATTGAGTTATGAAAACTTACTATATTCATGATATGAGGTATATGATAAGCATGAAGCAGGTATAATTGCTAAGTATGAGCATTATGAAGCCTAAATAAATGCAATGTATGAAAAATATGAATTTATGTATAAACTGCGAAGTATGAATAATTTAAGTTGGGTTTAAAATACGAACTATGTGTTATGTGATAACTGTTAAACTTGCTGGGCAACATAGTTGCTCACCCTTGCTATAACTAATTGTTTTCAGCTAAACCAAAGCGGATCGAAGGATTCAGGATAGACAAAGGAAAAAGGAAGAAGTACTTATTGAAGTTTTTCGTATAGCTCTAGCTATGCTAGATAGCATTCAAATGACATATTGTAATTGCATAGTCAAAGAACATTGTATAGAAGTATAGTTAAGTATAGTTGTGAGTTCATGGATAATTACAATCAATATATCAAAGTGAAAAAGATTATTAATAACTTGAAATGTATAATTTAAATCAATATGATTTAAAAGTGTAACATCAAACTGTAAAGGTTGCGGATTCTAGAAATAGAAGGAATTAATGTATTAATTGGTATCAAAGTGAGATTGTATTCATTATTTTATGAATAAAGATTATAAATATTCATATGAAGGTTGTATAGTAATGCACCAGGTCCGAGGTTCAAGGGACCCAAATTTAGAGGTGTTACATGAATAACACTAACAATTCATCACTTAACAATATACTTAGATTCTTCTCCAATTCATAAAATCAAATAACAATTTCATAATGAAAACTTAAGGAATGGATGTTGAAAGCCTTAAAATTAATTTCTTACCTCTTTAGCCTTCTTTAGCTTGGTTAGATGATAAGGACTGCTGGATTAACCCCTCCTTCTTCTCCAAAACTCTCTCCCAATTTCATAGAAAACCTTCTCACTCTCTCTCTCACTCTGAACTCTGCTTTCTTAGCAACATAAAATGAAATGACGAAGTATAAAGGTAAGGTTTATTGAGTTTGATTTGAGTGTTACTGTGAAATGTAAAGCCTGAGCGGTTCAAGGATTATTATTATTATTTTTTATTGTTTTCCTCTTCTAATTGTCCTTAATTTTTTTACTATTTATTTGGTTGACACCCCAAATACAAATAATCACATACCACATATCTCCCCATTAAACCAATCTTTATATTTTAAATTGGATTTAAATTAATTAAGTTCATTAAGAAATTAAATTGGACATTTAATTCCCACATATTCGGTACAACATGTAGCTCCTTACACTTGGACTTTATCAATTTAATTAGACTTTCAATTTTAGTCATCTATTAAATTGAATTTAGTTTCTTTTAATTGGATTACTTATATTTCTAATCTATTAGCGTACTAAAATCATGCACTAAAATATTTATAGGTAACCCACATATTTTTTGGTAGGGGTGAGCATGGTGTGGTTTGAAGCCCAAACCGCATACGAAACCGCTTAGGTGCGGTTTGACAAATCTAAAACCGCACATGAAACTGCTCGTGATTAGTGCGATGCGATTTTGAACCGTGCGGTGCGGTTTCATTTGGTGTGGTTTCGGTTACAAAACCAATTAAAACAACAAAATTTTATGCAATTTAAATTACCAATTTAACATCACACAATATTAAATATCACTTTGATAACACACACAACCTTACTTATAATATTTTGTCTAAATAAAAGCTAAATATAATAGAGTAATATGATGTAAATTATTAAAGTAGAATATATTAAAGTAAACAAAAACTAAATACAATCTTTGCTACTCTACTCTTAGTAACAATATGTTGTAATAATTTACAGGCTACTCTACCATATATTACCGCATATTGTTAACAAAGATCATATTACAATAATATTACAATCATAATACAAAGAGTCAGAAACATTATAGGCTACTCTACCAACATGGTGCGGTTTCGGTTTTATGCGTGCGATTTTGGCTAGTAACCAAATCGAAACTGTAAATTTGGTTTTTTAACCCACCTAAAACCACCACATACGCCGGAATCGTTGGTGGGGTTTGTACGGTTTTTAGTGCGATATCAGTTCTAATTTAGTTCCTTGCTCAACCCTATTTTTGGGTAAGATAAACACATCAAATAAATTACTTCAAAAATAATTCTCATCAAAATATTTATTTTTTTCGATAAATATTTATAATTCTTTCTACAAAATTACAATTGTTACAAATGTAGTTCACAGTCCACTACAAAACAAAAATTAAATCTATATCTATAAAACAGAGCAGAGAGAGAACATAAGTGTCACATCTCAGCAAATCTCTCTCTCCCTCATTCCACCTTACTAAAATTTCAAACCCGCTATGTTTGTCTATTCTTACCCACACAGAACTCTCTCATTCCCCCTTATTCCCCCCAAACAACTGATCCCTCTCAACTCCCCTAAACCTCTTCTCTCATACCCAGCCCTAATTCCAGCCCCAAATTTCTCATACCCAACCCTAAATCTCATACCCATCCCCTAATGTACGATCCAGAGAATCAAATTAGGTTCACGGAGCTTGAAAAATACAAACAAATCACGTAGAGAGAAACGTAGATTGCTTTTGATAAGTGCTGATATCTTTTACTAAGCGGCGGTGATGGCAAGCTGATATTGCTAAGTGGCGATTACTTTTGGTAAGCACCCAGTAAAACTTTCAATTGGTAAGCACTTTTTCGATGATTGATTGAAATTTTGACTAGTAAAACTTTCAATTGGTAAGCACCTTTTCAATGATTGATTTTTGAAATTTTGTGTTGATTCGGTTGTGCCGCTAAGGTTGGTTTTTCTGCCCTCATAAGTTTTGTCAATATGTTGTCAATATACTTGGGTATTTTTTAGCATGTATAATTGGGTATTTTTTAGCTTTCCCCATTGGGTATTTTTTCTGCCCAACTGTTTATATTGGCCAATGTGTGGTAGTATTATTGTTTGATATTGATATTGGAACTTTAGTTTTATGTTTGTTATTAGCCCCTGTACATAGAATTTAATTTGTAACTAGAACTTGCTTTGTTTGTCTGTGTCCTATATATTGGAATTTGGGGCTTTGATGTCTTATATGTCTGCATCCTTTTTAGGTTTAAACTGCGTTTCCTCTTTAATCAATGAATAATCTTGAACAAAAATTTATTCAGTGTGCCAAATAGCTATGAAACAAACAATTGAATTTGTTGTACTTGTACATGTAGTTAACATAATGTGTGCTTGTGTGTTAGATGTGAAAACCTTCTTGTTCTGTATCATGAAAACCTTCTTGGTTATAAGTTACTCTGCACATGGAAAAATGGAAAATATATTATCATTTGCTGTTAGTAAAGAAACATATCCATGTTTTCTTCCCCCTCATAAGAGATGTCTTTTAGACTTTACTAATATATTACTTATTTCAAGTTTATTATGTTCCTAAGTGCTGTTTTTCTTCCTCTTTCCAGTCAGGCCTCTCCTTTCCACTGGAAAATCTCAGACAATTCCCCCACTTCACCCACCTGATAAACATACATACATAAAAAAGGGAAAATGGGTATGAAAAGTAGTGACTTGACAAATGGAAAATACTCCATACCCATTTGAAGTACTCTTGTGAAGGAAAATAAATGCAACACTGGTTTCCATGTTCTGTGTTTGCTCTTTAGTGACATTTCTCTGAACATGATGATGTTCTAATGTACATGTACTAATCAGTCTCATTTACAAGTACTAAAGATCTATTTTTGCTCCATATATGTTATTGACTCCAAAAAGCATTTAGTAAAGGTAAAACTATAATGATTGCAAACTTGAGCACATTGTGTCATTTTTATACTGATAGACATTTTGTTTTGTTTTGTTTTATACTGATAGACATTTTGTTTTGTTTTGTTTTTTAATGAGATTTTTAGTGGAAGAGGGAGTACAATATTAAACAAATTTCGTTAGCATCTTTATGGGGAGCCCTTGAAAGGTAGAAATAAAGAAAAATAAAACTCTGAATTTATAAATTTTACCTCAGTTTCTTTAGTTTTATCAAGTTGGATTTAGTAATATCATGTCTATTGTGTTTACGGTTTGGAAAGTAGTAGAGTCAAATTTAGTACTTCTTCATGACTCAGTTAGATCTAATAGGTTCAAGTAATCAAAATTAAATCTTTTAAATTTCTACGCATCCAAACTTAATTTTCTACCCCAGCCCTCTTCGATTAACTTCTTAGAAACATAAACATGGGCTATGAAATAAATTAATCTTATGAGTTTAGAGAGTTGTAGAGAACTACAGATTCATTATTAAGACTTGAATTTCGTGTGGAGGTTGTGTTCAGGAGTGTGACTAAATTGGTGAATGTGTGGAAAAGGTTGTGTTGGATGTAGGAACAGGGAGTGACATTCTAGCAATATGGTCAGCAAAAGCAGGTGCAAAGAAGGTCTATGCAGTTGAAGCTACTAAGATGGATGAACATGCCCGCGAACTTATCAAAGCAAATTAAATCATTTTCAGGATGTGGTTGAAGATGCTATTCCACCAGAGAAAGGTTATTTTTTCTAACTTGTAATTGCCCACTGAATTAAATCTTTTTCATAGTACCGTTTTGTATTTTTTATATGTTAAGTTCTTTTGGATTTTGACACCGTATGGGTTTTCTGACTCTAACGGAAGAAATTGCCCATTTGATTTAATAATCTCAAAGTGGATGGGATATTTTCTTCTGCGTGAATCGATGTTTGATTCAGTGATTTGTGCACGTGATCGCTGGCTGAAGCCAACATGAGTCATGTGAGTACTTCTTTAGTTTATACAATAATATTTTCACACGTGTTGTTTGACGTCTGACTGTACGTACTGTATTTTGTGAATGCGCTTTATCATTTATCTTGTACTCTCTTTAACTATTATCTCATATGATGGTTTATTGCAAATAGAAAAGATTAGCTTGACCTTTGAACTCATTCATGTTCCCATAACTACGTAAAAATGAGTAAATTATTTTACGAATTATTATTATTGTTTTTATATCCAAAGTACGTAAAGGCAAAGGTAAAAATTTCCTAATTTGTTCCACTATTTTCTATTATCACAATAAACCTCATTTCGTGCTATTAAGCAACAATGGTAGACAAAGCTAAAGCAAATTACAAGCATAACAGAGGAAGCGTGTATGTGTAAATCTCTGTACCACTATTTTCTAAATGAAATTGAGAAAATTATGGAGATTCGAAGAAAAGTAGTTTTGGGACTAACCCAACCCAAGGAGAGAGGGAGAGAGCTAATTCCTGTAGAGTGTGTATAGGAAAGTAGAAAACAAAAGAAAATCCTTGAACTACGTGAGCTACCCCTAGGGTCCAAGAGTAACAAAGTGGGGAAAATGAAGAGAAATAGAAAGTGTGTATGTGCTGGGGGGTGGGGTGTGTGTGTGTGTGAGGATATTTTTTAGAGAAGAAATCCTATTCAGCTTCTTTTGCCACGTCTCTTCTTCTTTGGCAAGTAGATATTTGTTCCCGAGTCATTTCACATAATTTGTACAAGTCCATATCTTCCCAGTTGTGCGTCACAAACTACTATCTCAAATTCATCTAAATCTCGACATTGATCTTTCTATAACTTAACTTCAAACGAATGTCAAGTTACTCAAGTAATGCTAGAACAATAACAAACTGCATACCTTAATTAACTCCCCCTCACAGTAACCATCAAACTGTGCTCTGCAGTTCAGAACAAAAAATGAAGACAACCAACATAATGTAAAAATATACATTGACGAAAATAAATTTAGAAAAGGGTTAAAAGATTATGCATATCTATATATATAAAACAGAACAGATAGAGAAAAAAGATAAGTGTCCCATCCAAATTCACGCCAGCACTCTCTTATTCACCCTTATTCAAATTTCAAACCCTCTATCACTCTCTCTCTCTTCTTGCATACACTGAGCTCTCTCTTCTCTCATACCCAGCCCTAATTCCAGCTCTATCACTCTCTCTGTTCTTACACACCCTCGATCCCTCTCAACTCCCCCGCCCAAATTTAAGAGCTCTCTCTGGTTCTCACGCTTCTCTCTTCAGAGACAGGCCACTCCAAGAGAGACTTCATCACCACCACTGCCAGCTCCCGCTTCATCGTCGCCGCTGTCGTTCCATCCCCGCTTCCATCCCCATCCGGATTTCTCTCATTCCTCGGCGGCGCTTCCTCCTCTGCCTCCGTATCTGCTGCTCCAGCCGTTGTCACGTTGCAGGTAAACTTTAAATGTAATTGATCTTCTATGATATTTTTAGAGTGAAGCCTATTATATTGTACCATTTAGTATTAGAAAGATGATTCATTGCCTCAGAATTTTTTGCAGAATTTGGTTAGGGTTTTGCAATAGATTGCCTCATATTCTTTTGGTTTTCATGGCAACTCCAATCCCTTATTGCATTGTAGCTCTTGCTATGACCTCTTCGCGACAACTCCATACACTTTTGAGTTGAGATATAGTGGGCAGTAAGGTAAGACAGATCTAAATTCTAAAGGAATATAGTGGGAAGTGGGGTAGATGATAACAAGGTTTAGGTTGTCCAATTTTAATTTTTCCCCTTTTTGAAAGAAGTGGGGTAGATAGATGATAACAAGGTTTATGTTGGTTTATACTTTTTTACACTTTTTGCAATTTGAATGTGTTCATTCACAATAAGTAAAAGGTAAAAAATAGAGTCAAAGGAACAAGAAATAAATAAATTAATAATTAATAATCTAATAAGAAATATTCATATGCAGAATCAAGTAGAAATGCTTCATTCAACCATATGCGAATATATGTATTGATTTCATGTTTTTTATTTTGCTATTTATTTATTAATTTCTTGAACATAAACAAAGCAGAACAACTTCACTAGGTCAAGGGGAAGAAAATATGGTACTCAGTAATGATACAAAATACAGGGGCTTTTTTACATGCTGCAAAAAACTACATGACAAAAGTGGAAAGAGTAGATAAAAGTCGGTTTTAAAATATAATTAACTGATATGAACGTTAAAGTTTTTAAACTTCAATACCAACCATGATTTAACAAACCACAAAACTAAATAGTACATTAAATGACATGTATATCTGTAGGAAGTTGAACTGGACAATTTTGTAAATTAGGTTAAGCATGAAGCAAGAAGCCAACAAATATGCATAATCAAACAAATATGCAGGACCTGACATGAATGAATGCAACAGATGTTTGGATTCACCTCTTTAAAATCATGATAAATTGTTGTTTGATAGTGTCTATACTTTATGTAATATGGCTAAGAAAAAATAGA
Organism: Panax notoginseng; assembly: GCA_016801055.1. Classification (NCBI taxonomy): domain Eukaryota; kingdom Viridiplantae; phylum Streptophyta; class Magnoliopsida; order Apiales; family Araliaceae; genus Panax; species Panax notoginseng. Next base: position 38,369,956 of record CM029020.1, read on the forward strand.
TTCAAAGTTGACTTTTGTTCTACAATATTATAAGACATTGCCGTCACATACAACTGAATATTGGGAAATCAACAGATCTTATGAAAAGTTAACACTTTTAAAAGACAAAATTACTCTATTCGTTTATAAAGTCTTTGAAGCAATGTTACTTAGAACGTGGATCACTATGGTACATGTTACGGAATTATCAGCATCAGTTGGTATAATGTTATCTGGTGAGGTAGGCTACTTGGATTGCTGGTCATAATGCAACATATTTATTCTACTGTAGAAAGCTATCTACGAACGTACACATCTAATATGTAATATACAAATATGTGCATAATCTACCTATAAAAATCAACACAAAATGATAGAAAGCATGCTTTTAGTAACACCATTATACTGTCACCAATATAGATTTATGAGTTATACTGTCACACACATAATTGTAACCAATCAAACTCACACACCATTATACTGTCACCAATACAGATTTATGAGTTAAATCATCAAGCAAATGAACCGTTTGTTGAAATGGTACTAAGAATTTATTTTATTGTAAGTCTACATTCATCCATATCTTTTGTTACAATCTCTCTAAATTCTTACTTGTATCAATCTAAATCATTCCTCCCACTACATACAAATGTGTGTGGTCATTTGTTTTTTAGATAATTCAGGGTAAAGTAATGGTTCTTATGTTTCGAATTTACAGTTGTTTTATTTTAACTCGCTTCTTTCGAATTTACAGTTGTAATCAAGTTTTCCTTTCCTTGATCTTTCTGAGGGAGAACCATGTTTTTTGAATAATAGGTTTCCTTAGTTTATTACTTTGGCATTATATTGCTGTATCTGATAATAGAATAAGATCTTGTGTACATCTATGTTTCATGCCTATTAATTTGTTTTTGAGTATTCATTTATATATTTCAGAAATGAGGCAGGCAGAATCTACTCGCATCAGATTTGTTGTATGCATAAATATAATTGCATGTGTTTTATTTACTGGTTTGATTAGTATCTAAGATCAGAATTACCTGTGCAGGTGATTGTGGAGAAGGATGAGAAAAATGATATTCCTGACATTGATAAGAAGAAGTATGTGTCATTTACCCTTCTTTACTCGCATATTTCCTATATATTAATATTAATTGTATACTTGTTTTTATTTTTATGTACACCTATTTAAGAATAATTCATTCGGTATTTAGTCTACTATATATGTATGTTAGCCATGTTCAGATCTCTACAAAAGATTTTACCTCTCAGATTATCAGGAATAGTCTTATGACAATATTTTTTTGGCAATCATATGAGTATTTTCTTTCATTAATACTTCTTTTCTCTCTTGAACATTTGATTTGCTAGATAAAATTCTTTTTGCACTTTGTTTTGGAAAATCTTTTGAAATTCTTTCTTTCAATATTGGCTTTATAAAGTTACATTACTTGCTACTTTATACGATTACTTTTAAAGCCAGCCTTCAGATATATTATACTGGAATTTGATTTCGATTATGCCTCTATTGGGCTTCTGGTCAAAAAGGGATAACTTGTATTTGTGACAACTGTTTAGCTGGTTGATACTGCTGGTAGGTGGAAGGTAGAGAGGTTGAAGGCTATGCTTACCAAGGGGATAATGTTGGGAAAATGGACTAAATCTTTTTACAACACTATCGTACGTTAAAGAACATTGATTTGCTTTCAGGATATGAATGTAACTACAATAATCCATTTTTAGTGACCAGCAATATATTCATTTGTGGAGAGTAGAGTCTAACCGAGTTGGAATGCCCTCAATTTATGCATAAACATTAAGCGAGTTGTCCTCTTTCTATGGTTTAATCTGAATGGTCTTGATAAAATATCCTCTCTACTATTAGTAACAAATTTATGGATTTTCTTCATAATAACTATTTAGTAATATTGCATGTTTGAATGATGATTGGTGTGCATTCCTTTATATTCAGTTCCAAAACACTTATGAGGTAAAAGGTTTAATGTTTGGAGTATACTTTAACAGAGATTCTTTTCTCATCATTTCATATTTTTATACTATCATCTTTCTAGATACCTTGTCCCAGCTGATTTGAATGTTGGACAGTTTGTTTATGTTGTTCGAAAGAGGATCAAGCTTAGCGCTGAAAAGGCTATATTTATCTTTGTCAAAAACATGTTACTTCCAACAGGTGAGTTGAAATAACTCATTACTTTGACTTCACTGTTTTATATTTTATTTTATGTCTTAAGCTGATTCATTATTACTTCGGTTATTACAGTTGCTTTGATGTCTGGAATCTACGATGAGCACAAGGATGAAGATGGCTTCCTTTACGTTACATACAGTGGTGAGAACACATTTGGGGCCCTGGGGGTGTAGTAACATCAATATTATCCTTAGTTACCCCCATTTAAAGTTATATAGGCTCGACCTTCTTTCCCTGCTAATTTACCATTGATTTTAACTTGATATTGTTGGGAGAACTTTAAATGTAGTGCTCAACAGATTTTATTTCGTGAATGGATTTGAATATTAATAGCTCTTCAATTCCTTTTGATGTTTTTGGTAATTTTGATAGATATGCCCCGTTTATATCACCACATCTTATGTTTTTGGTCAAAACCGGTGCTGGAAAATATGTATATGTTGTATGTATAAATGCATGAAAGTTCTCTGAGTGACATTGAAAGATCAAAGCAAGCTAATTCAGGTATATATTGAACAATACTTGGTGTAAGCTGTAAAGTAATGGGTCTTATGCAACATGTTGCTTCTCTATTTTCTGCACGTTTGTATTTTTTGTGTTCCGTCTTTTGTAATGATGGTAACTAATTATACATGGTTATGATGATTTTTGGGTATGGAATGATGGTTTTTTTGCTGGTTTGGATATATATTGATGATTGTAAGTTTTGTAGACAGGTTTAAAATTTTTTGGATATCTATTTTTAAAGGATACTCTGCCGAAAATTCTTGAAATTAATATCGACTAGCTCGATGTTTTGGTGGTTGGATATATATTGATGATTGCGTTTGTATTAATTGTTGTGGTGGTATGTGTCTTTAGATAATATAATATTTTTTGAATTTTAATTTTTCGTTACGCCGTGCCTTCAGGCACGGGTTATCGCTAGTTACAAAATTATGCAGTTCAATTTCCTACAGATATACATGTCATTTAATGTACTATTTAGTTTTGTGGTTTGTTAAATCATGGTTGGTATTGAAGTTTAAAAACTTTTTATCAGTTAATTATATTTTAAAACCGACTTTTATCTACTCTTTCCACTTTTGTCATGTAGTTTTTTGCAGCATGTAAAAAAGCCCCTGTATTTTGTATCATTACTGAGTACCATATTTACTTCCCCTTGACCTAGTGAAGTTGTTCTGCTTTGTTTATGTTCAAGAAATTAATAAATAAATAGCAAAACAAAAAACATGAAATCAATACATATATTCGCATATGGTTGAATGGAGCATTTCTACTTGATTCTGCATATGAATATTTCTTATTAGATTATTAATTATTAATTTATTTATTTCTTGTTCCTTTGACTCTGTTTTTTACCTTTTACTTATTGTGAATGAACACATTCAAATTGCAAGAAGTGTAAAAAAGTATGAACCAACATAAACCTTGTTATCATCTATCTACCCCACTGCTTTCAAAAAGGGGAAAAATTAAAATTGGACAACCTAAACCTTGTTATCATCTACCCCACTGCCCACTATATTCCTTTAGAATTTAGATCTATCTTACCTTACTGCCCACTATATCTCAACTCAAAAGTGTATGGAGTTGTCGCGAAGAGGTCATAGCAAGAGCTACAATGCAATAAGGGATTGGAGTTGCCATGAAAACCAAGAGAATATGAGGCAATCTATTGCAAAACCCTAACCAAATTCTGCAAAAAATTCTGAGGCAATGAATCATCTTTCTAACACTAAATGGTACAATATAATAGGCTTCACTCTAAAAATATCATAGAAGATCAGTTACATTTAAAGTTTACCTGCAACGTGACAACGGCTGGAGCAGCAGATACGGAGGCAGAGGAGGAAGCGCCGCAGAGGAATGAGAGAAATCCGGATGGGGATGGAAGCGAGGATGGAACGACAGCGGCGGCGATGAAGCGGGAGCTGGCAGTGGTGGTGATGAAGTCTCTCTTGGAGTGGCCTAGTGAGCTTCTGTCTCTGAAGAGAGAAGCGTGAGAACCAGAGAGAGCTCTTAAATTTGGGCGGGGGAGTTAAGAGGGATCGAGGGTGTGTAAGAACAGAGAGAGAGTGATAGAGCTAGAATTAGGGCTGGGTATGAGAAAAGAGAGAGCTCAGTGTATGCAAGAAGAGAGAGAGAGTGATAGAGGGTTTGAAATTTGAATAAGGGTGAATAAGAGAGTGCTGACGTGAATTTGGATGGGACACTTATCTTTTTTCTCTATCTGCTCTGTTTTATATATATATAATGGTCTATTGCCTACGGTGATGACTTGATTACTGTGGCTATTGTTACAGCAGTCATTCCTGGGACGACCGACAAAAATTTAAGGGATTGTAACGACGAGACCAAAGGTGCGCAATGGTCGGGACTCAGGAACCATCGGTTAAATCTATAGCTACGGTAGTCAACCATCGTTATATCCATATTTTTAATAGTGCTAAGACTATAAATTGCATTTTAATATGAACGTTTAAAAATACAGCAAGTACATTTTTGTTTTGAGATTTTAAATGTGGCTATTTAAATTTGATTTTTCACGTCTTTTTAAACTTTTATTACACAAGTATTCAAAAATTACAACAGGTTCTCTCTCCCGTATTAAAAAAAAAATCTTAATTACTTCTTTCGTCCCATAAAAATAATATTATTTATTTATTTTTGGTCAATTTGAAAATAAAAATTTTAAAGTAATATAAATTTATTTGATTTTAATTATAATAATAATAATAATTAAAATCATGAACTACATCAAAAGTATTGATAAATACCCAAGTGAATAAAAATTTTGTGAACAACATAAAAAGTAATCCTTCTAAATCAAAACTATAAGATCAACATTTAGCTTTTAAAATCAACTTGAGATATTTTTAAATTAAAATTTTATGTGATTCATTTAACTTTTAAAAATAATGTATAATAAAATTAATAGTATTACTTACATAGTTTAATATAATTCACACTTGTATAGTCTAAAATTAACTAATTCATATCAACTTTATATTTGAAATTGACTTTGAAAATTCAAACTTGATCCTATATTTCTGAACGGAAAAATATTAATATTTTACTAATTAATACTTTTCAAGTACTTTACAATATTATTTATTGTATTAATCAGATTTATTAAATTTATATCAAATTTAAACTTTAGGATTCAAATTGATTAAAATAAAATTATTTTTGTGGGACGAAGAATGAATTAAGATTACTTTTTTTTTTAAATGCAAATGAACCTTTTATTACTACCCCGTGACTATTTGTTTCCTCTTTTTTTTTGAGTGTTTGATAGATGAATTTTAAGACATACCTCCAAAAATATATTTACAAATCACACACACACACACACACACACGTATATATAGGAAAATGATCCATAGCAAGTATTTGCTATGGATCAAAATTGGGTAAATAGCATCATAACCGTCCATTATATAAATAAAGGGCGTGGATTAAAAATACTTAATTTCCTTACGCCAGTTGAACTAGCGTACTGAGAAAATATACTCCACACGAACGCTAGTGTGTCTAGCAGACTACAAAAAAAATTATGCTGCCCAAAAGACCCCCAAGCGTCCCAGTAAATGCAAAACATTTGACAACCAAGTCAAAGGCTGCAAGTTCTCAACAAACAAGTCAAAGGCCAATAACAAACAAGCGGATATGACGCCAATCACAAACAAAGTATATGACGTATTGATTGCATATTGATAAGAGCAACAATCCAATATATATCACATAAACGTTGGTGGTAACGATCCAATATGCAATCAAATAATAGAAAATAATAGAAGGAATAAAATATAAATGAAGAAACAAATAAATCAAATAATAGAAGAAATAAAATACAAATCAAAATAACTGTTAATTAGCCATGCAATCAATTCCAAATAACAAAAGGAATCAAATTCAAATCAAAGAAGGAAATAAAATATGGGATAGTTTTCAAGGTAAAATAATAAAACTCACACGAGTAAAAAAAATACAAACCTTATATTATTATCATATTTATTCCTGATAAATATCCTAGTCTGGTCTTTGAAGTTATCTTAATATGTGATTTTATGATTATGTAATGACAAAACTTTTTACTTTTGTTTATATAGTTTGATTTATGAGCATGATTTTTATTTACTTGCAATTTGTTTATTATTTACTTGCAATTTGTTTACGTATGCGTCTGACTCAGGTAATCATTTAGTTGTCAGATTCGCACAAATCCTAAATTTGAGGCATGGTGGTTATATGGCCAAATTATAATTATATTAAGTTTTTAATATCATATTCATTAGGAATTTAAAAAAAATCACAACTTAAAACTGACCAAGTAAAACGAGTAAGTGGACATTATCAAGTAGAAATACTCTTACTGAGAGTTCCTTTAAATAAAGTAAACTGTAAACATGAACTTGTGCCATATGGAAAAGAGGGGAAAAAATAAAACGGCCACCGAAGACTCTTTCGGTTGTAACCGAAAAATGATAAATGATAAGTTCATACACATGGAACACACCAAATGTACATTGGGTAAAACAGGATCAAACTGTTTTAGTATCTGAGGAAAGAAGCCTCATTTGCTCTGTCAATTCTTGCAGCTGAGTTTTTGACCATTTATTTTCCAACAGCTTCGCTTCATTCGTCTGTGTAGGATCTTCCAATGGAGTAGAGTCCATATCGTCACTGTAGGTATTCCTAACAATTCAAAACTATTGCAGGTCAGATATCTGAGCACCTATACCAACCTCAGTAAAGAACAAAAAAAATGGAATGAAACAAAATAGACAAAACAGCAAAGCAAAAAACTAACACACTCCCTCTCAATTACTTTCAAAAACATATGTGCCATCTTTTCTTGCAGGAAACTGCTTCATAATGGATTCCAACCAATATTACATACAAAACTAAAGCAATTAGTAATCTTATCTTCATGTGCTTCTACCTGTAAATGTCATACAGTCGGCGGTTCAACAGTCGCAGGGCAAAAGGTTATCGCAGTTGAACAAGTAGCGTACGAGGGTTTAGTAATCGCAGATCACATTCGGCTAAGTCGCAGGAGCGTACGAGGGTGGTAGCGTACGAGGGTTTAGTAATCGCAGATCGCAGTCGGTCAGAAGAGGGCTTCACATAGATTAGAGATACGCCAGTTCAACTAGCGTATATGATATGTTTTGCATTTACTGGGACGCTTGGGGGTATTTTGGGCAGCGTAATTTTTTTTTTGTAATCCGCTAGACGCACTAGCGTTCGTGTGGAGTATATTTTCTCAGTACGCTAGTTCAACTGGCGTAAGGAAATTAAGTATTTTTAATCCACGCCCTTTATTTATATAATGGACGGTTATAATGCTATTTGCCCAATTTTGATCCATAGCAAATACTTGCTATGGATTATTTCCCATATATATATATGTGGGCCCATGTGCAAAATTAGGGTTCACATGACCTAATTAAATTAAATGCACAATTAGGGTTCCACGACCTCATTAAATGTGCAAGTTAGGGTTCGCATAACCTAATGGAATGAAGATGAAAAAGTCAGAAATAAATGTGCTAGACCGGGAGAAGCCTCCACGTGTCCCGAGGCGGAAGACTCGTGGAGGCGGCTCATTTTGGGAATTGATTGAGGGATTGGATTGGTGGCTAGAAGGACAGGGCAATATGGGCATTACTCTAAGGACTAAAGGGTATTTCTGAAATTTTCCTGAAGGCATGTGCCTTGCACATGACTACTTTCCAGAATACCCTATAAATACCCCTTCCATTCTATTTGGAAGGGGACTTCTCTCCGGACACAAGACTCGGACTCTTTTAGTAGCTTAAGGCTCGGATATTCCACCTAAAAAGCACTAACAAGATTCGAACACTCTCTCAACTCGAAGAACCGAAGAAGGCTCTTGGAATCCCAATAACCCTAACACGGTTTCCGGATTCTAGGGGTTCTGCCACGCGTCGTTGGAGTAATCGCCCACCTGTCGTTCTCCCCTCTACAATCAACTAATCAATTCCGTATTCTTCGTGGATTTCTCTCCTCCTCAGCCAACACGAAACCCTAAGCGAGCAAGGCGTGATTTCCTTGCCCACATTTATTTGGCGACTCTGCTGGGGAGGTGTAGAATTTGTGAAAGGTATGCCCACAACTCGAAGCGGGAGAATTACAGGAAGAGCTGCTTCACCAACAGATAGCATTACCTCGCCGGATCCAGTTCCAAGACAAGTATCTCAAGCATTCCAAGGCGCAAACCTGGATTTTGACCAACCACTTGTTGAAGACGTTTCAGAAGAGAGTTCGACATCACCACATATGGCTAATCAACAACAAACCAACGCAGGAAGGCAAGGCGAGGATGCAGGTGGAGACCAGACGAATGCTGTGCAACTGGAGATGCTCAAGGCATTGAAGGAAGCACGAGAAGGACAAGGGATGATGATGGCCATGATGCTGGAAATGCAAAGGAAGCAAGAGGAGATGGGGAACTTCCGCCAGCAGTTGATGCAGATTCCTACGTTTAAGGCCATGTTCCCAGGAAGCTCGCAGGGGGGACAGGTAGGAGTGGAAGACAACAACAATGGCAGCAACAACAAAGAGAACCAGATTGTATCGCCCTCGACGGAAAGTCAATCAGTTCCAATAATCAACTTGGAGGCCCGACACAGCGGTGACGTGCCACAATGTAGGTTGGAAGCAAGCCAACCTCAGACAAACATCATCCCAACTGCTCTCCCATCAATTTCACAGGTGCAAATGCCAACCATTCCAGGCGATGTCCAACGAGTGAGCCAGCAACTTCCACCAGTGCCGACTTTGCATGACGCAAGTGTGCACCAACCAATCTCTCTACCATACACACCGCCGATACCACAGTATATCTCAACACCCCAGAGAGTTCACACCACGAGCCAGTATGTGACGAAGGATGATATGATCGATGTAATCAATCAACTTCGTAGGCAGACATCTCGACCCTCGGAGTTGGACTTTACTCCGCCTTACCCAGCACACATTCGGAGGCAACCTTACCCGGTAGGATATATCGAGCATCCCCCGCAATTTCCAAAATACAACGGGGAGAAAGGAAATGCCAGGGAACATATTGCCAGGTTTGTAGAGTCGATGTCTCCGTGGCTGGGATATGATGAAGTGAACAACCACAACTTGTTGATGCGGGAATTCAACAAAACTTTGACAGATAGTGCCTTTAGTTGGTACTACAATTTGGAGAAGGGGTCAGTCCATGATTGGGATGACCTCAAATTACAATTTTTTAAGAAATTTTTCTATGTGCAGAAACAGGTAACCATTGTAGAACTCATGCGGTTCAAGCAGAAGCCAAATGAGGAGCTATCAGATTACGTTGACAGGTTCAGGGCCCAGGCACAGAAGTGTGCAGAGCCGATTGAAGAAAAGAACCTGGTCAGCATTTGCAACAATGGTGCCTTAGATTCCTTCAAGCCCCGCCTCATTACCAAGGCTTGTGATTCCTTCGCGACCCTCTCAGCTTTCGCACAAGACTTGGGAGGAATCATGACACTGCCCACTAGCCATGCGACGGTTACATGGAGGGGCAAGAGAACAGCAACTGTGGCTTTGGCTGACTCTCAGTCAAAACCACAAGGGGGCAAGAGGGAGAAGCATGAGAAAAATTTTGAGCGAAGCAAAGGAAGGTCTGGAGATAAATATGCAAGAAAGTCGGTCCCGGAGGCTATCACATGCAGTGAGAAAGCATTCAGAGGCCTATACGAGCAATGGATTGAACATGGGGTGGTGAAACCCCCAAGGCCTAGATTTGCAGTGACGGAGGAGATGAAGAGAAGGCCAGACTTCTGTGTTTTCCACCAATACGCGGGACACTCAACTATGGATTGTTATAGCCTGCGTAGGATATTCCACGAGAAGTTGGCAAATGGGGAGATTGAACTGGGAAAGGAAAGCAGTGTTCATGACAAGCCACTGCCAAATCACAAGGGAAAAGAAACATGCAACACTGTTATCCACAACATAATCCCAGAAGTGGAGATGATGGTGGAAGAAAAGGAGGAGTGTGACCCAGGCCTGCAAGTGACAGCGTTGATGAATGGGGCCAAATTCAGAAATTTTTTCGATCAGATAGGGTTGGCCAAGGAAGCAAGGATTGAGGCAACCAGGGCAATAATTAAGGCCGCCGAGACACAGGAGACTTGCATGGCCATAAGCAAAGGATTTGTGAAAACAATGGAGGAGGAAGCAAATAAGATATCTTTCTCTAAAGCTGATAGAGAGATAAGATACCCGCACAACAGACCATTGTATGTGACAGCAATAATCAATGGCATCGAAGTGCGGAGGGCATTCATTGACAATGGAGCATCTGTAAATATTATGCCCTACACCATGTTCAAACGGTTAGGCCTGTCAGAGAAGAAGATAGTGAAGGAACAAACAAACATTACAGGATTCGCCAACCAGAGCACGAGAACCCTGGGACATATCAAGGTAGACATGCAAGTTGGAAAAATCCGAGGGCCTGTAATGTTCCATGTTGCAGAGGTAGATGCAGCATACCATATCTTGCTGGGAAGGGCTTGGCAAAATGACTATGGGGTGGTACCCTCAGTCTTTCATCAGTGCCTGAAAGCTATCTGGAAAGGGAAAGAAGTGAAGGTACCAGCAACTCGGAATCCCTTTGGACCAGAGGAGGCACACATCACCGAAGCAACTTTCTTCGATGATGTCGCTGAAGAGGGAGAAAACCAGATCGCGAGGCCTGATTCCTTAAGACTAGCAAGCTGGAAGGAAGTGCAGGAAGATAAGTTTGTACCTGCAGAAAAAGTAAAGAAGAAGACCTCGGAACATGGAGAATGTTCCAAAGATATGAAGCCAGTCGTAGTGGACTTGGAGAAGGAAGGAAGAGAAGAGAAGAAAAGGCCAGCAAATCCTGAAGATGCCAGAAATATAATAAATGCCAAGCGGATAGCACAGTCCGAGGATGGCCAAAAGACAAAATGGGAGAGGGTTGTAAAACCCGACGGAAAGGTAGTGTTTCGATTATGACGGTGCAAGGGGGAAGAGCCCAAAGAAGCGTGCAAACCCAACAGCTCAGGAGGTGTCCCCCACTCCAGCAATAACGAAGGAGAAGAAGTTGTACAACAGAAGGTAGAACCAGCTCCAGAATGCTTTGAAGATAGGCCAAAACCTCAACAAAATGAATTAGAAGAAGTTGATTTGGCAACAGATGGAGGAACGCCGAGACCAACTTATGTCAACAAGGAGCTTGAGGCTAACCAGAAAGAGGAGCTCATACAACTACTGCGAGAGTATAAGGACGTCTTTGCTTGGAATTACGACGAGATGCCCGGAATTGACAAAGATCTTGTGGAGCACAATCTAAACATAAACCCGGGAATGAAGCCAGTGAAGCAAGCACCTCGCAACTATGCACCCGAGGTCGAAACCCAAATAAAGGAAGAAATCAAAAAGTTACTGGAAGTAGGGTTCATCAAGCCAATCCAACATCCAACATGGCTTTCCAGCATCGTACCGGTAAAGAAATCAAATGGACAGCTACGAATATGCGTCGATTTCAGAGACTTGAACAAGGCATGCCCGAAGGATATGTACCCATTACCCAACATAGACACCTTGGTAGATGCAACGGCTAATCATGAGATGATGTCTTTCATGGATGGGTTTGTGGGCTACAATCAGATAAAGATGTCCATGGAAGATGCAGAGTTGACAGCCTTTCGTACCCCGTTTGGGAATTTTTACTATGTAGTAATGCCATTCGGATTGAAGAATGCGGGGGCAACTTATCAGAGGGCAATGCATGCTATATTTCATGACATGATTCATGATATAGTGGAGGACTATGTGGACGATGTGGTAGTGAAATCCAAGAAGGCAACAACTCATGTGGAGGACCTGAGGAAAGTGTTTGAGCGATGCCGAAGGTATAAGTTGAGGATGAATCCGAAAAAGTGCGCCTTTGGAATGACGGCTGGAAAATTCTTGGGCTTCTTGGTGCACAACAGAGGTTTAGAAGTGGACCCAGGCAAGGCGAAAGCAGTTACAGAGATGCCCCCACCAAAGACGCAAAAGCAGTTGAAGAGCTTTCTAGGGAAGGTCTCGTACATGAGAAGATTCATGCCAGCATTAGCCGAAGTCACAGAACCTTTCGGCAAATTACTAAAAGGAAAGGCACAATGGGACTGGGGGCAAGACCAACAACAGGCCTTTGAGAAAGTAAAAAGAATTTTATCTTCGGCACAAACGATGGTAGTGCCACAAAGAGGAATGCCGTTGCAGTTGTATATCACATCTACCAAGAAGTCTATAGGAGGATTGATCACGCAAGAGGTGGATGGAGAAGAGAAACCTGTATATTACATTAGCCGGATAATCAGAGGACCGGAAACCAGGTATTCACAAGTAAAGAGGCATTGCCTAGCGTTGGTGTTCATTGCGCAGAAAATGCGACATTATTTTCTAGCGCACGAAGTAATGATTGCAACAAAAACTGATCCGATCAGATACCTATTAACTAGGCCAGCATTAGTAGGAAGACCTGCTAGATGGATGATGATTCTTTCAGAATATGACATCAAGTGTGTAACACCAAAGGCAATCCGATGTCAAGCCTTGGCAGACCTGCTAGCTCAATTTCCAAACGGAGAATATGAGCCCCCTTCTGAGGATCTTCCGGGTGGAGAAGTGGAATCAATCGACTTGATGGATGAGGATCCAGAATGGTGGAGTTTGGCTTTTGATGGATCATCTGCAGAAGGTAAAGGCGGAGCAGGAGTGGTGTTGACCACCAAAGAAGGAAATGAAATATCCTTGTCGTACAAATTGGACTTCCCTTGCACAAATAATGAAGCAGAATACGAGGCGTTCATACTAGGATTATTAGCGGCTCAAGAATTGGGAGCCAAATATCTTAAAGTAAAAGGAGATTCAAACCTTATAGTGCAGCAGATAAAAGGTCAATTCGGAGTGAAAGAACCCATCTTGGCGCCGTATCGAACTGTAGCACAAAAGGTGATGGAAGCTTACAAGAAGGTGGTGATTGAATATGTGCCAAGAGGACAGAATAAACAACCAGATGCACTAGCAACAGTAGCATCTCGAGTCTATATTCAAGGAGAAGACTTGAATGTGAAGGTAATGAAGAGAACCCTCCCAACCACGGTGCTAAACTTGTTCCCCAAAGACATGATAGACGATTGGAGATATGACATCTCCCATCAATTGCAAACTAAGGAAGGAACAATACCAATTGTAGAGCTACAAAAGTACAGCATCATCAAAGGTGTCTTGTATCACAAAGAAGCAGATGGTGTATTGACACGATGCTTGGGGAAACAAGAAGCAAGTAAAGTCTTGCATCAGGTGCATGAAGAGAATTGCGGGTTTGCAGACATAGGTCTGTATCGTAGGTTGCAACGCCAAGGGTATTATTGGCCTGAAATGAAGAAGGCAGCAGATGCCCTACAACGCCACTGTGTTTCATGCCAAGAATACCCTGGGGAGGATGAATGTGCTTTCATTGATGATATAGTGGATTGGCGAATTCCTTATGTGAACTTCTTACAAAACGAGATTCTTCCAACCGAAAAGAAGGACGCAATTATAATAAAGAGGAAGTCGCAACGATTCTTCTTACAAAATGGAGAATTGTTCAGAAGAGGTTTCAATGGCAAGCCCCTACGGTGTCTAGAACTAGGCGAAGCCAGAGATTTGGTCTATCAAATGCACAAGGATGAACATCAAGGGGGAGCCAAGTTGTACAAACAACTTATCGATCATGGTTACTATTGGCCAAAGATGGAAGGAGATTGTCTAGAATTTGTCAAAAAGTGTCATATTTGTCAAATACATGGAAACCTGATACATGCTCCCGCCGTGGATTTGCGCACCTTAGCAACACCATGGCCCTTTCATACATGGGGAATGGATCTTATAGGTCCTGTACACCCTAATTCTAAGGGCAACATATGGATTTTAACTGCCACCGAGATGTACACAAAGTGGGTGGAAGCCATACCCTTGAAGAAGGCTACGGGACCAGCAGTGGCAAACTTTATCAAGGAGCACATCATTTGCCGTTTCGGGATCCCGAAGATCATTTTGTCCGACAATGGAACCCCCTTCATCAATAGAGACATCAAAAGTCTGATGGAAAGATACAGGGTGAAACATTATAAATCATCACCCTACTACCCGAAAAGCAACGGACAAGCAGAAGCGACAAACAAAACCTTGATAAAAATCTTATCAAAAACCTTAGACGATCATCCGAAGAAATGGGCAGAACAACTACCAATAGCATTATGGGCATATCGAACTTCAAAAAGAAAACCTACAGGCGAAACCCCATACGCTTTGGTTTATGGTGAAGAAGCTATCTTGCCCACCGAAATAGAAATACCTTCGGCTCGAATGAGACTTCGAAGCTTAGTCGAGGAAGAAAGCCGACCAGCCGCCCTAGAGGCCTTAGCCGACTTCCGAGACAAGGCTAAAGAAAAGCTTGAACGGTACCACGAAAGACTGCGACGACAATACAACACCGCGGTGGTACCACGACAAATTCTGGTGGGAGACCTGGTCCTCAAAACGGCAACTCAAGTTATGAGGGGGACCCCAACCACCAAATTTTACCCCAAATGGGAAGGCCCGTATAGGGTACGAGAGATCTCCGAAAGCGGATATTGCAAGATATCTCGTGTGGGATCAGATGCTGTCTCAGGCCCATTAAACTTGAAATGGGTAAAGAAATATTACACATGAGAAGAGCATCACAAAAGTTATACTTTCAACTTCAAAAGTAATCGAGGAACCTGACTTACAGCCCTCGAAAGTTACACTTTCAACTTCAAAAGTGATCGAGGAACCTGACTAACAGCCCTCGCAAGTTACACTTTCAACTTCAAAAGTGACTGAGGCACCTGAGTATAAGCCCTCAAACCCAAAAGTTACGCTTTATCTTTAAAAGTGAAGAATGTTATGCTTTATTCGATAAAAGCAAGAAAGTTATACTTTATCTCTAAAAAGTGGCAAACGTTTTGCTTTCTTCGATAAAAGCAAGATTTATTATATGAAACGTTATGCTTTCCGTCAAAAGCAATTTTTTAGCAATACATTGACAAACTTTCACATATACGCAAATGTTTAATTTAAAAAAAAAAAAAGAGTATGAATTCAAGCGTTGGTTTGTGAGAAATATATGTATCTTTGACAAAATTCATGTTTTCTTATAACATCTATTGTTGTCTTGGAATATTAATTTGAATAACTTGAGATTCAATAATAAAAAAATTGAGTTTTAAGGAATCATTCAAATTAAAGGCAATCAACAAAGTTAAAGAAACCACGTTCTGATAAATGAAATATGTGTGAATGAGTTTCTGAAACAGGAAATTGAAAAAATAAACTACTACAATAAGTTATGATCTAAAGGCCACGACATATCAAAATGAAGAGGAGGCACAACTAAAGCTTCCAAGTCAGCAACGACAGCATCTCGAATCTTAAGATTTGCAGCTTTCAGCTCCCTAACCTGTTGGGTAGTCGCCTCTAAGTCCCGGCACTGACGCTCTACCTCCTGAAGTTTTGCCTCTAAGTCCCGGCACTGACGCTCTACCTCCTGAAGTTTTGCTTGTAAGTCCCGACGCTGGCCTCTTAAGTTTTGAGACTGGCTCTTCAATCTGTTTGCGGCATCACCAAGCTCAGAAAGCTGCACTGAAAAGGATTCATCTTCACATTTACGTACAGCAACCTCCGAACGTAGTGAAACAAGGTTAAAACTCGACTTGAGAAGATCCAACCTATCACGAAAAGGAGACATATCAACACCTACGGCTGCAAGGTCATCTACATCATCGCTAAACTTCTTCAAGTCCTCAACTCGCAAGGAATATAAAGAAAGAGTATGCAATCCAAGAATAAAGCCTGCGAGCTGATCTAGAAAGAGAGTTTGGGTGGAAGTTGTCTTAATAATCAGCCGGTCAAGAATCTGCGGGAACCGAGCTAGGAGACGCTCCAGACTTTCCTGACTAGAAGACGATATCTGGAAACCCCTCCAAGAAATAAGATCCCCACTTGGATTGAAGGAAGCTCTAGCAGGAGCTACTTTAGAGGCCACCATAGAATTTGTCGAGACCAGGGATGGAGGAGCAGAAAGATGTTGTACAGCTAAGGATTCCTCGAAGCCTTGGTCACCTGGAGGATAACCAAGGTCACTATCCGAATGGAGAACAGCAAATAACGCGAGTGCCTCAACGGGCAAAGGCAAATCTTTCATTCTCTCGTTCTGAAAACAAGATGTCAAAGCACAATACATTATAAAAAAAAAAAGAGAGCAAATGAAATTCATCTTCAAGACAAATCACTCATGGATTAAGGAAGGATACTCACAATATAGTCAATGGAAAAGGAGTCGGGAGATGCCACAGAAAGGGGAATGTCATTCATCCCATCCAAAGTACTATTAACAATGCCCTCCCGAGCAATCACCACCTCGGTAGAATCCTTCTGGGGAGGATGAACATCACCAATAGTTTCAGAATGATTCTCCCTCGGGGAAGTAAGAGTCTCATCAACATCTTCAGACTCATCATGGGGAGGATGAATAGGAAGGTTTAAAGAAATTGCTGTATCACCCACAGCAGGACTCGAGCTTACATCAGACAAAGTATCCTTAGCATCCAGACTAACACAATCGTCGCGAGGAGTAGATGACTCAATATCAACAAGGATCGGTTGGACGGGGTCACGATTAGTGGAAGCCGCCGCGGAAGCCGCCGCGAAAGCCGCCGAGGAAGCCTCATTTGAAGTACTATACATTAACCCAAGAGGAACATCATCATCATCATCATCTTCATCAACCACGGTAACCTAAAATAAAAAAAAAAAATATAATAATAATAAAGGAAATAATTACTCAATGATATGTGAAAGCAGTAATACAAGGGATGAAAGAAAATTGAGAATAGTACGACAAATTACCAAATTTCTACGACGCTTCTTAATCGGATCCTCGGCTGCCGGGATACTAGGATCAACATTATCGAGAGGGCGTTTTGCTAATGGCTTTATGATAAGCCTGATAGGAGGACGACTGACTGGAACCACGGCAGAAGCAATAGAAGGAGCTATCTCAGAATCAGTAGTAGTAGCTGCTCTCGTTTTAGAACGAGTAACTCTCATCTCCTCGGCATCAGAGGATCCCTGGGGAGGAGCTAGAGAGGACACCCGAAATGGAGCCCGTGGTGGAAGACCCCTGGAAGTAGTGGGAACCTGTGATGGAATGATCTGCTTAGGGGGAGACGACTTAGGCATCAAAATGTCACGCTCAGCCAAGCGGCTACTGGCTGGCCAAAGTGCTGAGCGAACATTGGGCTTGGGAGAGCATAGCAGCCGGCCCCATTGAAGACGTTGTGAAATAGAGACCGGTAATGAACAAATCAAGGTATCATCCTCCCATCTTTTAAGGTTGACTTGCCAGTAATTACGTTCTCCAGCGGTATATCGCCCACTTCGGGAGTCATCTGGTATGACAAAAGGAAGGGGTCTATGGGGATCATTTGATGGCCTCGGAAATGCCCATGTAAAAGAGGAGGAAGTAGAGACGAAATTGAGAAGAACATCCTCATAATTCCCCCGGCAGGTGTGACCGAAAGGGCGTTCCTGGTCGTATCCGAATTGTCTCATGACCCTGTGAGGAGAATATAGTACAGTACCAAAACTATTATTCTCAAGGAAATATGGAAGCTCTGTGGACCGAAGGAAAACGAACCAAGACAGTGCGGAGCCACTCAAACTATTTCTGCTGAGGTTGGAGAAGGTACGAAATTTATGCTTGTAGAAGTGAGGTAGATGACCGCAACCCCCTGAAACGACGGTATAAGGACGAGCAGTGAAGCATGAATAATCATCAAGGAAATGTCGCAAATCCGTACTGTCAGGACTAGAACGGTGATCAATCCAGCGTAGCATGCGAGGAATGATGTTGCGTGGTGGGAGAGAATGAGATTTTTTCTTTCTTGTAGAAAGATGTTCAAGATCGGAATAGCCCGGAAAGCGCTCGAAAAGAAAGATCTGAAGGAAGGAGCATGGAATGAAGCAACTGACATCATACCTGAGTAAATAAAAAACAAATATATATATATATATATATATATATTATAGAAAAGGTTGAAGGAAAAGAAAGGCAGTTTGAATGACAATTAAATATAAAATATGAAAGTGATTACCTCCCAACAGATTCTTTCATGGCAAGGGTTGTTTCGTCTAGGCGACGATATAAGGTCCCTAGGAAGAGAGGAGCAAGGGGAATCTCCGAGCCTCGGGATAACAATGCCGCCAAACTAAACATACGGGCAGAAGGACCGTCTATGGGAGACCCAGGGAAGATGAAACGGGACAACCACATAACTAGATAAGCTGCCAGAGGAAAGGGGCAAGTCTCTTCACGGAAGGCAAGAACAGACTTATCGTAAACTGAGCTGTTCCACTGGTTGGTCTTGTAATCACGGAAGAAATAGCGCACCCAGGATAACCAAGAATTCTTTTGCCGACCTGAACTCTCGAAATCCGGAAGGAGCGTATCACCCTTGAAGCGGGAAGTGAAGTGGGAAGATTGCCTGAAGGCTTCCATCAAGTAGGCAACGCATTCGTTATCTCTAGTGGACATGTTAGAAGGGCCGCAGGAGTTCGAAGCAACAATGGGAAGGCTACAAGACGAGATTCAAAAAAAAATAAAAAATAAAATAAAATAAAAATAAATATATATATATAAAAAAAAATGAGAATGAATGAAAGGAATAAAAGAAGAAAACTTACTGGTAGAGGGCATAAACATCCTCTAGAGTAGGGGTGAATTCCCCCCAGGCAGTGATGAATGTGCAAGTAGAGGAACACCATCGTGAGATCAACACAGTAAGTGCGTTATGATCCTGATAAATTCGTAGGTCTCTACACAGTTGAACACAACGAAAGATACTCGCATTCTTCAGTATTTCCACATATTCAGCGTTGTCAAGGATCTCGTCGGTCCAATCTTGCCATCCTTGAATGCGAGCAGATGAATCTGACAGGAAGCGAAGGGGACTGAATGGGTACTCTTGCTTCTCTATGCATAGGCGGGGGATACAATCGGCATGAGGAAAGTCATCCCAACCTCCAGAAGCTGGGGCATACAGAAACAAGCCTTCTTTTTCTGGGGGTGGAAAACTCGTACGGTCATAGTCTCTAACTCTATCCCAAAAGACGTCAGAAGGACCAAAGAAGGGGGCTCTCCCCCAATCAGTGATGAATGGGGATTCATTGGGAGTTCTTAGTTCTGCAGAGCATTCGGGAGAGAAGGCCTACAAGCAAGGGGAAGTTCATTATAACAATTGTAAGGAAAGCATATCAAGAATGTCAAGTAAACTATATGAACACGAAGTACTCACCATAGCAATAAGGAGCGAACGTCCAATAGTTGAGCTTCAAAACACCTGAAAACAAGAAGAAACAATGTCAGAAAGATTGAAGGAGTACATTTATGCAAGAAAAAAATTCCCGAAAATTTTCAAAAAAACTTCGGACAGCCAAAATCCATCCTTCGGAGCCTTTTTTGGACTTAAAACAGCATAGGTCATGGCAACGCGATGAGTTTTGAAGGGCTCGTCGATACGGTCGTTTTGATATATTATAGGCCCCAAAACTCCAAATGACGCTTCTAATAGTAGAGGCTCGTCGTCCCAAACTTCATTTTTTCGTCCAAAAGCGTGAATTTCTGCCTAGAGTTCACCCCCTAGGGTTCGGCCCCCCTAGGGTTCGGCCCCCTAGGGTTCGGCCTCCCTAGGGTTCGGCCCCTAGAGGTGCGGTCATCTGGAGTGGTTTCGTAGCATGCAAGCATATCAATTTTTCTCTTTTCGCGTTTTCGTCAAGGAAAAATGTAAAGCCACACTTCATTATCCGAGGAAAAAACCAAGATGTACTCAAAGTTATTAGGGCTCGGAAGATCAAAAAAAAAAAAAAAAAAAAAAAAAAAAAAAAAAAAAAATTGATAAAGGTTCGGCCCCCTAGGGTTCGGCGCCCTATAGGGTTCGGCTCCTATAGGGTTCGGCCACCACCTAGAGCGGGATCTCTCCTTAAAAAAAAAAAAAAAAAAAAAAAAAAAAAAAAAAAAAAAAGGGCTCAGCCCTAGGGTTCGGCGCCCTATAGGGTTCGGCTCCTATAGGGTTCGGCCACCACCTAGGGGCTGCTCCTTAAAAAAAAAAAAAAAAAAAAAAAGGCTCAGCCCTAGGGTTCGGCGCCCTATAGGGTTCGGCTCCTATAGGGTTCGGCCACCACCTAGGGGCTGCTCCTTCAAAAAAAAAAAAAAAAAAAAAAAAAAAAAAAAAAAAAATTGATAAAGGTTTGGCCCCCTAGGGTTCGGCGCCCTATAGGGTTCGGCTCCTATAGGGTTCCGCCTCCACCTAGGGGGGTTGTCTCCTTCAAAAAAAAATGATGAAAAAGAAGAACAGAGGCTAAGGTTCGGCCCTATTGGGCTCGAACAGATATGGATTATTCCCTCATACCTTTGAGATCCTGTTGCTCTATCGAATCAACTGCTTGGGATGAATGACTGATCTTTCACCTAATCAGAAGCAAGACATGCGGCGAGGGATTATGAATAGAGACTTCTTACTTCTCCAAAATAAAGATAAGTAAAAAGTTTATATTTTTTCGAAAAGAATAAGATTAAAGCTTGATTTTATTCCCAAGAGAAGAATAAGATTAAAGTTTGATTTTATTCAAAAGAGAAGAGATGATTTTCGAAAATGGCTCATATACATATATATATATATATATATATATATATATATATATATCAAATAAATAAAGATTTGGGGTTTAAAATAAAGAAAGATTGGATTTTATTTCCAAAATCCAAAATATTTGATTTCATTTTCAAAATAAAGAAAGATTTGATTTTATTTCCAAAATAAAATCCAGTCTTTGATTTCCAAAATAAAATTGAGATTTAATTTTATTTGGTTTGATAAAAAAAGAAAGATTTTGTATACCCAAAATAATAAAAATTTCTTTTATTTATTGAATGCTATTTGATTATTTTTCTTGTTTTCAATTTCCAGAAAAAATAAATAAATAAACAAATCCAAGGGTTTGGCTCACGAGTATTTTTCCTTTTACTAGGACCATGGTCTTCAAGACCCGTGAAGTGAAGTCACGCAGAATCGTCTAAAAGCTGAAAGTGTTCTTGCGCGATCATCTATTTGGAAATGCGACTCTCGCGCAGGGGGCAAATGTGGGCCCATGTGCAAAATTAGGGTTCACATGACCTAATTAAATTAAATGCACAATTAGGGTTCCACGACCTCATTAAATGTGCAAGTTAGGGTTCGCATAACCTAATGGAATGAAGATGAAAAAGTCAGAAATAAATGTGCTAGACCGGGAGAAGCCTCCACGTGTCCCGAGGCGGAAGACTCGTGGAGGCGGCTCATTTTGGGAATTGATTGAGGGATTGGATTGGTGGCTAGAAGGACAGGGCAATATGGGCATTACTCTAAGGACTAAAGGGTATTTCTGAAATTTTCCTGAAGGCATGTGCCTTGCACATGACTACTTTCCAGAATACCCTATAAATACCCCTTCCATTCTATTTGGAAGGGGACTTCTCTCCGGACACAAGACTCGGACTCTTTTAGTAGCTTAAGGCTCGGATATTCCACCTAAAAAGCACTAACAAGATTCGAACACTCTCTCAACTCGAAGAACCGAAGAAGGCTCTTGGAATCCCAATAACCCTAACACGGTTTCCGGATTCTAGGGGTTCTGCCACGCGTCGTTGGAGTAATCGCCCACCTGTCGTTCTCCCCTCTACAATCAACTAATCAATTCCGTATTCTTCGTGGATTTCTCTCCTCCTCAGCCAACACGAAACCCTAAGCGAGCAAGGCGTGATTTCCTTGCCCACAATATATATATATATATCTATATATATATATATATATATATATATATATATATATATATAATCAAAATATTTTTGATTGATATATAATGTAAAAGTGTTTTCAAACGTGACAAAAATACACAAAGGGAGACAATTAAACTCGGACAGATCTAGTGACTAGCAAATATTGAAATAATCATCTCCCGTACGTGCATAAAGTTGTGCATTTCTGTATGTATTTTAGATACACTTTACAGAAGTAACGACAAAGAAGATGATTCTTCTAGGCAAAACCTAATTGTAAAAGCCTAAATATTTATAAATATATGTAAACCAAATTTATACTTTTCACTCGAGATAAAAATGGAGCTTTGGAATGGATCATATGGGAGTTATGGTATATTTAATAACCGAATGGCTCAAGTACTGCTGGTCTCTTCTTTTAACCCTTTTCTCTTTGGCCAAAAACTCACATTTGTCTTAGATTTGGGGAGAGCTTTTTAATTTTTGGAGAGACCCTCCCCTAAATATTCTTTTCTTTTACTTTTTATTGCATAATAATAATAATATATTCCCCCTTTTTTGTGGAGTTTGTTTTCCTCTTTTGTGAGACTTATTTTCTCCACATGATAATTGATTCTTTTTTTGTTTGAAGAGGGTTTCATTGTCATCTCTTGTGAGATTTTGTTTCTCTATTTTGGTGATTATATATGTTTATCATTTGTGAGATTATTTTATTTTTTTTGGTGCAAAGATTGATGAAGATAGTTTGTTCATATTTGGGTGTGGCATTATCATGTCGGCTTGTTCTTTTATTGCTCGGGTTGATGAACTGCTCAGATATGTGTATTCTATTATTACTTCTGAAATATGACTAGTTTTTAGGAGTATGTATCTATGATGTCGTCCACTAGATGTTGATACGATTTTGCTCTTTTTTTATTATATTTTATTTTGTTTGAAAGGATTATAATATTCTTCTTATTGTAATCTTTTAAATTTTTATAACTAATTACAAATTCAACATATTTTAGTTTTTTGGTCTGTTTGATAAAAAAAAAGAAAAAAAGAAGAGAAGGCCCAAGTGTGGCAAATAATTGTTCTATAGAGCGTTAAAGGCAATAAGAAATTGATCAGTTATGTCCAAAATTTAACTTATTATTACTTTGTAATGCTCAATTTAACTCCATGAAATGAAACTAATTAGATTGGCCACATGTTGCTTTCCATGTTATTCTCCTTTACTATAAGTAGTTTATTTTCTTCGAAATACTACTAAGCATCCTATTAGCATTCCTTAATTAATTAATTTAAAATGACTTGTGTATCTAGCTATTAACCATCGACTAATTAATAAATTTAATACTTAGAAAAACTTTCCGGATTAACAAAATGAATGACAAAATTTGATGCAAGTGCATGCTATATAAATATCCAACTGAGTAATTTCAAATCCTAAAAAGGGTTTTGGACATTAATTGCACTTTAAATTAAAAGAATTAAAGTAATATTTGTCCCTACTACCATCTAATCAAGCTTTGAACTCATTAATTAAATATGAAATTTTTAATGGAGCTTCCAAAAATGTAGTAAATTAATTAGAAAAAGAAAGTGAGAAATGTGTGGATGGGTGGAAAACATAATGTCCACTGAGATTTTGTGTCTTATATGTTGTTTCATTCTTAATAAATAAATCATGACTTGTGGAATGCTGCCTCAATCTTTCTAAAGATTGCTAGCATTATTGTTATCTTTTATTTTGTTTTTTTTTTATTTTTCCTTCATACTCTTCTTATGCTAATCAACATGTCCTTATCAAGTTGATACATCAAATTAAATGCATAATGCTTGATAGAAAATAAATTAGTAGGATTATATACGTTAATATGTTATTTTAAAAAGAACCTAAAAAGCTCTCATTTAGCAATCCTTAATGGAGTGAGGTGTTCGCACAGAAGCTTTCCATTTAGGTGAAGCCCACATGAGCAAATTTAAGGCATGAATAATTAATTAAGGTAGAAATTTAATTAATTAAATAGAAAATGGGTCAAAAATAAGATCTCCAACTTGTTAAACAATCAATTCATTTAAAAGTTTAAGCTATTAGAAATAATATAAAAGTTTAAGTTATTAGATAGAGGTACCAATACTGTATCATGCTAATTAACACAACTAGTTTTGACGGAACAACATATATGTTTGAAACTTGGAAAATAGAGGGAAAAGAAAAACTAAAATTTATACCAAAGTTAATTCATCAAGATATATAGTCGTTACATAAGATTTTAATATAATTTCTCATTTTATGATATTATAAAATTTAAATATATATATATGAATAAAATGTATATACACAGCTGTGTAGTACACAGTCGTTTATGGCGACGATTTTTTTGGGACAATAACAACGGATGTCATAGACCAGAATAGCTATAGCGACGGGTGAACCGTCGCTATATCCAAAAAAAATCGTCGCCATAGGCGACTATGTACTACACAGTTGTGTGTGTGTGTGTGTGTATATATATATATATATATATATATATATATATATATATATATAATTGAATTGTATTCCTTAGGAGGGCTTAATTTTTTTTATTCTTACTTTTCATCTTATTTTTCTTTTCATTCCAAACATAGGTTTAATTGGGCGGCCTTTAATATAAATAAATTAATACATGGTGATAGAGGATTAGGTACTGAAGATGAATGAAGATAGTGATGATGGTGATGATAATGAAAAAGAAAAGAAGATGAAGAAAATGAATCTAAGCTATGGCAAATATGAAAGGGCAAGTAAAAGTAGGGAACTAGCACTTGAAATCATTTCTAGAATCAAGAGGAAACCTTTATAAAAAAATAAATAAAGAAAGAGGGGAATCTTAAATTCCCCCAATAAGAAATTAAAGAAAGTAAAAATGTGAATATTATAATCAAGAATATATGAACTTAACTCATTGGGATTAATAAATTAAAACAACTGTTCTTTTTTTGCACTGAAAAAGTGCACCTAAAAGTTAGTTCCTTATATAGTTAATTTATATACTATATATTTGAATATTTGAATGAGATATTCTATCCAATTACTAATTTTTTAAGATGGCGGGAAAATTAAAGCATTTAATTTGTTTAATTATGGTGGGAAAGATGAACATAACATCTAATACAATATATATATTCTTTGTAAATCAACCATTTGTTACTTTATGAATTAAGTCAACAGATGATTCAGAGCACTTTGCCAAGATTAATTGTCAACTTACTCCATGTGAAATATTCCCTTTGCATCAAAGTAAAAAAACTACTTTAACAAGAACAAAAAATAAAATAAAAAACTAATTAACCAGAATAATTCTGCAAAAAGCACAGCATTTAATTAATTAAATTACATACATTACATGTTGTACCTAATTAATTGTTTTGTAGTTTTCTCCACCTTAACTTTTATGCATCATTTCATATTATATACTGTTCGAATTCGAAACTTCACAGTGAAGTTACTTTCTTTCATGTTTGACAAATTATATACCCTTTTTCTTTCCATTCATAGCATATTTAATTATTTTTGTGTTTACTTTAGTTTCATCTTTCTTAATTCCCACTTAAATTCTTAATGATTAGAATGATTAAATTATTTATATGTTAGAGTATCATAGGTTGATTTGTAATGCTTTCGGCAAAAAATTATGTCTAGCTAATCAAGAGTTAAATGCAAATAAAAAGTCAACTCAACCAACGGTTTTGACAAGCGCACGCGAGCCATTATTTTATGAATAAGTTTACGCGAAGAGCTTTTTAGGATCGAAAAATTGGACGGGTTCATATTTTTTGTTTTTCTTTTGAATATTAAAAAATTTATAAAATTTATTTTAATTAAATTTTTTATAAAATTCAGTGATTTAAGTGTAATAGTTTATACAACCTGTTAGTTACATATATTCAAATTACACCTAAATTATTGGATTCTGTAAAAAAATTTAATTAAAATAAATATTATAAATTTAATGAGAGTCAAGATTTAAAAAAAATAGACTGGTCCAATTTTTTGATTCCAAAAAACTGTCTCCGTAGGACTCTTATCTTATTGAAACAATAACAAACATACAAATAAACATGCATACATACAAATTATAAATATAAAGCGCGCGCAGGAACATACAAATGTATCTATTTATCATAAGATTGATTAGCAGTTATTAATTTATTAAACTAATCATGTGCGCCGTAATTATATATATTCATAGTACAATCACTTAATAAAGATTAATTAGAGCATCATAGGTTGATTCGTAAGAGTATCTCTAACAATCTTTTCAATCACTTTGGGATACTTGAGTTACATTAGAAAAATTATCTCTAACAGTCTCTTCAAACGTAATCATCAAATCTGCAACCTTATGTTGAGATACTCCTCGAATCTTATTCAGAAAAGAATTTGCTAATATGAAAAGGAAGAACTCCTATTTTTGATAGGAATATTATTTTAAAAATAAATCAATTTGCAGTACGAATTTTATTTTAGAAGTGTCCTATTTTTAATATGAAGAGGAGATATGTGGGGTACTCCATAAATAGAGTATTATGTTGAGTCGTTGAAGTGTAATAGAGTATTATTTTAGAAGTATTATTTTTAGGCGCGGGGTTTAATCACTTATGACTCATGGTTATTTCATACTATGTTGTTATCGAATCCTTGAATTTTTGTTACACTTTTGATTCAACTAATCCTTAGTTGATGTTCGTTGAACTCTAAATTACCCTTGAAGCTTATTCAAACTAAACTTTACTTTGGTGCGGACTCGTATATTAAAACTGAGATAAACAACCTTATTATAGGGGATTATTTACGCAGAAACGTTTAGATGTTTGTGCACAATACATGGTACGAAAGATTGATCACCCTAAGTACGGAAAGTCCCTACAGTTTTATGACTGTTTAGGTTTAAGTTGAAAGAAATACTTATAACCGTGGACATAGTTCATGGTCTTGTGACCCTCAAATAATTTTTAATATCAGTTATTGATTATCGATGTTCAGATATGTTATTCAATTCAAATGAATTTATTCATTGCCAGTGTGACTCCCCCAAAATAGGTATATTCTCATTCTGAGTCGCCAAATACATGGTACAAAATACAAATACAAACTTAATTATACAACATGAGCTAAGAGTTTTTAGACGAATATTGTCTTCTAGATAATATCCAAACTCAAATGGAGTCCCCATTACATTTATTATCACACTATTTCATAGAATACTGAGGACTACTACAGCCACCAACTCGGACCATCACTCCATTTCTCGACTAGTCCCGGCTACGTTCTCATTTCTTGAAGAGAACAATGAAAGTAAAGGGTGAGCTCAACTAACCCAATAAGAAATATTATGACTAAGATAATGCAGAATAAATTATAGTTAGCCTTCAACAGTATTAAACTGATAAAATACAATAAACATCAAGTTTAACTGCAGCGAAACAAGCAATTCATTAGAAGAGTCAAGTAGAGCATGATATCTACTACCTTCTATAATTTAAAAAGTTTATCATCAATTTTATCACTGAGACTCAGCTTGATAAATAATCCACATCACTGAATAATCCATACTCTACGGGCAAAGGATATTCATTAGTATCACATCCACGAATTATCCATGCATTACGGGCCAAGGATAATCGTGTAATCATCAATTATCATGATCATGCCAACAACTTTCCATCAATGCACTACGACTAATGATGACTTTTACCACATCATTTGTAACATTACAGGTCATGATTATACCGATACATAGTCATAATCATACCAATCAACAGTCCATCTATGCACTACGAGCCAAATATGACTTTTATCCTAATATAAGCATGAGAATGATGACAATGATATAAGAATTCAATTAAATGAAAACAAATAATAAATTTTAAAGATTTATAATTCAATTTATCCATAATTCAATAATGTCAAAATTGTCAATATGATACTGCTTTGCGGAGTAAAATTCAAGAATAATATTGTATCAAAAATAATTTAGACGAAAAAGAAATTAATTTTTATCATGAATAGTACCCCGGATGTATAGTACCCGAGTGAATAGTATCCCGTGAATAGTACTTCGTGAATAGTACCCGGGCATGAAAAAGTTAAAACTTATCAAGAATGTTCAGAATAATATTTCCATGAAAAGATACTGGATGAAGCACAAATTTCAAGGATTATCTACTAATTTCGTGGAGTATAGAAGCCAAAACTTAACAAAATGAGTGTAGAATTTAGAATCTGAAACGAAATAATATTACTTACATACTACAGAGTATAGAAGAAAATATTATTTTATACGAATATTGAACAAAAATAATATCCCTTACCTTAAAAAGAGAGTACTTCTGACTGGTAGGGCGGGGATATTCTTGAAGAAAACTTGCACTGTTTTCTACACTCAAAACTTCCTAAAACTCGAAAGAAATACGCTCAATATTATAGAAGAAGAATTTTTTGATTCTGGTGTGATTTTCAATTCTAAACTAAGCATCTTATTTATAGGATAATGGAAGGATACTATTTAGAAATAATCACGGACGCACAGTGCAGAAATCAGACGAATTCACGGGCGCCGAAATCGAATTCACAAGTTTTACTATGCAAACACTATGCATAATAAAATATAATATATTCTATTTTTCATAAAAAATAAAATTTATAATATATATATATATATATATATATATATATATATATATATATATATATATATATTCCCTCCATCTTACGTAAACTCCCCCTCTCTATTTCCAAAATCATTCACACGTGGGCCCCACCAAATTATATATAACTCGTGGGCCCCACCACTTATTATATATATAGTACTTATATCACTACAAGAAAAAGGTCTATCTACGACCAATAATATCAACGACCGCCCTATCTGGTCACTGATAATAGTAATAGTGACCGCTATCTACGACATCTACGAATTCTAGTCGCTAGTTAATATCAGCGACCGCATGCGGTCGCTGATCGGTCGCTGGTATAAATTTTCCTCCCAAAAATTAGTGCGAAACTTTGGCACGGGAACCACTCTCTATCAGCGACCGTTAGCGGTAGCTGATATGTCCACATCATTAAAAATTAGCGGCCGCTGATGGCGGTCGCTGATTCTCATAAACTTAATCAGACTCAGGCATTCGCTAGATCAGTACAGAAGAAAAAAAGAGGGAGACACAGATGAGGGAGAAGAGGGAGTAGGGGGAGAAGAGAAGAGGGAGGGAGACTGCCGCCTTCACCACCGACATCGCCGGCCGACGCCTTTACCACCGCTGGTAACCCCTTTAATTAATCCCTAAATTAAACTGTTTTTCTATTATTGTTGATTGAATGGCCATGGTTTGTTTTGCTGACGATGTGAATGTATTGATGCTCTGCTTCTAGATGCCATTTTCTTGAATTTTTTCTACTGTTTTCTTGAATATTTATATAATTCAGTTTAAATTAGGTCTGCAGACTGAAAATCCAAATGGGTATGAAATTTTTTTTGTCTCTAAATTGGAAATTCTACTAGAACAAAATTTACAGTGTCTTGTTCAAAATGGGTAGAACCCTAATGGGTATGAAACTTTTGGGATAATCAGTGAATTTATGAAAGAGAGATTCTTTTATGAGTTGATTGATACCTATATGTATATATATACACATATACATCATATATGTATAATTTTTAAGAATATTATAAGACCCCGAATTTTATGAAATGAAAGTATTCAATTTTCATAATTTAGTAAATGGTTAAATTGATAAAAAGGTTAAAGTTAAGGGTGATATATGAAAATTTTTGCAAAGTATGTAAGTTGTCATAAAATATTCGTTTGATCGGAGAATATTCTTTTTGTCGTGGAATTTTCGTACGCGGCACAATCATTGGTGGACCCCTCTACGAAATTACTGTTGGACTTAGAAAACGACAGAAATATCTTTTATAAAATAACGACGAAAGTTTAACTGTTAAACTGTTGAAATACCCGGTGGTAAATGTACAGTAATACACGTGGTTGCATAGTAGCACACGGTATTAATTATTGATGCTTACGTGAGAAGTCACACAGTTATACTCAATTATTGCTACAGTAATTACTGCATAATATCTCTCATATTATTGATTTAATTATTGTCATAGTATCATCTGTATATTATTTTATATTATTAAATCAATAATTGAGACGACAAAGTTATCCATATTATTATTTATAATATTGACGATGTCTAGAAAGTTCTGTCGATGAGAGGTTTGGTCACCTAATTGCGCGCCAATAGGGAGAAATCCTTATCGAAAATCCCCCTCTTTCTTGAGAATGATCTGGTTGTTAAATATTATGAGTTATAATATCAATGATGAATAAGTTCGTGTTAATTAAAGATGAAATTGATATTTCTATTGTGTTGGGATTATTAGTGTCAGTGAAAATCGATTTTTATTTCGATAATAATTGACTTCTGGAAGTTAAATTGCCAATCGAGTAATTAATCGAATAAATGAGCAATTAATTGATATTAGTTCACATACTTATAGCTATTTATTCACATGTATGTACTATTTATTCACATGCATGTACTATTAGGGGAGGTGGTGCAAAATTGATAATACTTGCAGGACTAAATTAAAAATAGAGGTATAGATGAAGGTACTATACTGTAACTATTTGTTCACATGTTTGGAACTATTAATTCACATGCATGTACTATTGATTCACATGCATGTACTATTAGGAGAGGTGGTGCAAGTTTGATAATACTTGTAGGACTAAATTAAAAGTGAAGAAAAAGATGAAGATATTATACTGTAATAATTCGAGCCCCAAAACGTGCAATTATCGAAACTATGTTTTCCTATAAATAGAAGCTCATTCTTCTTTCATTCTCACCAGTTCACTAAGACTCATAAGAGCAATTATAGAAAGAGAAGCTATAGAGAGAGAAGCTATAGAGAGGAAGAAGAAGAGTATTCTGTTACTTCACATTTGTAGTATCCAGTCTTCTACTAAGGTAAGGGGTATTATTTATTTCATATTCAGAAGAGATATTATTTTTCGTATTCATATGAATATTATTTTCGTTCAATATTCGCAAGGAATATTATTTTCATTCAATATTCGTTGGAATATTATTTTCGTTCAACAGTAGTAAGGGATGTTATTTATTTTTTATTCGAAAGGGATATTATTTTTGTTCAATATTCGCATGAAATAATATTTTCTTCCATACTCTATAGTATGTAAGTAATATTATTTCTTTTCGTATCCCTAATTATACACTCATTTTGTTAAAGTATTGCTTCTATACTCCGTGAAATTAGTAGAATATCCTTGAAATTTGTGCTTCATCTAGTATCATTTCACAAGGATACTTTTTTGAATATTCTTGTTAAATTTTAAGCTTTTCATGTCGAAATACTATTCATGGGTACTATTCATTTATACGACACTATTTATACGTACGACACTATTCATAAAGTACTATTCACGGGTACTATTCATAAAGTACTATTTACGGATACTATTTACAAAGTACTATTCTCGGGTACTATTCACAAAGTACTATTCACGGGATACTATTCACCCAGGATACTATTCATGACAAAAATTGATTTTTTTACTGTCTAAATCATTTTTGATACAATATTATTCTTGAATTTTACTCTACAAAGCAGTATCATGTGAGACCCCGAATTTTATGAAATAAAAGTATTCAATTTTTCTATTTTGGTGAATGGTTAAATTGATAAAAGGTTAAAGTTAAGGGTGATATGTGAAAATTTTTCAAAGTAGACAAGTTGTCATAAAATACCCAGTTACTATTCACTCTAGTATTATTCACTCGGGTATTTGGGACACTTTTTGTGTCGGAGTACTATTCACAAGTTACTATTCATGAGTTACTATTCACGAGTTACTATTCACGAGTTACTATTTATAAGTTAGTATTCACGAGTTACTATTCACAAGATACTATTCACCTGAACAAAATATATTTCTTTTCGGTCCAAATTATTTTTGGGTACAATATTATTCCATGAAGTGATGTACTAATTTTTCAGACCGTTGGTTGAAATTATAACAGAAAAGCTTTTTATATAAAACAAAATACTTTTATAAAGTTATCCTATAAATAGAATATATTATATTCTATTATGCATAGTATTTTGTATAGTAAAATCTTTTTATATAAAAGAGAATACTTTTATAAAGTTATTCTATAAATAGAATATATTATATTCTATTGTGCATAGTATTTTGCATAGTAAAATCTTTTTATATAAAACAGAATACTTTATTAATGTTATTATATAAATAGAATATATTATATTTTATTATGCATAGTATTTGCATAGTGTCTGTATAGTGTTTGCATAGTAAAAATCTTTTTATATAAAATAGAATATATTATATTTTATTTAAAAGATTTTGCTTTAAATATGGACCGTCCGATTAAAGTAAATCAATCTGGACCGTTCATGGGTTGGTTACTATTCATTCTATTCTTCTATAAATAAAAGCTCATTCTTTCATTATTTCTTACGAATTCACTGAAACTCTAGAGAGAGAAACTATAGAGAGAATTCTTTTTCTATAATCTTGAGCGTATTTCTTTAGAGTTTAAAAAAACTTTGATAGTAGTGCAAGTTTTCTTCGAGTATATCATCGCCCTACTAGTCGGAATACTCTTATTTGAAAGGTAAAGGGATATTATTATGGTAAGGGATATTATTTGTTGTACTCATAAAGGGTATTCTTTCTTTCTTATTCATGAAGAGAACTTCTGTTATTCCATTCTTTATTATTCTGTTGGAATAACCTGTATACGCGGGCTACCCTATACTTGGTGAAATTCTTTTATTATTCTGTCAGAATATGCTGTCGGTGTAAATTTCACCTGACCTGGGTCCATTATTTATTATTCCGTATTTAATATTCTGTCGGAATATCATGTCGGTGTGAATTTCACTTGATCTGGTTCCATTATTTATTATTCTGTTGGAATAACCTGTATACGCGGATTACCGTATACCTGGTGAAGTCTGTTGTTATTCCATTATTTATTATTTCATTCTTTACTATTCTGTCGGAATGTCCTGTCTGTGCGTTTTATGCCGGACCTGGTTCTATTATTATTATTCCGCATTTATTATTCTGTTGGAATAACCTATCTGTGCGGATTACACACGCATGGTGAAATTCTTCAGTTATTCCATTCTTTATTATTATGTTGGAATAACCTGTCTATGCGAAGTACTGCATACATGGTGAAATTCTTCAGTTATTTCATTCTTTATTATTATGTTGGAATAACCTGCCTATGCGAAGTACTGCATACATGGTGAAATTCTTTTATTATTCCATTCTTTATTATTATGTTGGAATAACCTGTCTATGCGAAGTACTGCATACATGGTGAAATTCTTTTATTATTCCATTCTTTATTATACTGTTGGTTATGGGTTTTACAGTTGTATGTCTTTGGCCTGTAGTGCAAAGATGATATGTTGTTGAATATCTTCGGCCTGTAGTGCAAAGATAATTTGTTGTTTGATAGCTTTGACCCGTAGTGCGAAGATGGACATGTGTATGACATGATCATGACCACTAGTGATAATAACAAATATCCTTGGCCGTAGTGCATGAATAATTCAATGATGTGATTGGCAGAATCATGACCATTAGTTAACAGTTGAATGTCTTTGGCCGTAGTGCACTGACATACAATTGATTGGTATGATCATGACCATTGGTTTTATAGTTGAATATCTTTGGCCCATAGTGCAAAGATAGACAACTGATTGGTATGATCATTGTTATTACATTTGAATATCTTCAGCCTTTAGGATAAGGATATTGAGTAAACATTTTATTAATCCTTTGTGGCAAGGAGAAACTGTTGATTTACATGATTATAAATATGAATTGTGAACTTAATTAAAATCTTTAGTGGTTCAGGTGAAGACAGGTGATGAAAGTTCTCTTTGTCTTGGGTACAACGAAGAACTGTTGATGAGTATTACAGGAATGAAATATTAACGATGGACTTTTAATTTGGAGAAGAAAGTAGACATTATGTTCTACTTGACTCTTCTAATAGATTGTTGATTCCGCTGCAATTATGGTTGAAAAGTTTTATTATCTACCATATGTTCTAAATCTCTGATTTATTATTGACAAAAGCTATTGATAATTTAATTATCTTTAATTATGATATTCTTTACTGGGCTAGTTGTGCTCACCCTTTTGCTTTAAAATTCCTTTCAGGTAATAAGAGTGTAGCTGGGTCGAGCGGGGATAACAGGGAAATAGTGTGATGGTCCGAGACTGTCGAAGTTTCTCAATACATTATAAAATGGCATGACTTGCAACAGATAATTATATTGAGGACCTAAGATGTTTGTGTCGTATTTTATACGTCACTTAATAATTGATTTTTGCGAACAACAATAGGGTGATGAGAACCCGACTTTGAAAGCGTCAAAAGTACACCTCATTAGAATAAACAAGATAGTAATCTTCTTTGGGGTCTTGAAATATTTGCTGCTGTATTTTATATGGCATTGTAATAATTTGAGTTTGGATACGGTTTACGAGATAATATTGTATTAAAACTCACAGTTAACTGTTGTCGTACTCTGCACGACAGTTCAACAGTTGTATAAATGAAGCTTGTATTTAATTTTTATAGTGTGATATCTAGCGACTCAGAATGGGTCGGGTATACCTATTTTGGGGGCGTCACATATCATATTGGCAATTTGGCCATTATTGAATTCTGGATAAATTGAATTATAAATTTTAAAATTTATCCTTTGCTTTCTTTTTATTGAATTCGTATATCATTGGCATCATCCTCATGCTTATATTGTGATGAAAGTCATCTTTGACCCGTAGTGCATAGATAAATTGTTGATTGGTATGATTATGACTAGGGATCATTCGGTATAATCATGACCTGTAATGTTACAAATGATGTGGTAAAAGTCCTCATTAGCCCGTAGTGCATTGGTGGACATTTATTGGTATGATCATGACCATGCGTTCTCTTCGGCCAAGGGTGCAAAGATGAATTGTTGTTTGGCATGTTCATGACCATCGGTGAAAACACGAATATCCTTGGCCCATAGTGCATGGATAGTTCGTGGTCGTGATACTAATGAATATCCTTGGCCCGTAGTGCATGGATAATTCAATGATGTGGATTATTGAGCCGAGTCTCAGCGACTGTTGTTGGTATGATCATGATCATGTGTTCTCTTCGGCCAAGGGTGCAAAGATGAATTGTTGTTTGACATGATCATGACCATTGATGAAAACACGAATATCCTTAACCCGTAGTGCATGGATAATTCGTGGTCGTGATACTAATGAATATCCTTGGCTTGTAGTGCATGGATAATTCAGTGATGTGGATTAATTATTAAGCTGAGTCTCAGCGATAAAATTGATGACAAACTTTTAAATCATAGAAGATAGTTGATATCATGCTCGACTTGACTTTTGTAAAATATAGTTGCATGTCTTTGGCCTGTAGTGCAAATATGAATTTATTAGTATGATTATGAACAGGAACTGTGATTGGGTATAACCATGATCTTTGATATTTCAGGTAAAGACAGGTGATGAAAATTAACTTCGTTCTAGGTGCAAAGAGGAATTTAGAATCACGATTATGATTATGAGTTATTCACATGATTATGGACATGAACTATTGATTGATGTTACAGGGATAAAACATTGTTGGTGGACTTTTAACATGGAGAAGATAATAGACTTTATGGTCTATTTGACTCTTCTAATGGATTGCTATTTCTGCTGCAGTTGTTGATCTAAAACTTGTTGTCTATTGTATTCTATCAGTTGTTATACTATTGAAGGCTAACGATAATTTATTCTGCATTATCTTAGTCATAATATTTCTTACTGGGCTAGTTGAGCTCACCCTTTTCTTTCACTGCTCTCTTCAGGAAATGAGAATATAGCTGGGACTAGTCAGGGAATGGAGTGGCGGTCCAGATGGTTGCTTTAGTAGTCCTCACTATTATGTGAAATAGTGTGATAATAATTGCAACGAGATTGAATTTGAGTTTGGATATTGTTTAGATAAAAATATTTGTATTAAAACTTACAGCTTATATTTTGTCATATTGTATAAATTAAGTTTGTATTTGAGTTCTGTACCATATATTTGGCGACTTAGAATGAGTGATGTATACATGTTTTGGGGGCATCACAAATATATACACATACTTTACTCAAATGGAAAGGACTGAAGAGGGTGGTGGAGAGGATGTCCTTCGCTTTGAGGAATCAAGCGGTTGAGAAGAAAAAAGTTTATTGTTTTGAGACAAATGGGAACTGATAATGTCACATAGAGATGTCAACTACTTTTAATATTAATTATGGTCCCTTCATCGTGTTTCAAATTATACAAGACAAGGTTAAAGCATCAAAGATAATAATCACACAGAGAGATAATAATTCTCACTTGATTTGAAAGATACTAACTACTACTTATTAGAAGAAAAAAAACACAGATAATAATCACACAGAGATTTTACAAATCCAATTATTCTAGCTAGCCTTGTTATAACTACTTAACTTTTGTGTATTACACAAGTAACCTTGATGGCATTTCCAAGTTCATAACTCAAAATGCTCACCAAGCCATAAGTAGAAGTCCTATGCCAAGAAAATGCCATTTTGGGTATCCTTTAAGCAGCCTTTTTAAACTCCAGTTGTTCCACTTTGTGCCGATAATTCTTAGTTCCCTTTAGTTGATTGTTTGAAGAATTTCCTTCAAGTCTTTCCCCCTTTCACCTTATATTGACACTACAAGTTCTCACTTTCCTCTTATTTAAGTCACAAGTTAAATCTTCTTGTGATTTTGTTTCATGTTTGACTGACACCAAACAAATTCTTTGTAGAACTTGTATGTTGCTTGGTTGTAATTTGGATAAATGAAATTTAGGAAAATATGTGGCTATTAAGCATTCCTGTTATAGTCTGATTGATTGAATCTCTTTTTAGCTTATATAGATAAGTATGCTATGTCAATTCTCTTATAAAACTATTGGTTCCAATACTTCTGCCTGTCACATATGTTTGATATTGATGTCTCGTTATGTACTTTGACACCGACTTATTAGATTAAGTGTTGAAATCTTGTATGATCATGAACATCTGCACTTGGTTAGCTTAACATG
The DNA here is from genome assembly GCA_016801055.1 of Panax notoginseng. Classification (NCBI taxonomy): domain Eukaryota; kingdom Viridiplantae; phylum Streptophyta; class Magnoliopsida; order Apiales; family Araliaceae; genus Panax; species Panax notoginseng. Next base: position 38,407,310 of record CM029020.1, read on the forward strand.
TACTTGTTCAATCATGCTTTTCATTTTACTCGTGTGAGGTGAAGATATAGAAAAGTATTGGAGTCTATCGAGTATTTTAGTAAAATATGTCCTTGAAATCATGTTTGGTTGTTTGGGAACATGATTAGGTTTCTGTTATCCATCTCCATCAATGCACTAGCTGTTCATTTAGATGATGTTTTTTTTGACACCACATGAATAAGTTTGTACTTTATATTCAATCCAACATTATTGGGGCACCACCTTGATCTTAAAATCCACAAAGTGCTACAAAATTTAATATCATAATAAGATATTGCATTCAAATATACCTTGCTACAAAATGCTTCAAATGATGCAATGACTCAACGGATTCAAATTTGACTGTTTTAATTTGCATTCTTTCGTTATTGTTTTGGTCTTATTATATTAAAAAATTGTATATTTCTCTTGGATTGTGTCTTGGGTGCCTAGAAATGACCATATATGCATGCCGTCGTGCATGTGGCTAGTCCATATTATAGGGAAGACTCTGGTGAAATTTTTTTGTTGGTCGGGTAGTTAACGAACATTTATAATGGTTACAAGTATGCGACCGTTATATGCTTACAATCATGTTATACATTAATAAGCTCATGTTGTCTGTAGTAGGTACTATGGTATCATGAACCTCTATTCAGACCGTAGTTAGATGAGACGACGAAAGTCAAGTGCCCAGATAGGTGCTACAGCAAAATTTAGAGATAGTTACCAAGTATTTCTAGATTATGCGTATAGTCACCCGGAATGTGTTAATGGTCAGAACAAGATAAGGTGTCCTTGTTTGAAGTGTAAGAATATAAATTATATGGACAAAGACATAGTAAACTATCATTTACTTATTTCTGGGTTCATCAACAATTACGAAGAATGTTGGTAGGCACATGGGCAAAGAAGAGATAGTGGCACCGCACAAGTACACAATCTAGGCAGCAGTACCCATCGTATGAATGACATGGTTCATGATATTGCAAGGCCAAATTTTGATTGGAAAAAAGTGTAATGACTCAGAAAATCCAATGTAATATTCAGATAATAGAATGTCAAACTTTGTGTATAATTTTTATTTTATTTTATTTAGTATTTTGGCCTTATAATTAATTACTTACTAGTTTATTAAGTATCCTAGATTATGAATGGTAAATAAAGAGACGATGATATATACATTAATATAATGTTATATAAACTTCAAGAATAAAAAGGAAAGCCAACATGACTTAATTGGAAGAGATTCTGGATATGAAGTTATCCTTGTGCTCAAAGAATTAATTATATTAAGATGTGAGCAAAAGTGTTATTTGATAATAAGTAAAAAAATGATGTACTATCATGAATTATTTAAAACTACATGGAATCGTCATTTTAATGATATATGTGCTAACTATTGTTGCTAACCAAAAGGGAATATGATAGATAAAAGTTCCATGTGTTTTAAATTTAACAAGAGTCCATATTGAAATATTAGGCCATACTAAGTTTTGATAAATGTGTTGCATTGGCTTTTGAGAATCTAGACCCATATTTTATCTAAAAGACCAATATTCATAAATTGGGCTAACCCAAGTTTATGCTTGCAAGCCTTCTACAAAATTCTTGGAGGTATGTATTTTACTATCCTGCATGAAGCCCAACTTCCACATCCATACTCAACCTAATTGAGTATCCATTGCAGCAACCCATTGAAAGGAGAAAAGGGAACTGCTTCAGTTCGAACTTGGATAAGCAATTAGATGATGTTGGTTATAGTTAGCAGGTAAGTTAGTTTAGTTAGTAGACAAAAACCAGGTCAGATAGGCTTACAGTGGACAAGGCGTATAAGAGTAAGCTATGATCTAATAGGGTGGTTGTGTAGGAGCCAAGTTAACTAGGCTAGGAATGAGTGCTGCTGCTTGGTAGGGTGGCTGATTAGGGGTCAATTAGGGGTTAATAGGATTACCAGTAAGAGGAGATAAACTCAGCCATAAAAGGCCAAGCTTATGGCCTAGAACCAATTAGTTCACCACTTAGCAGATTTAAAAAAAAAATAGAGGGAAGAAGTAACGGTATCAGTCATATAGAGTAAGAGAGGAAAAGCTTCGGCTAGAGAAGGAGGAGAAATTGGGCAGCTCAACCCACTTGTAACCTTTGAATCAACAAGGTAAGCCAATTCTGACCTTCCAATCCTTTTTCCATTCGTTCTTGTTTCTCTAAATGGTAGCAACTGGATTGTTAGTGACTAGGAAACATGTATGGCTATTATATTGAATTAGTATAATATGATGACTATTTCAATGCTATATGAACTGTTGTGATAGGAGCTGTTATGTATGGATATATGCTTGTTGTTGTTTAAGCCATACAGCTAGGGACAATAAGCTAAGAAACTATGCAGTATATGCATATATATAGAGTGCACTCCACCAGTTTGATAAATTGCAAGCTAAGGACTGATTTAGTAGCTTTGTATGCTAACTGTGATTTAGAGTCAAAGAGGATATCAATTAAATCACATATTAATATTAATGTATTAAGCATGCTAAAAGGGTTTCCTAGGCATATGGTTATAAGTTGGTTAGTACTAAAGATTAAGTTTTGATAAAACAAACCTAAGGTAACATAAAGGGACTATCCTAAGAAGTTCTTTTTGAATGATATATTTTGCCTTTTTATCAGTTCTTATGCTATAAAAGGATGTCTATAATTCCAACCCAATAATGCTAATACTTGTGAAGTTAAGTATGTTAGTCAGTCCTTGTGACTGTTATTGGAAGTTTCTTATGATGAACATGTTTTGCTTCTAATATATTTACTATGTACATAGTCAGTCCTTGTTTCCATGTTGCCTAATCATATTACCTTGATAGCTAGATTTTTCAAATCATGCTTCCTTGTATCAATTTCAATCCTAAGAGGGGCTGTTTGTAACTAAAGCTAGAATCCTTTTTGTATAGGCTCTTTAAAGCATGAACATATATTATATAGCATATACATGATGTGGTAACCTTTGTGTTGCAAACTTAATAGTTGTTTTGGTGATTTAGTGTCAAACGTGCCTAAAAAGCTTGGAATAGGCATGAAGGACTATTATGGATTTTAAAGTTTCTATATTAACTGTTGTGTATTAAATTGACTGCTATGCTATGGTAATACTACTATGGACTGAACTTAGGCACAAGGAGATAGGTTGGTTGTGGAGTAATAAGGAGGTTATTATGAGTGGTTGATATAAACCAATAGCTATGAAGTTAGTAACTTAGCACTGCGCACACAACATGTTTGACAAAAGTCCTAAATGGACTGTTATGTCTAAAAGACAGATATTAGGCAAACTCAAAGGTGGAAATTTAATCCTGTAATTAATCTAGTGATGATTAAAGTGATTTAGCATGTTGACTGCAAGCAAAGTTCTAGGCTGAACAGTGGTTGAGAGTTTATCATATCAAAGCAACTTGGGTACTGTTTTGGGACAGCATGTTAAGCCTTATATGAACACTGTTTTGAGCCTAACTTTCTTGCTAATAGGTTGCTATAATATCTAAGTTATACTAAAAATGGGATACCAATAAATTAGAGTATCTAAAGTTTTGAAGTGGTAAGAAAGGGGAAAATTGATTAAGCTTGTTGGGGCTGCTGCAGGCAGCGCCCAACGCTGTGTTGCATTGCACTGCAGAGCCAGACAATGGGATTGGCCTCCAAGTGAGATTAGTTTAAAATGTGTTTTAATCATTTGCAAGCTAACTTAAGAAGTGTAAATAGGACCAAAATATGAAGCAAAGGGGTTTAAGAGTTGCTATCTTTTGACAGCAGTTGGCATGAGCTGGGGACTTTCTTGAGTTCTCAGTCAATGCGATTAAACAAACTAAACCATTCAGTGCTTATATTGCTAAATAGGTGAATATACTTACCTATATAAACCCTAGAATTTTAGCTTACTAAAATACGTAAATGTCAAGTTAAAATCTAAAGAATTGGAGACTAAGTGTTGGGAACTGCTGCCTTTTTTGCAACTGACTTACTCTAATTGCAGTAGCAAGGGTCAGTTTAGCTAACATGATTGGATCATGTAGATTATAATTTCACTATAGATTTAAAGTTACCCTAATAGTTGAAAATGTTAGTTGTATAACTTTCAAATAAAGTGCAAGTGAACTAAAATTAGGGAGAGTTCAAAGTAAGAAAATAAAACAAATGCAGATGCTGCCTATGTGCAGCAGCAGATGGCATTAAAGCTGCAGCTTTGAGCTGTTGCTAAGGTGGTTTTGGGAAATCTTGTTTAAACTAAAAGTATAAAAAGAACATAGTAAAGGTTATGAAAACATGAAGTATATGCCAAGATGAAGGGGGCTGCTGCCTATGTGTAGCAGCACTTTATAATAAGTGACTGCTAAAGCAGTTTAGGTAACCATTTTAATTGAGAATTATAATTTTAAGAAGCTAATCATCCTATATAGCTTGAGTAAGTGTTGTAAACCTATATGTAGACTTTATAGTATGTTTACAAGTTAAGAATGAAAATGTGATGACAAGGGGATCATGGGACTGCCTAGCAGTCAACAATAAAATGTGGCCTTAACTAACTGCTATTGCAGTGATAAGCTTGCCAAACTCAGTTGAAGCTGAGAATAATTTAAGTGACATTAACTTCCTTATTATCAAATCTAGATGACTGTTAACCTCACGAAACACTGTAGAATTATTGTAAGGCTTAGAGGAACATGGGTTGAGAAGGAGGTGGAGCTACTGCCTAAAGGTAGTAGCAGGTCACAACTAAGAAACTGCTATGGCAGTTTGGATAGCCAGTTGATAAAAAAAATATGGAACTTGAAGAAATAGAACTAGCATGAATGGGTGCCTTAGGTGGAATCTATTAAACTAAAATGGGTCTAATAAAGCCTCAAAGGGCTGTTTTGACATAAAATAGAAAGACAGAGATAGTTAATGCATTAGTATGGAAATAAAAGCTATAAATCATGGGATAGACAAAAAGTTGACCATGAAAATTGGAAATACCTTCAAAAATATAAAATAAGCTACAAAAGCACCTTGTATGCTAGAATTTTTGTAAACAAGGCATGAATCACTCATGTGTTAAAATCCTAATAGGATGTAAATTGTATATATGCTTTATTTACATGTTATGATCTTACTAGACCCCATTAAAGAGAAAAATGGCTATTATAAAAACATGGATGAGATATTTGAAAATTGTATAATAAGAAGCTAACTACAACCATGATCACTGAAACTACGTGACATGTGAGTTTACAAACTATATAGCTTGACTATGTGGCTAATATGCTTGTAAATGTAAATAACTGTGTAGGATCTGTAAGAACACTTCAGTTAAGCTGAAATCTTATCGATAGACTATAAACGAGGCAAGTTTCTAACTCTTACTCATTATTGAGCAAGTATTCTAGAATGGACAGGTTCTCTAATTTTTGAACTGTCTCTCATTATTTATGAATAATATAAGGCTAAATAACCTTTTAATTCCAATTAGCTTCAAGAGAATAGTATATTGAAATTCTCTCTCTTAAATAAGTTTATATTGAAAATATGTCAATGCCATTATTTAGGTTAGACAACTGTTGAGATACCTTGATATTATTTATGAAAATCTCATTTAATGTTTTCCAAACCATTTTGTTGTGGTGGTATTGCTTCTATACTCCTTGAAATTAGTAGAATATCTTTGAAATTTACGCTTCATCTAGTATCGTTTCACTGGAATATTTTTCTGAATATTCTTGTTAAATTTTATGCTTTTCATGCCGAAGTACTATTCATGGGCACTATTCATACATACGGTACTATTCACAGGATTCTATTCACGAAGTACTATTCACAAGATACTATTCACTCGGGTACTATTCACCCGGGGTACTATTCACGATAAAAATTAATTTTTTTTCTGTCCAAATTATTTTTTATACATGAATATTATTCTTAAATTTTACTCCACAAATTAGTTATCATATTGACAATTTGGACATTCTTGAACTCTGGATAAATTGAATTATAAATATTTAAAATTTATCATTGATCTCACTTAATTGAATTCTTATATCATTGTCATCATCCTCATGCTTAAATTATGATAAAAGTCATCTTTGGCCCGTAGTGCATAGATGGACTATTGATTGGTATGATTATGACCAGAAATTATGTATCGGTATAATCATGACCTGTAATGTTATAGATAAATGATGTGGTAAAAGTACTCATTAACCTATAGTGTATTGATGGACAATTGTTTGGCATGATCATGACCACTGGTGGTAATAATGAATATCATTGGCCCGTAGTGCATTAATGATTCGTGGATGTGATACTAATGAATATCCTTGGCCTATAGTGCATGGATAATTCGATGATGTGGATTATTTATTGAGATGTGTTATAGAGATAAAATATTGAAGATGAACTTTTAAATTATAGAAGATAGTAGACATCATGCTCTACTTGACTCTTCTAATGGATTGCTTGTTCTGCTGTAATTAAACTTGTTATCTATTATATTCTATTAGTTTATATATGTAAGACCCCAACTTTTATAAATAAAGATGAATTTTTTATAAATATCATTTTTGAATATTATGGAGTTAATTTGATATAATGTTATAGTTGTGGGTAATATTTATAAATTTTACAAAGTACGGAAGTTGTTATATAATATTCGATTGGTCGGGGAATATTTATTTTAACAGGAAACATTCGTACAACGGCACAATCATTGGTGGACCCCACAACGGAATTATTATCGGATTGAGAAAACGACAAAAATATTTTATTAAAAATAACGGCGGAAGTTTTACCATTGATACTGTTGAACTACTCGGTAATAAAAGTACAGTAATACGTGTGGTTGCATAGTAGCACACGGTATTGATTATTAATGCTTATGTGAGAAGTCACTCAGTTTGATTCAATTATTGTCAGTTAATAATATGAATTATTTAGCGATAATGACATTTTGTTTTATTCGTATTATTAACGTAATAAAACAGAAACATCTTTTTATATAAAATAGAATACTTTATTAAAGTTATTCTATAAATAGAATATATTATATTTTATTTAAAAGATTTTTCTTTAAATATGGACCGTCAGATTAAAGTAATCAATCTGGACCGTTCATGGATTAGTTACTATGCATTCTATTTTTCTATAAATAGCAGCTCATTCCTTCATTATTTCTTACGAATTCACTGAACTCTAGAGAGAGAAACTATAGAGAGAAACTATAGAGAGAGAGAAACTATAGAGAGAGAGAAGAAGAGTATTCTGCTACTTAACTACTTCTTTACTTCAGCTCTTCTTTAAAACGGTAAAGGGTATTATTTTTTCTTATTCATGAAGAGAACTTTTATTATTCCATTTCTTATTATTCTGTTGGAATAACCTGTATACGCGGTCTACCCTATACTTGGTGACATTCTTCTGTTATTCTGTTGGAACATCCTGTCTGTGTGTTTCACACCGGACCTGGTTTCATTTTTTTATTATTCTGTTAGAACATCCTGTCTGTATGTTTCACATCGGACCTGATTCCGTTTTTATTATTATTCTGTTGGAACATCCTGTCTGTGTGTTTTACACCGGACCTGATTCCGTTTTTATTATTATTCTGTTGGAACATCCTGTCCGTGTGTTTCACACCGGACCTGGTTCCGTCTTGTTATTATTCTGTTGGAACATCCTGTCTGTGTGTTTTACATCGGACCTGGTTCCATTATTTATTATTCTGTCGGAATATCCTGTCTGTGCGTTTACGCCGGACCTGGTTCCATTATTTATTATTCTGTTGGAATAACCTGTCTGTGCGGTCTATCGCATGCATGGTGATTTCTTTTGTTATTCCATTCTTTATTATACTCAGTTGGTTAAGTTTTGACTTCTATACTCCATGAAATTTGTGGAATATCCTTGATAATTGCGTTTCATCCAGTATCTTTTCATGAAAATATTCTTCTAAGCATTCTTGAATTTTACTCTACAAAGCAGTATCATGTTGACAATTTGGACGTTGTTAATTCTTGGATAAATTAATTCTTGAACTTGTTTTATTGAATTCTTATATCATTGTCATCATCCTCATGTTTATAAAATGTTAAAAGTCATCTGTGGCATGTAGTGCATAGATGGACTTGGTGTGATTATGACCAGGGATTATTCGGTATAATCATGACCGTAATGTTACAAATGATATGGTAAAAGTCCTCATTGGCCCGTAGTGCGTTGATGGACAGTTGTTGGCATGATGATGACCATTAATGAATACACGAATATCCTTGGCCGTAGTGCAGGGGTGATTCGATGATGTGGATTATTTTATTAAGCTGAGTCCCAGTGATCACAGTGTTGAAAAACCTTTTAAATCATAAAAGATAGTAGAGTTTATTTTCTACTTGACTCTTTTAATGGATTGCTTGTTCCGCTGCAGTTAAACTTGATGTCTATTATATTTTATCAGTTTAACATTGTTGAAGGCTAATGATAATTTATTCTGCATTATCTTAGTCATAATATTTCTTACTGGGCTAGTTGAGCTCACCCTTTCTTTCACTGTTCTCTTCAGGAAATGAGAACGTAGCTGGGGCAAGTCGGGGAACGGAGTGATGGTCCGAATGATAGTATTAGTTAGTAGTCCTCACTATTCTATGTAATAGTGTGTTAATAAATGTAATGAGGACTCCTTTTGAGTATGAATATTCTCTAGAAGATAATATTTATATTCAAACTCACAGTTTATGTTTTGTCGTATTGTACACGACAGTTGTATTAGTAAGTTGTATTTGTATTCTGTACTATGTATCTGACGACCCAAGATGGGTGATGTATACCTAATTTTTGGGGCATCACAATATACTGTTAAAGATAAAGGATAATTTATTCTACATTATCTTAGTCATAATATTCTTTACTGGGCTAGTTGAGCTCACCATTTTCTTCATTGTTCTCTTCAGGAAATGAGAATATAGTTGGGACTAGTCGGAGAATGGAGTGATGGCCCAAGATGGTGGCTATAGTAGTCCTCACTATTTTATAAATTAGTGTGATAATAAATATAATGAGGACTTCCTTTAAGTTTGGATATTGTCTACGAGACATTATTCGTGTTAAAACTCTCAGCTTACGTTTGTCGTATTGTATAAATTAAATTTGTATTTGAATTATATACTATGTATTTGGCGACTCAGAATGGGTTGTGTGGACCTATTTTGGAGGCGTCACACACACACACACACGCGCGTGCACACACACACACACACACACACATATACATATATATATATATATATATATATATATATATATATATATATATATATATATATATATATATACATACATACTTGATCATATCGAAATAATGGGCCATGATGAATCTTCCTTGAATGTTGTTACATTAGTTATAGTGTTAAAGGATTTTCTTGCTATGATACAACGGTATAATTGACCCAAGATTAAAACTCATGTCTACCATTTTACTAGCCCAATCCAGTAAGCCAAATAATATGCCAAATGGGCTGTTTGAGCCCAAAAGAATAAAATCATTTCAGCCTATTTTCCAGCCCATTTCGGCATCCCACATTGGGGGAAATTTGCTGAGTTCTGTTCAAATTAGCTAGTTAACAATTAACACCTTAGATTAAAGGGACTAGGCCCAAACAAAATCTTTGTCCAGCCTTGCTTTAGGAAATTTTAGTAGCCCCGTTGGGGGAAGAAGGAAGCTGGGTTGTTATTTTAAATTTAACAAGTTATCAGTTAGATAGAAATCAGTTAGTACATTGGATAGTCAAGTAACAATTAGTTATTAAGATAGTTTACTCCTAGAGTGGCTGAGCAGGAGTCAAGGGTAGCTGCTAGGGGCCACCTTGGAAGGCTAATACTCTGCAAGAGCCAAATAAACCTATGTTAGAGGCTGAGTAGGAGCCAAGTAGCTTGACTGGGAGAAGAGGCTGAACCTAGTAGGGGATTAGTAGAAATAATGATGATGAAGAAGCAATAGGCTTAACCATATATGGCCATTCTATGCTCTTAGAGCTCAGTTGGTACACCACATTATCGAGCAACAAAAGTAGTAGCACAAGAGAGAAATAGGGAGCTCGGTTAGGAAGGGGCAAGCTAAGCAAGAGTAACACCTTCATTGTGACGCCCCCAAAATTAGGTATACATCACCCATCTTGGGTCGTCAGATACATAGTACAGAATACAAATACAACTTACTAATACAACTGTCGTGTACAATACGACAAAACATAAACTGTGAGTTTGAATACAAATATTATCTTCTAGAGAGTATTCATACTCAAAAGGAGTCCTCATTACATTTATTAATACACTATTACATAGAATAGTGAGGACTACTAACTAATACTATCATTCGGACCATCACTCCATTCCCCGACTTGTCCCAGCTACGTTCTCATTTCCTGAAGAGAACAGTGAAAGAAAGGGTGAGCTCAACTAGCCCAGTAAGAAATATTATGACTAAGATAATGCAGAATAAATTATCATTAGACTTCAACAATGTTAAACTGATAAAATATAATAGACATCAAGTTTAACTGTAGCGGAACAAGCAATCCATTAAAAGAGTCAAGTAGAAACTAAACTCTAATATCTTTTATGATTTAAAAGGTTTTTCAACACTGTGATCGGTGGGACTCAGCTTAATAAAATAATCCACATCATCGAATCACCCCTACACTACGGCCAAGGATATTCGTGTATTCATTAATGGTCATCATCATGCCAACAACTGTCCATCAACGCACTACGGGGTAATGATGACTTTTACCACATCATTTGTAACATTACGGTCATGATTATATCGAATAATCCCTGGTCATAATCATACCAAGTCCATCTATGCACTACAGGCCACAGATGACTTTTAACATTTTATAAACATGAGGATGATGACAATGATATAAGAATTCAATAAAACAAGTTCAAGAATTAATTTATCCAAGAATTAACAACGTCCAAATTGTCAACATGATACTGCTTTGTGAAGTAAAATTTAAGAATGTTTAGAAGAATATTTTCATAAAAAGATACTGGATGAACCGCAATTATCAAGGATATTCCACTAATTTCATGGAGTATAGAAGTTAAAACTTAACCAACTGAGTATAGTAAAAAATGAAATAACAAAAGAAATCACCCGACATGCGATAGACCGCACAGACAGGTTATTCCAACAGAATAATAAATAATGGAACCAGGTCCGGCGTAAATGCACAGACAGGATATTCCGACAGAATAATAAATAATAGAACCAGGTCCGATGTAAAATACATAGGCAGGATGTTCCAACAGAATAATAACAAGACGGAACCAGGTTCGGTGTGAAACACACAGACATGATGTTCCAACAGAATAATAATAAAAACGGAATCAGGTCCGGTGTAAAACACACAGACAGGATGTTCCAACAGAATAATAATAAAAACGGAACCAGGTCCGGTGTGAAACACACAGACATGATGTTCCAACAGAATAATAATAAAAACGGAACCAGGTCCGGTGTGAAACACACAGACAGGATGTTCCAACAGAATAACAGAAGAATGTCACCAAGTATAGGGTAGACCGCGTATACAGGTTATTCCAACAGAATAATAAGAAATGGAATAACAACAGTTCTCTTCATGAATAAGAAAGAATAACACCCCTTACCGTTTTAAAGAATAGCTGAAATAAGGAAGTAGTTAAGTAGCAGAATACTCTTCTTCTCTCTCTCTATAGTTTTTCTCTCTAGAGTTCAGTGAATTCGTAAGAAATAATGAAGGAATGAGCTGGTATTTATAGAAAAATAGAATGTATAGTAACTAATTCATGAACGGTCCAGATTGATTACTTTAATTTGACAGTCCATATTTAAAGAAAAATCTTTTAAATAAAATATAATATATTCTATTTATAGAATAACTTTAATAAAGTATTCTGTTTTATATAAAAAGATGTTTCTATTTTATTACGTTGATAATACGAATAAAACAAAACGTCATTATCGCCAAATAATTCATATTATTAACTGACAATAATTGAATCAAACTGAGTGACTTCTCACATAAGCATTAATAATCAATACCGTGTGCTACTATGCAACCACACGTATTACTGTACTTTTACTACCGAGTAGTTCAACAGTATCAATGGTAAAACTTTTGCCGTTATTTTTAATAAAATATATTTGTCGTTTTCTCAATCCGACAATAATTCCGTTGTGGGGTCCACCAATGATTGTGCCGTTGTACGAATATTCCCTGTTAAAATGAATATTCCCCGACCAATCGAATATTATATAACAACTTGCGTACTTTACAAAATTTATAAATATTACCCACAACTATAACATTATATCAAATTAACTCCATAATATTCAAAAATGATATTTATAGAAAATTCATCTTTATTTATAAAAGTTGGGGTCTTACAACCTCCCCTTCTTATGAAATTTTGCCCTCGAAATTAGGGTACGTACCTGGTATGTCGAAGAGGTAAGGATACCTTGATTTCATTTCAGATTCTAACTCCCAAGTCATTTCCTCAACATCGTGGTTTCTCCACAAAACTTTGACTTGAGGTATAACCTTGGAGCATAGAATATGTTCCTTCTTATCCAAGATTTGAACAGGAACTTCTTCATACGTCAAATCTTCTGCTATTTCGTCTGGTTCTAACTCAATAATGTGGTTTGGGTCTTCCACATATTTGCGTAACATGGATATGTGAAAAACGTTATGAACATGAGACATACTTGGCGGTAAAGCGAGTCTATAAGCCACAGTTCCTACTCGATCGAGGATTAAAAATGGACCGATGAATCGAGGATTGAGCTTTCCTCTCTTTCCAAATCTCGTAACTCCTTTCCATGGAGCAACACGTAAGAACACATGATCTCCTATATCAAATTCCACGTTCTTTCGATGAAGATCAACATAACTCTTTTGTCGATCTTGTGAGGTTTTTATACGTTGTCGGATCGTTTGAATCTTTTCTATAGTCATTCGTACCAACTCCAGTCCCAACAACGTTGCTTCACCCACCTCATCCCAGCATATTGGAGAACGATATTTTCTTCCATACAATGCTTCGAATGGAGCCATGCCAATACTTGTTTGATAACTGTTGTTGTAGGAAAACTCCACCAATGGTAAGAACTTGTCCCAACTTCCCTTAAAATCAAGGACATAGAGTCTTAATAGATCTTCAAGAGTTTGAATAGTCCTCTCTGATTGTCCGTCCGTCTGAGGATGATATGCTGAACTAAATCGTAAATCCGTGCCCATAGCTTTTTGTAAACTAATCCAAAATCGTGAAGTGAATCTTGGGTCTCGGTCAGAAACTATGGATACTGGCATACCATGCAGTCTTACAATCTCATTTATGTACATACGAGCAAGACGTTCAAGTGTATAAGTTTCTCGTATCGGTAAGAAATGGGCAGACTTGGTCAATCTATCCACAATGACCCAAATCGCATCAATACCTTGAGAAACCCTAGGAAGACCGGTAACGAAATCCATGGTAATGTGCTCCCACTTCCATTTTGGAATTTCAAGTGGTTGCAATGGACCTTTTGGTACTTGATGCTCCGCTTTGACTCGTTGACAAGTTAAACACCTTGAGATAAACAACGCTATCTCTCTCTTCAAATTGCTCCACCAAAAATGTATGACGAAGATCATGATACATTTTGGTACTTCCAGGATGGATTGCAAACGGTGTGTTGTGTGCCTCCATCATGATTTCATACTTTAAATCAGGGTTGTTAGGAACAAAAAGTCTGGAGTTGACTCGAAGTATTCCTTCTTCATCGATTCTTGCTTCTGGCATAGCACCTTCTTGCACTTTCTTCCTCATACGCATCAGCTCCAGGTCTGTAGCTTGAGCAACTTTAACTCTATCGATTAAAGTTGGTTCTACTCGTATATTCGTCATCATCACATGGGTCCCTGGAGACTTTAACTCTATCTCCATCCTTTGCAAGTCACACAAAATGGGCCTTTGTGTTGACAATATCGCACACGTACTTGCATATGATCTTCTACTCAATGCGTCAGCTACCACGTTCGCTTTTTCAGGATGATATTGAATGGTATGATCATAATCTTTTAACAGTTCAAGCCAACGTCATTGTTGCATGTTGAGTTCCTTTTGAGTGAAGAAATATTTGAGGCTTTTATGATCCGTAAAGATCTCCACCTTCTCCTCATACAAGTAATGCCTCCAAATTTTAAGTGCAAAGACAACAGCTGCCAACTCTAGATCATGAGTAGGATAATTCCTCTCATATTCCTTGAGTTGTCTTAATGCATAGGCTATGACTATTCCATGTTGCATGAGAACGCATCCCAACCCTTTACTCGAAGCATCACTGTAGATGACAAATCCCTCCGAGCCAGATGGTATTGTTAGAACAGGTGCTGAAATGAGTCTCCTCTTGAGTTCTTGAAAACTCTTCTCACATTCTTCGCTCCAACCGAACTTTATATCTTTCCGAGTCAGCAGAGTTAGTGGAGTAGCGATTCGAGAAAATCCTTCCACGAATCTCCGATAAAAACCAGCTAAACCAAGAAAGCTACGTACTTCAGTCACTGATTTAGGTTGCTTCCAGCTTTGAATAGCTTCAATCTTTACCGGGTCAACAGATATTCCACGACTTGATACTACGTGCCCAAGGAATGCTACCTCCTCCAGCCAGAACTCGCACTTCTTCAACTTGGCATAAAGCTTGTATTCACGAAGCTTTTGGAGTACCAGCCTCAAGTGTTGCTCATGATCTTCACGACTTTTGGAATAAATAAGGATGTCATCAATAAAGACGACCACAAAGTGATCCAAATATTCCTTAAATACCCGGTTCATCATATCCCTGAAGGCAGCAGGAGCATTAGTCAATCCAAAGGACATGACTAGGAATTCATAATGCCCGTACCGAGTTCTAAAAGCCTTCTTTGGAATATCCTCAGTTCTAGCCTTCAGCTGATGATATCCAAAACGAAGATCAATCTTTGAAAAGAATTGTGCTCCTTGTAACTGGTCAAACAGGTCATCAATACGTGGCAATGGGTACCTGTTTTTGATGGTGACATGATTCAACTCCTGATAATCAATACAAAGTCGCATACTTCCATCTTTCTTCTTCACGAATAGCACAGGAGCACCCCAAGGAGAAGTACTAGGACGAATAAAGCCAATATCTAACAATTCCTGCAGTTGGATCTTTAACTCCTGAAGTTCAATAGGAGCCATTCGATATGGGGCTTTGGAAATGGGTTTTGTACCGGGTTCAAGGTCGATACAAAATTCAATTTCACGCTCTGGGGGTAGGCTAGGAAGTTCTTCAGGGAATACGTCAGGGAATTTATTAACAATAAAAATATCATTCAAAACTGACGTATTTTTGTTTAGATCCGTGACATGAGCTAAGAAAGCTTGACATCCGTTTTTCAATAAACGAATAGCTTTATGGCTTGAGATGACAGTGATTGATTTTAATGGTTTGGTTGCTTGAATTCGTATAATAGGTCGATTAGGAATATGAAAGCTAACAACCTTACGAAAATAATTAATTTTTGCATGATGAGTAGTTAAGCAATCATTCTCTAGAATCACGTCAAATGTAAGTATTTTTAATGAAATCAGATCGACAGGTAATGTGTGGGTACAAACTTGAACCAAACAAGACTTATAAACCGTGGATGTAATGAAGGTTTCTCCCAATGGAGTTTCAACAGATAAGTCAAAGTCTAATTTCTCCGGAATCAAATTTAATCGATGAGCGCAAGTAGGAGAAATAAAAGAATGGGTAGAACCGGTATCAAATAAAGTATAGACTTCGTTAGAGTTTATGATAAGCTTACCCGTGATGACCTCATTCGGGTTCCTTGCTTTCTGGGAGGTCACAACAAACGCTCTCCCTTGCACTACCGGTTTTGACTTTTCTGGAACGACATTTGGTGTCTCCATCTTAGCTGAACTTGTTTTTGGTAAGCGACAAAATCGAGCTAAATGACCTTCTCTTCCACAATTATAACATGCTTTAGACGGCATCGCGCAGTTTGGACTGATGTACCCCTCCCCTCCGCATTTGAAACATATGATAGGTGGTCGTTCTCCTTCCTTAACAACGGGTGCTGGTGCTGACGTCTTTCCATCATTGTTGAATCTCCTCTTCTTGAAATGACCATTCTTATTATTTTGGCCCTGATTACCACCGAAGTGGTTACCATTTCTGGCCTGTTGATTCCCTCCACGCTTGTTGTCACCGCTTCGATGACTGCTCTCACTGGTATTATCATTTTGTCGACTGCTCTCTTTTGGTTGCATTGACTCGTTATCGCGCTCCACTAACTGAGCCCTATTCACAACATCTGAATACAAACACAGTTTATGAGAAATAAGATGTTGACGTATCTCAGGTTTCAAACTTCGCAAAAATATCCGCGTCATTCGCTCTTCATTATCCACAAAGTGGGATGCAAACCGGGACAACTCAGCAAATTTAGCCTCATACTGCGACACGGTCATATTATTCTGCTCCAATTTGATGAAATCCACCTCCTTCATGTGACGAACACTTTCGGAAAAGTATTTGTCATTGAATAGCTCTTGGAACTTCTCCCAAGACATCTTCAGTGCGGCATGTTGAGTACGCTTAATCGATTTCCACCAGTAATCTGCCTCTCCTCGCAACATAAAGGCGGCAAAGGGAACCTTTTGCTCCTCGGAGCATCCCAAGACATCAAATATCTTGGTAATATGCTTTATCCATGTTTCCGCTATAAGTGGTTTTGGCTCTCCCTTAAACTCTGGTGGTCCCAGCTCCTTGAACTGTTTAGCGGTGACCGTCAAAGAGTTTTTAGTGTTTCCACCTATATTTTGGACAGAAGCCGCTCTCGCCTGCTGTTGCATGAACTGCATAAAGCTTCTGAACATTCCATCATTCATCATTTGGTTAGTGTTGTTGTTTGCATGAGGATTGTCACCTTCCTGATGCACATTATCCTGATTATTGATATGTGGTGAATCAACAGTCGCATGTTCTCCATTGCTATTCTCAACATTCTCAGATGCCATTTTCAGATACTGCCACAAAATAAAAGTTAATTGATATGTCATATATTATCCTTATATTATGACCGACCAATTAAATACCATGCAAATAAACTTAGGTAGGTCATACTAGCGAAGGAATTCCCCGTCTCTCCCCTCCTAGTTCTATTCTCACATCTTAGCCAGGGATCACATCCCTAAGCTCTGATACCAACTGTGACGCCCCCAAAATTAGGTATACATCACCCACCTTGGGTCGTCAGATACATTGTACAGAATACAAATACAACTTACTAATACAACTGTCGTGTACAATATGACAAAACATAAACTGTGAGTTTGAATACAAATATTATCTTCTAGAGAGTATTAATACTCAAAAGGAGTCCTCATTACATTTATTAACACACTATTACATAGAATAGTGAGGACTAGTAACTAATACTATCATTCGGACCATCACTCCGTTCCCCGACTTGCCCCAGCTACGTTCTCATTTCCTGAAGAGAACAGTGAAAGAAAGGGTGAGCTCAACTAGCCCAGTAAGAAATATTATGACTAAGATAATGCAGAATAAATTATCATTAGCCTTCAACAATGTTAAACTGATAAAATATAATAGACATCAAGTTTAATTGCAGCGGAACAAGCAATCCATTAAAAGAGTCAAGTAGAAAATAAACTCTACAATCTTTTATGATTTAAAAGGTTTTTCAACACTGTGATCGCTGGGACTCAGCTTAATAAAATAATCCACATCATCGAATCACCCCTGCACTACGGCCAAGGATATTCGTGTATTCATTAATGGTCATCATCATGCCAACAACTGTCCATCAACGCACTACGGGCCAATGAGGACTTTTACCACATCATTTGTAACATTACGGTCATGATTATACCGAATAATCCCTGGTCATAATCATACCAAGTCCATCTATGCACTACAGGCCACATATGACTTTTAACATTTTATAAACATGAGGATGATGACAATGATATAAGAATTCAATAAAACAAGTTCAAGAATTAATTTATCCAAGAATTAACAACGTCCAAATTGTCAACATGATACTGCTTTGTGAAGTAAAATTTAAGAATGCTTAGAAGAATATTTTCATGAAAAGATACTGGATGAACCGCAATTATCAAGGATATTACACTAATTTTATGGAGTATAGAAGTTAAAACTTAACCAACTGAGTATAGTAAAGAATGGAATAACAAAAGAAATCACCCGACATGCGATAGACCGAACAGACAGGTTAAGTAGCAGAATACTCTTCTTCTCTCTCTCTATAGTTTCTCTCTCTAGAGTTCAGTGAATTCGTAAGAAATAATAAAGGAATGAGCTGCTATTTATAGAAAAATAGAATGCATAGTAACTAATCCATGAACGGTCCAGATTGATTACTTTAATCTGACGGTCCATATTTAAAGAAAAATCTTTTAAATAAAATATAATATATTCTATTTATAGAATAACTTTAATAAAGTATTCTGTTTTATATAAAAAGATGTTTCTGTTTTATTACGTTAATAATACGAATAAAACAAAACGTCATTATCGCTAAATAATTCATATTATTAACTGACAATAATTGAATCAAACTGAGTGACTTCTCACATAAGCATTAATAATCAATACCGTGTGCTACTATGCAACCACACGTATTACTGTACTTTTACTACCGAGTAGTTCAACAGTATCAATGGTAAAACTTCCGCCGTTATTTTTAATAAAATATTTTTGTCGTTTTCTCAATCCGATAATAATTCCGTTGTGGGGTCCACCAATGATTGTGCCGTTGTACGAATATTCTCTGTTAAAACGAATATTCCCCGACCAATCGAATATTATATAAAAACTTGCGTACTTTGTAAAATTTATAAATATTACCCACAACTATAACATTATATCAAATTAACTCCGTAATATCCAAAAATAATATTTATAGAAAATTCATCTTTATTTATAAAAGTTGGGGTTTTACATTCATTCTTCAAGATAGCAGGGTAAACCAAGTTAACTTCTTTCCATTTCTTTTTCATTCCATTGTATTGCTACTAGTGAACTTTTTTGGCCGAATGGTCTGGAATGGTCATAAAGAGTTGTTTCACTATTTCAATGACTGTTATTTTGGATTTTTGAATGCTATCCAACTATCAGAAGGTCAAATTGTTGTTGTGGCTATGTTGATAATATAAGGTGTCTGTTTTGGTTAATGTTTTAAGTCATAAGGTTGGGGTCAATGAGCTAAGAAGATATGTACTATATGTGTATATATAGACTGCACCCTACATGCTTTATAAATTGCCAAGATGAAAACTGATATGGTATCTATGTATACTAACTGTGATTTAGAGTTTAAAAGGTTATCTAATAACTTATATAGTAACATTAATGTATCAAGCATGCTTAAAGAGTTGCATATGAATATTGTGATTAGTTGGTTAGTATTCAAGGTTATTTTGTAATGAAGCAAACCAAAGGTAATATAAATGGGCTGTCATAAGAAGTTGATTTTGAATCATATGTCTTGCCTCTTATATAAGTTTTTATGCTATAATATGATGTCTATAATACTAAACCGTTAATGGTAATACTTGTGAAGCTTAAGTATGATAGATTTATATAAACCAAAGTTAGTCCTTGTGACTGTTATTGGAAGCTTTTCTCATGATGATTATGTCTTACTTCTAGTATGGTTATTATGTTATAACATGGGATAATTACACCAAGCCTTAAAAGCTAATAATGATGAGGTTTTAAAATCCTATTTTTAGTTAAAATAGGGCTAGTTTGGACCTGTTTAAAATAGGTCAGACCAGCCCCATCTTAAGAATGTTAATGGCTAAGTTTAAAGGTTTGGTTGTGAACTGACAATGTATGAGCTAAGATAGGCCATCTGGATGCAAGCTATATCTATTAAATATTATGTAAATAGCTAGTTCCTGTTTACATGTTGCCTAATCATGTGATTTTGGTAACTAGATTTCCAAACCATGCTTCCTTGTATCAATTTGAAGCCCATTAGGGATTGTTTTGAACTAAAGCTAGAAGCCTTGTATTTAGGTGCTTTAAATCATAAACATATATTATATAGCAAGTACATGATGTGATAACACTTGTGTTTGAAAGCTTGAAGGTTGTTACAGTGATTTAGTGTTAAACCATGCCTAAAATGCCATGAATGGACTGTTTATATATTAGAAATATAACTGAATGGTGCAAGCATGTTAATAGATATAATGTTATGTTATAATCATGTTTTAAGATTTGCTTGAGTACCTAATTAAGGTTTATTTTCCCTACATGTGGACTGTTTGTAAGTTAGTAACCAAATCTATGCCTAAATAAGGATTGTTATGGTCAAATTTTGTAATTGGGTTTGTTAGGAAGTATGATGTACTTACAATGTCCATAAACATCATGTAAAAGTTGTTTCTTAAGTTAGTTGGGGTCTAGGTTAGGTGTGGTTCAAATTTTATGTTTAAAACCATAAAAAGTAAACTTTGTAGTAGTTATGAACACTAAAATGAAGCACCACCATACCTGGGCCATATAGACAAGTTTTAATAGTCATAATATAGCCTAAGTAAGCTACTCAAGCTATAAAAACCAAGCCTAAACTATTTTGAGCATTAGACTTGTCAAAAATCTTATTTTAAGCCCAAAAGTGGACTATTTTGTGTAATTCTTGGTACCTAAACTTAGGAAACTATAATGAACTTAAATAAATTTTCTAATACATGCTATTACTAATTCTCAATCATAAGTTTGGCAAAAGCTAGCAAGAAAACCAAATTAGGATCTCTTTTCAAGCCTAAAGTGTACTTTGATAGATCTAAATTGGCTAGATGATTAAATAAAGTATGGTGATACTAAAATTATCCTTAAGTAATTTAAATACACATGCCTAGACTATCCTAGTGGCCAAAACTAGAAATTTTTTTAAAAAGCTCAAAAATAGTTTTGTAAAAAAATAAGAAAGCTGCCAAGTTTGAGCCCTATTTTGTAAGCTTAATAGGCATGAATAAGAAATCTAAATCTTGATTAAAATACCTTGATGTATGATCTAGAAGTAGGTCCAAGTGGTTGAGCCAAGATCCTAACCTAAAAATTCAAATAAATCACCAAACTATCTAGAAAAATCATTCCAACCGCAGTTTCTGCAGATTTTTCTAAGTGTAACATTTGAGATTTTACCATTTGGCTTAAAGATCAATTTTAACACCTTGAGCAAGTGAGTTAGAGGTATGCTAGGCTAGTGAGTTAGAGGTATGCTAGGCTATTCCAAGTGTTGGAATGTTTATACATACAAGAAAATGAAAAGTTAGTATGTAAAAGCTTGAAAAAGCTAAGTTTAGAGAGTCAAAACAAAATCTATACTTAGAAAAGCCATGGTAAAGCTAAAAGTAGTTTTAACTATTAATAATTCTAGGAGGAAATAAATCAAATTGGCCAAAATTGACCAACGTTAGTAAACGAAAAACTGTGGAAAAACACCTAGTTTGGATATGAGTTTCAAGAAGCATAAAAGGTTTAATTGGAAACCTAAACCAACAAAAAAATACTTTAGTATATAGGCTAGAAGTATGTCTAAAGTTCTTGTCCAAAAGCCTGATACCAAAATTCCTAAAAATCATCAAAGTGACCTTAAAATTTATGAAAATGCAGTTTTGCCTTAAAAAACTATTAAGAATAGCCCATTTGAGGCTTAATTTTGAATTGATTAACTTGTTAGTTTCTATGACCTAAACCAAGGATAAAATAATTTGGTATGAGGTCTATAAAATGCACAAATGATAGGTTCAAAAGACTATCTTAGAAAATTCTAAAAATCATCAAAGGTCCCTCAAAAATCATGATTTTGAGTTTTTGAAATATATTTTTAAAAGTGAAATTTAAGACTTGTAAATGTCCTAAAATGACTACATAAGTTAATAAAAGTATGTTATGTTCTAAGATCTATAATATGACATGTTTGGACAAAAACAAGTATGTTTTGTGATATATATGAACTCTATAGGTGATGTGTGCCTATGTGTGCTATTTGTGTGAAAGTGCCACATAAACGAAGCTATAAAAAGGTGTTACGATAAACTATATGCCTATGTGTACTAAGCTATATTGACAAATAAAAGTTAAATGTATACTTGACTAATGTTAGTAAATAACATACATGTTAGTTATTGGATATGGCTTCAATAACCATAGTAAAGCTATGTGTATACATAAATATGGACTTTGTGATATAACATAACTAAGTACGCCGATACTGTATATATGTAGGCTACTCTGTGACAAATCACTTTTTTTATTAAACGGTTTAATCGACGTGAGAGGCAAGTACATCAACCTTTCTTACTCAAATAAGTTTATATTGCATATACTAAATTCGAAAGTTGTCCTTTCAAGATTATTCAAATTATTGAACTGCAATACTTCAGATTTAGTTATTCTTATGATATTGAAAGCATGTCAAAGCCATTATTTTGGCTAGACAAATGTTGAGATATATCGATATTAATCATTCATTAAAATCTCATTTAATGTTCTCTAAACCATTTTGTTGTGGTGCAGACTCATATATAATGATGTGAACGAACAACCCTTTTATAGGGGCATATGATGCCGGACATTATGATTCCAAAGGACATGTAATGTGTCATTAGACTGTTATGTTGTGCACAATATAGGGTACTTAGGCTGATCCCCTAAAATACAAGTCTAGGATATAGTTCAGTTTTCATAATTGTTTGTATCCATGGATTGTAGTTTTAGTACTGTCAATTCTAGTATAGAGTTCACTGGTCATTTGACCTTACAACATGCTAAAGTTTGTTTTCAAACTCAAAACTTTTAAAGAACTGTTTTGCTCAGTATCTCATGATTTATATTCCTTTTATTATAAATATTTTTGTTCTATTATATTCATCTGTTTATTTCTTTGCTAAGTAAGCTTTTGATTACACTTGCGTTGAATATAATGTTTTTAGTTAAAATCGAGAATGATGGTACGTCCGTAAAAGATAAGGTAAAAGGCAAAGTGACAGAATAATTTATTATTAAGTGCATGTGCTTATATGAACTTAAGGAGTAATTATAATAATTACCTTATTATTATTGTTTTGTATTAATATTTGGTATTGTAATATGTAAAGGTCTATAGAACATGGATTTAAGTTAAGATTAATATGTAATTTAAGATAGGTTTTAATTAGTAATATGTTGGGGTGAATGGATATGTTAGTATCTTGAGTACCAAACCCGAGGTAAAGGTAACCTGAATTTGAGGGCGTCACAAGTAGTTTAAAGTTGTATTTTATAAAATTAAATATTAAGATCTGAATAATTTAGATATCTGAATAATATAGAGCATCTATCTAGAGTTGTATCTAAATGAAGAACTATTTTTTGATAATTAATTTTTTCAAAATATTTAAATAATAGTACTTTAATATTTTAACCCTCTCCTTCTATCGTTCTATCATCTTCTGTCCTTCTCTTTTCAACCACCCAACTTCTCGTCTCCTCCATAACCAAAAGGTCCGATCCAAAATGTCCCCACCAAAACAGAGCAAAATAAACACAGAATCTATCAACAACTGCAACTATCTTTTCTCCCCATCCCAACAATATGCAGCAAAATCCATCTATCTTTTTATTTCACAAGCTCAGCATTTCAAAATAATGGAAAAGGTAATCACGAAAATGGCCTATCAAACTCAGATATCTAAACCTCGTAATCTTTTGATTTCAAATCGTATACCCACTATTTCCCATTTCATGCATGAACCTATAAATAAAGAGGATACACTTTGATGGGTTAACTTTCTCAGAAGCGCCTTTAATGGTTGTACAATTCCTTTCTCGGCCGGATTTGTTCTTGGATAATTTGTGACGAACGAGAATTTTGTAAATTATTTTAAATATTTATTGAAGTAAATAAATATTTTTCGACGATTTAATTATTAGATTAAATAATCAATTGATGCAATTGTGGTAGAATAATTTAATTATATGTGTTGCATTTATTAAATTAATGTAGAGAATTTTATTATCAATGTACGTGAGCTTATTGAATTAAACGAAATATTTAATTAAGCATTATGTTATTAAATTAATGTAATTATTAATTAGAGATTTAATAAATTGACATTATTTATTAATGGGTAAATTAAAAATATGACTATGTGAATTTATGAGAAATTATTATATTTTATTTATATTAAATTAAATAAGATATTTGATTTATTGTGCAAGTGGGTGTGACATAGATTAAACTATATGATAAAGTTTTATTAAATTAAATGATTTTAAAACCTTTTCCTAACTAACCAAACAGGGCCTTAAGGGGAGTTGGTGCAGTTAACCCATGATTGGGCCAACTGACCACTCTGCGCTCAGTTCCTTTATTATATTACGACGTCTTCTCTTTTTCTTTCCTCATTTTGCCTAAGTCTAGAAAGCTATCAGAGAGAGTTTAGAGACAATTGTCTGAGATATTTAGAATTGTGAGTGGGTGAAGGAGATTTTGAGTGAGGAATTCTAATCCTACTAATTATATTCTACAGGGTAATCTTCTCCTTCCCAAATTCTAAATTACGTATTTTAGTTTTCATAAAATAGCTTTCAAAACTTCTGTTAATTTCTGTGAATTGAGAATTGGTGTTGTGATAAAGATATGTGTAGTAATTCGAGAAGTATAGCATATTTTACATATATATTGCATGATTCCATATCATTAGTTTCATAATATTACGTAATATATATGTTTTACAAAATTACAGAGTTTGGGTTTGGCCTTAAGGCCTTATATATGAAAATTTATGTATTGATCATATATTATCCCTAAATTTTAGACTTGTATGTTGTTATGCATGTTAATACGAAGAGTTTAAGCCTTAAACGAACGAATTCGGTGTTATAACGAATTCGTAGGGAGAATTTTCACATAAAGTTTTCTAAAACTTCATGAACATCAAAGTCAGTGAATTGTTAGGCTTTAAATCTGTTATTAAGTGTTTAAAATTAGTTTTGTCAGTATATAAATGTTGGGTATTAATTATATGTGAATTCCAACATGTGGGTATGTTTAATTTGGAGAATTAATGATTTTGTAGTAATTATTTTCGCTGAATTCTGTGTTCTTCGCGAACTGGAAAAAAAAATAATAAATAAATAAATAAATAAATAAATAATGATGAGCTTTTAAATTTTCTAAGTCTAACAATGGGTTAGTGTATTAAAATAATGAATATGTAAATATGTTAGAAATATTATATGATGATAAAATATTTGTTTAGCATGTAAATAACATAATTACATGTGAGTTGTATTATTAAATACATAATTAGTTATTTATTCATGAAGAACAAATTAGGTGTCAACGTGATGATTTGACTAAGTTAGTCAATTATTAAAGTAGACAACGAGAATAAGTTATGATGATTAGTTAATAATTAACTGGTATTGAATGTGAATGGTATGTAGGATTTATTTCAAAGAACGTGATTAGTTAAAGTGTAATCTACACGCGAGGCAAGTTTTCTAAACTTAATCTCTTAAATTGAGCAAGTTTCCTAACTCTACTTTTACATTGAGCAATTTACTTAAACTTAAATTATTATTCAAGGTCAAGTATTATACTAAAGATTGATTATCTTTCAAAGCATGATTCAATTATACAATAATTGTTCTATTGTATACATTTGAGATTATTATTCAAATCGAATATCATTATTGTTGAACCTTTTTAGACTAGTGAATCTTAATGATTCAGCTAGTCCTTAGTTGATGAACGTTCTAAATTTCAGAACCCTTATTGAATTATCCAAACCAAACTTCCTTTGGTGCGGACTCGAATGTCAAACTGAGATGAACAACCCTGAAAAGGAATTCACTTATACGTTAGCGTTAAGATATTGTGCACAGTATGATACTAAGGGCTGATCCCCCTAAGTACGAGAAGAAGGTCCATAGTCTTATAACTGTTAAAGGTTTCAAGTATAACCCTTGTTAACCTAGGACATAGTTCAAGGTCTTATGACCCTCAGTATTCTTTTGATTCATGTTATTTATTCTTGATTCAAAAGTTGAGCTTTATTCAGATGTCGTTGATTATTCGCATGTTATTATACTGTTGTTTCATTTTTTATACTTGTGGGCATTTGTGCTCACTCTTGCTTAATAATAACATTGTAGTTAAGAATGAAAGAAGCGATGAACCCTCCACTAGTAAGGGCAAGGGTAAAGTTAGCAAATGATGAAGACCTGTTATTTATTAACTGATGTATTTGTTTAAGACTTGAGTTATGTTGATGTTAAGACTTATTTGTTTAGAATTCCGCACAGATGTTTTAAGGTTAGAGTAACCTGGGATTTATTCCGCATAGATTTTATTATGATTTCTATCTATTGTATGGTTTGATATTATTTATGGGTAGATAGATAGATGATGCTTGTACAGTGAACACCAAATCCCGTGGAATCGAAGTACCTGGATTTGGGGGTGTCACAAGTTGGTATCAGAGCTGTAGGTTATAAACCTTAGGTGGAGGAAACAACCTTAGGTAGTAGCCTTATAGAAGAAGATAGTAATTGAAAACTCTTATCGAGTTCTAAGAAATGAATTTTTGTAATTCATTGAAGATAATAAAATACTCTAAAACTTAAAATTTTGTTGTCAGGATGACGAATGATGGAGAAGCTAGTCAAGCTGAGGAGGGACCCCATTTACCTATAGTACCTACTGAGGAGGGATCTCGTGTACTTGTAGGACCGACTGAGGAGGAGCCCCGAGACATTCATGTCGTTAGGGAGCAGCTGGTGCAGAGGGTTTCATCTCCATTGATCACCGTTGTTGGTCAGGAGCATGAACCTGAGATTGATCCTGAGGAGGATCCTGAGGAGGAGTTTGATGAGGAGGAAGAAGAAGAGGAGCTACCACGGTACACTGTTGATGCTGAGATGTATGACACACTATATGATCGTAACGTGGAGTTACAAGATGAGGTTCAGGAATTGACTGAGCGAGCGACTGTTCAGCAGTCTACTTTAGAGGAGAAGGATAGAGAGATTGTGACCCTTCATACACGTTTAGGAAATGTGGAGTGGGATCTGGTTCATGAGAAGGGTTAAACCGAAGATAAGACCGAGGAGATAGAGAAACTGAAGAAGGAACTGAAGGAAACCTCCGGAAGACTGAAAACAGCAGAGGAATGATGGGTAAGAGAATCACATCGAGCTGATCATGTAGAAGATGATAGTCGTTCAAAGAAGGCAAAGCTTGAAGACACGTACGCCACACTTAATCATTCGATGGATGAGGTTCAAGAGCGAGTGTTAAGGTACCCCATCCAGTTTGAAGGACTTCCATCGTATATGTTGGATCGCAGGACGATGTCTCGTATCATGAATGAGGAGCGTGGCAAGGCTATTGAGCACCTTGGAAGACAGGAATAGAATCTATTTATTTATGTGAAAGACTTATATAGTTTTATGTAAATTCTGATGTGTTTATGAACTAAGGAATATGTTAATATTTGAATGTTTTAAATCCTGTGGATTCTTTATTCCAGGATAGATGATGTAAATAGCAGTATGCTATAGTTTAATGTTAAAACTTTTTATTTGAATGAAAAGATATCAAGTTGTTTGACATGATGTGTTAAGTGATATGTTAAATTGTTGAGTAATGTCTTAACTATGTAGAGAAATAAATAAAGTTCTAATAAACGTTTATTTAACAGAAAAATGCTGCCAAGGAGAAGACAACAACGTCAACCGGCTTAGGAAGGGTCAACCAATAATAACAATAATGCCAACGTTAATCCAGTTCAACAGCTAGTTAATTTACTAACTGGAGTCATGAATAACCAACCGCAAGCTCCACCTAGCACAACGTTTAAAGATTTTAAGGCGGTGGGACCGCCAGAGTTCAAAGGTTCCAGAAACCCGATCGAGGCTCAAACGTGGGTGATGGAAATGGAGAAGGTTTTCGACGTTGCTAGGGTTCGAGAAGATCAGAAGACCGTTTTTGCGACATTTATGCTAAAGTCTGAGGCTAGCTACCGGTGGCAGGCAAACAAGATGCGAAGAGGTGAAGGTGTAATTACGTGGGAGAGATTCAAAGAGATGTTTTTCGAAATGTATTTCCCAGCTAGTTCGCAGAATCAGATGGAGGTGCAATTTCTGGAACTGAAACAGGGAAACATGAGCGTGCCTGAATACGCGGCTAAATTCGATGAGTTGGCAAGGTTTGCCCCGTATCAAGTACACACTGACGAGAGGAAAGCCAGACGATTCGAACAAGGACTGAAGCCTTGGGTATACAGCAAGGTATCAATGTTTCAACTTAACACGTTTGCGGGAGTTTTGGAAAAGGCCATTCTCGCGGAAGGAGGAAGTGATGCAATGACTAAGTACAACCAAGAACAGAAAAAGAAAAAGAGTGAGAATGAAGGTAATAACAAGACTGGTGGAAGTAATACTGGGAATAATAATAATCAGAAGAGGAAGTGGACGGATAACTCGACAGCTGGAAGTCAACACGGAGGGCAGAAAAAGAAGATAGAAGCATGTCTGACTTGCGGCAAGGCACATCTAGGAGTTTGTTTGAAGGGAAAGAGAGTGTGCTACAATTGTGGTCAGGAAGGCCACATAGCACCAAATTGTCCAAATCCAAAGAAGGGTGCTTGTTTCAACTGTGGTTCGAAAGATCATTTAGCAAGAGACTGTCCCAAGAAGGGATCGGGAGGATCAGGACAAGGAGGAAACCGGGGAAATAGCAGTGGAAATACCTTAACCATCACCGAACCACCTGCAACAAACCGACCAACCGCCAGAACTTTCAATATGACGGTGCAGGATGCAATCCAGTCTCGTGATGTGGTGTCAGGTATCATTCCGATCAATGAAATTAATGCTTACGTTTTATTTGATTCGGGTGCTACTTGTTCCTTTATATCCGATGACTTTGCTAATAGTTTAGATTTGCTTAAGGATGAATTGGAATATCCCATGATTATAGAAATTGAGAATAGAGAGATAATTCCTGTTAAGCATGTGTATAAGAATTGTAGAGTGGATATTAAGGGTAATATCATGAACGTAGATCTTATCCCTATTCGATTGGGGGAATTCGACGTTATATTGGGTATGGATTGGCTATCCAATTATGGGGCTGTAATTGACTGCCAAAAGAAGCGTATTAACCTTATGACTCCGTCAAAGGTTGTGTTTTATGGTAGCAAGTCGCCTAGACAAGCGAGTTGTCTGACGATGTTGCAGGCCAGGAAGTTATTAAGACAAGGTTGTGTAGGATATTTAGCTTACATAGTCGACAGTCGAAAAGAGAACCCGAAGGTAGAGGAGATACCGATTGTGAGGGACTTCGTCGATGTATTTCCAGACGATTTGCCAGGACTTCCTCCAAATAGAGAAGTAGACTTTGTGATTGATTTGGCGCCCGGAACTGCTCCAATATCGAAGGCACCATACCGAATGGCGCCAGTAGAGATGAAGAAATTAATGGTACAACTACAAGAATTGTTGGACAAAAAGTACATTCAACCGAGCGTATCGCCGTGGGGAGCGCCGGTGTTGTTCGTGAAAAAGAAGGACGGATCGATGAGGCTCTGTATTGACTACAGAGAATTAAATAAGGTCACGATTAAGAACAGATATCCATTACCGAGGATCGATGATCTGTTTGATCAATTGAAGGGAGCAAAATACTTTTCCAAGATTGACTTGAGGAGTGGTCATCACCAACTGAAGGTGAGGCCAGAGGATGTACCGAAGACAGCGTTCCGAACTCGATATGGTCATTATGAGTTTTTAGTAATGTCGTTTGGTCTTACGAATGCTCCTGCAGCATTTATGGGACTAATGAATGGGGTATTCAAGTCATTTTTGGACAAATTCGTGGTGGTATTTATAGACGACATTTTGGTATATTCCAAAACCAAAGAGGAACATGAAGAACACTTGAGGTTAACGTTGGATGTATTGAGAAGGGAGAAGTTGTATGCTAAATTTTTGAAATGCGAATTCTGGATCGAGAGAGTATAATTTCTTGGTCACGTAATCGATAAAGATGGAATTTCGGTAGATCCATCCAAAGTAGAAGCTATGATTAACTGGGATCAGTCGAGAACGCCGTCAGAAGTAAGAAGTTTTCTTGGATTAGCAGGATATTATAGAAGATTCATACAAAATTTTTCTAAGATCGCAACTCCGTTAACGAATTTAACTCGAAAAGCTGTGAAATTTGTTTGGACGGAGAAGTGCGAGGAGAGTTTTCAAGAATTAAAGAAGAGGTTGAGTGCAGCGCCTGTGTTATCTCTTCCGGATGATACAGGAAATTTTATTGTTTTTAGCGATGCGTCGCATAAAGGACTTGGCTATGTGCTGATGCAAAACGGCAAAGTCATTGCGTATGCATCACGGCAGTTGAAGGATTACGAGAAGGGTTACCCAACCCATGATTTGGAGTTAGCTGCAGTTGTTTTTGCTTTGAAAATTTGGAGGCACTATCTATACGGGGAAAAGTGTGAAATATATACGGACCACAAGAGTCTGAAATATATTTTTACACAGAAAGATTTGAATATGCGTCAAAGAAGATGGTTGGAATTAATCAAGGATTATGACTGTGAGATTTTATACCATCCGGGTAAGGCTAATGTGGTTGCCGACGCCTTAAGTAGAAAGGGTCGTGAGAAATTGATGATGTTGACTGCTCAGCAGGAGCTAATTGCAGATATGGAGAAACTGGAGTTAGAAGTGAAGTATCCTATGGAGATTGATGAGAAGCTATTTTAGATGCAATCTGGTATAACTCTACTAGATAGAGTGAAGGAGGCTCAGCTTCAGGATGATGAATGCAAAAAGGTAACAACGAAGATATCTGAAGGAACCGAACCAAGATTTAAGATGGATAAGGAAGGAATATTGAGATTTGAAAGCAAAATTTGGGTTCCGCCAGTACAAGAAATTAAGGAAGAAATTTTGAGTGAGGCTCATAGTTCAAGATATTCGATTCACCCTGGTAGTACAAAAATGTACCAAGATCTTCGATAACATTTCTGGTGGCCGAATTTGAAACGTGATGTTGCAGAATGTATTGCCAAATGCCTGACATGTTAGAAAGTTAAAGCAGAACATCAGAGACCGAGTGGATTGCTACAACCGTTGGAGATCCCAGAATGGAAATGGGAACATATTACGATGGACTTCGTGGTTGGCCTTCCGACGACTCAGAAAGGCTACGACGCAGTATGGGTTATCGTTGACCAACTGACGAAATCCGCACACTTCCTTCCTATCAAAATCAGATTTAACTTAGATCAGTTGGCAAGATTATATGTGAAAGAGATTGTTTCGAGGCACGGAGTGCCGGTGTCTATTATTTCCGATAGGGATCCGCGCTTCACATCAAATTTCTGGAAACGTCTATAGGAATGCATGGGTACACAACTGCGAATGAGTACAGCTTACCACCCTCAAACAGACGGACAGAGCGAACGAACGATTCAAACACTGGAAGATATGTTACGAGCCTGTGTAATGGACTTCAAAGGAAATTGGGATGATCACCTACCGTTGGTAGAGTTCGGCTACAACAACAGTTACCACGCTAGTATTGGTATGCCGCCTTACGAAGCGTTATACGGTAGAAAGTGCAGAACTCCACTTTATTGGGATGAAGTTGGTGAAAGACAATTGCTAGGGCCAGAATTGGTACAGCAGACGGCAGAAATAGTCAAAGTGATCCGAGCACGACTGGTAGCAGCTCAAGATCGACAGAAGAAATACGCTGATCCACATCGTAAAAATATCGAGTTTGAATCAGGTAGTTATGTTTTCTTGAAGGTCTCTCCCTGGAAGGGAAAGATCAGGTTCGGAAAGAAAGGAAAATTGAGCCCAAGATTTATTGGACCCTTTGAGGTACTGCGAAGAATTGGAGAAGTTGCGTACGAGGTAGCCTTACCTCCAGCACTCGAGAATATCCACAACGTCTTCCATGTTTCTGTGTTACGACCTTACAAGCCTGATTACAAGCATGTAATTGAATACGAACCCCTGCATTTTGAGAAAGACTTGTCTTATGAAGAAATTCCTGTCCAAATTGTCGACCGAAAAGAACAAGTTCTCAGAAATAAAGTTATACCTTCTGTTAAGGTAATTTGGAGGAACCACAACGCTGAAGAAGCTACGTGAGAACTCGAAGAGAATATGATGAAGAATTACCCTCATTTATTTACTTAATTATGTGTATGCGATTCTGGGGACAGAATCTTTGTAAGGGGGGAGAATGTAACGGGTCGAAATTATTGAGTCGTCATTCTGGGGACAGAATCCTTTTAAGGGGGGAAAGATGTGACGAACGAGAATTTTGTAAATTATTTAAAATATTTATTGAAGTAAATAAATATTTTTCGACGATTTAATTATTAGATTAAATAATCAATTGATGCAATTGTGGTAGAATAATTTAATTATATGTGTTGCATTTATTAAATAAATGTAGAGAATTTTATTATCAATGTACGTGAGCTTATTGAATTAAACGAAATATTTAATTAAGCATTATGTTATTAAATTAATGTAATTATTAATTAGAGATTTAATAAATTGACATTATTTATTAATGAGTAAATTAAAAATATGACTATGTGAATTTATGAGAAATTATTATATTTTATTTATATTAAATTAAATAAGATATTTGATTTATTGTGCAAGTGGGTGTGACATAAATTAAACTATATGATAAAGTTTTATTAAATTAAATAATTTTAAAACCTTTTCCTAACTAACCAAACAGGGCCTTAAGGAGAGTTGGTGCAGTTAACCCATGATTGGGCCAACTGACCACTCTGCGCTCAGTTCCTTTATTATATTACGACGTCTTCTCTTTTTCTTTCCTCATTTTGTCTAAGTCTAGAAAGCTATCAGAGAGAGTTTAGAGAAAATTGTCTGAGATATTTAGAATTGTGAGTGGGTGAAGGAGATTTTGAGTGAGGAATTCTAATCCTACTAATTATATTCGACAGGGTAATCTTCTCCTTCCCAAATTCTAAATTACGTATTTTAGTTTTCATAAAATAGCTTTCAAAACTTCTGTTAATCTCTGTGAATTGAGAATTGGTGTTGTGATAAAGATATGTGTAGTAATTCGAGAAGTATAGCATGTTTTACATATATATTGCATGATTCCATATCATTAGTTTCATAATATTACGTAATATATATGTTTTACAAAATTACAGAGTTTGGGTTTGGCCTTAAGGCCTTATACGTGAAAATTTATGTATTGATCATATATTATCCCTAAATTTTAGACTTGTATGTTGTTATGCATGTTAATACGAAGAGTTTAAGCCTTAAACGAACGAATTCGGTGTTATAACGAATTCGTAGGGAGAATTTTCACATAAAGTTTTCTAAAACTTCATGAACATCAAAGTCAGTGAATTGTTAGGCTTTAAATCTGTTATTAAGTGTTTAAAATTAGTTTTGTCAGTATATAAATATTGGGTATTAATTATATATGAATTCCAACATTGGGTATGTTTAATTTGGAGAATTAATGATTTTGTAGTAATTATTTTCGCTGAATTCTGTGTTCTTCGCGAACTGGGAAAAAAAAATAATAAATAAATAAATAAATAAAAAATGATGAGCTTTTAAATTTTCTAAGTCTAACAATGGGTTAGTGTATTAAAATAATGAACATATAAATATGTTAGAAATATTATATGATGATAAAATATTTGTTTAGCATGTAAATAACATAATTACATGTGAGTTGTATTATTAAAAACATAATTAGTTATTTATTCATGAAGAACAAATTAGGTGTCAACGTGATGATTTGACTAAGTTAGTCAATTATTAAAGTAGACAACGAGAATAAGTTATGATGATTAGTTAATAATTAACTGGTATTGAATGTGAATGGTATGTAGGATTTATTTCAAAGAACGTGATTAGTTAAAGTGTAATCTACACGCGAGGCAAGTTTCCTAAACTTAAACTCTTAAATTGAGCAAGTTTCTTAACTCTACTTTTACATCGAGCAATTTACTTAAACTTAAATTATTATTCAAGTTCAAGTATTATACTAAAGATTGATTATCTTTCAAAGCATGATTCAATTATACAATAATTGTTCTATTGTATACATTTGAGATTATTATTCAAATCGAATATCATTATTGTTGAACCTTTTTAGACTAGTGAATCTTAATGATTCAGCTAGTCCTTAGTTGATGAACGTTCTAAATTTCAGAACCCTTATTGAATTATCCAAACCAAACTTCCTTTGGTGCGGACTCGAATGTCAAACTGAGATGAACAACCCTGAAAAGGGATTCACTTATGCGTTAGCGTTAAGATATTGTGCACAGTATGGTACTAAGGGCTGATCCCCCTAAGTACGAGAAGAAGATCCATAGTCTTATAACTGTTAAAGGTTTCAAGTATAACCCTTGTTAACCTAGGACATAGTTCAAGGTCTTATGACCCTCAGTATTCTTTTGATTCATGTTATTTATTCTTGATTCAAAAGTTGAGCTTTATTCAAATGTCGTTGATTATTCGCATGTTATTATACTGTTGTTTCATTTTTTTTATACTTGTGGGCATTTGTGCTCACTCTTGCTTAATAATAACATTGCAGTTAAGAATAAAAGAAGCGATGAACCCTCCACTAGTAAGGGCAAGGGCAAAGTTAGCAAATGATGAAGACCTGTTATTTATTAACTGATGTATTTGTTTAAGACTTGAGTTATGTTGATGTTAAGACTTATTTGTTTAGAATTCCGCACAGATGTTTTAAGGTTAGAGTAACCTGGGATTTATTTATGATTCAGTTGATGTAACCCTTAAGGGAATAGATTTTATTATGATTTCTATCTATTGTATGGTTTGATATTATTTATGGGTAGATAGATAGATGATGCTTGTACAGTGAACACCAAATCCCGTGGAATCGAAGTACCCGGATTTGGGGGTGCCACATAATTTTAAAAAAAAATTTATTTATGGTGGAATTGTAGATCTGGTTTATTTATGGTGGAATTGTTGATCTTTTCTTTTGGTCAGACATAGATTTGTACCGCCGACGATTCAAATGTTTCAATCGACTGAGATGATTCTAATGTTTCAGATAAGATGGTTTCAATTGGCAGGGATAATAGAATTTGGGATACAAAAGGAATTTTATAATATTGTAGAGGTTATTTTCGTACAAAAATAGTCAATTTCGTTCAGACCCACCTCTGGATGCTTTAGAATTAGATTTAAATATTAGTGATTAAAAGACATTAAGAATGTCACCAAAAAAGACTGTGTACTACACAACTATATATATATATATATATATATATATATATATATATATATAGAGAGAGAGAGAGAGAGAGAGAGAGATTGTTGACACTTATTGTTAGTTATAAAGATATTTTATTGAATAGGGTAATTAATTTTGAACTTAATAAATGAATAATATGATTGGTGATTGTATTATATTTAGAGTGATGTCTTAATTGTAGTAATAATAAACTAATATTAAGTGACATGATCTTAATAAGAAATTTCTTCTTTATAAAATTAATTATAGTAAACTAATAATAATATTTTGTATAATTGATTATCAATAAAAATATAAATAAAATTGAAAATTTTGCAATAATAATTCATTAAATTATTAAAAATTAGTTTTACTAGAAATTCGTATGACTTCATCTTATCAACGCACACATATACATTATGAAATATATTAAAGTCTATATTATTAAGTGTACTTATAATTTAACAATAATAATATATAGATTAATATTAGGTAAAGTGATCTTTGTAGAAATTGTTATAGTTATTTAATTTTGGGCTTAGATGTAGATTTGAGATAATTTACTAATTATGAAATAAGAGAAATGAATAACATAATTGTTCGATTGTGATTTTCCAATCCCTAGGTGGGCTGAGGGCCGGGGTTGAGAAGGGTTTATTGAGCCCATTGGGCCGAAGTCATATAGGGGTTTGGAGGTGTTCAGGTTCGGGCATCTGAGTCCTCTGGGTTGGAGTCCTGTTCTGGTAGATGATGTTCGGGGTCGGGTATCCGAGTCCCTTGGGTTGGAGCTCAGGCCCATTTTTGGGAGTTCGATGGAATTGGGCCCATGTAGTAAGATGGCCCTTGTATGGAGTCCGTAGTGATAAGGGGTTTAAATGGTTAAAGACTCTAATCCTAACCATATTTGAATAACTAACTCCAAAGGTAGTATTTAGATCGTATCCGACTTGCACCTTTTAAGGATATTGTGTTGGACCCAAACAATGGTAACTGCCATGTTCAGGAGTCTTAATCCGATTCGTAGATGGACTTTAGGTGATGAGAGTGTATATAAATACAAGGCTGGACTTCAATTAGAAGGTAATACCCTTTTAAGCACTAAACACTAAAGCCTCCATTATTAAACCTTGTTTAGCCTGTACTCATTCTCATACTGGAGCTGTCACCCGGTTGCACAAGTCGTCAAGCTTCTTGTGTGATCCGTTACTGTGCAGGTTTTAGCGTGTGGATTCGGTGATTGGACGCGTCGGCGAAACTTAGCGTTAACATTGACGCTAGAAGGAGGGCTTTTAGTGCTTTAACAATCACTATGTTTTTTTCGGTTGAAGGCTATGGCGAGTAGAGATATTAGTGCTTCTAACCAGGAAAAAGCCAAAACTCACTAGACCACCCAGGTGAGGGGGTCGGTAAAAGATAGGTTGTGCTCTAAGAATCAGGGAGACAATGCTGAACACACCCCGTCTATCCGGTGACGACTGTTTTCGGCCAGTCAGCACACTCCCATCCCCATCAGTCATGTCGACGACAACCAGTCTCGGGCATACGAAAAAGCGAGGGAAAGATCGGACAGAGGGCAGCCGACACCAGCGTCAATTTATCCTGCAGAAAAAGATGCAGCAAAACCAAGATGCCATGATGGCCCTGCGCCTTCAGCAGGAAGAGCTGGAAGAACAGATGGCCAGAATGGTCGAGAACATAAGGCATCCTCAAAGAAGCCCAGCAATCGGAGCTGATCTCGGACGCCTCATCAAGATGAGGCTAGAAGGAATAAGAGCAGACACAGGAGTTGCTCTTTGGAGGGCAGAAGCCGAAGAAGGCGTCGTTTCCTAGACCGAAAGTCTGAGTACCAGGGAAGATCGGGATAGAGGAGGAGGATCACGCCTCTTGAATACGAGAGGGACATGTCTAGGTCGTCCCCTCGTAAAGAAGGGTCCGATCACCTCTCCAGGAGAGTCGCCGAGTTGGAAAAGTTGCTGGCAGCAAAAAACCAGATAGGAACACCCTCGAGCTTCCTAAGTTCACCTTTTTCACCAGAAATTAATCTGGTCATAGCCGATCTGAAGAAGAAGATGCCCCCGATGGAGACGTATGACGGATTGGGGGATCCCTATGATCATTCTGATGGCTATGACAGATTGATGACCTATTATGGGCATTCGGATGCCGCCAAATGTCATATGTTTGCGACAACCTTGAAAAAGAGTACCCGAGAATGGATGGGGACCCTGGCCTCGGGATCAATCAGTTCATGGAATGATCTTCAGGAAAAATTCCATGCTCAGTTCGAGAGTAACAAAAGAAGAGGGAAGATCACTGCTTCCCTCATGCAGGTGAGATAGCGTTCGGATGAAAGCCTCAGCCAGTACGTTAAGATGTTTTGAGAGGCAGTGGGATCGGTGGCAGAGTTAAATTCCCTTCAGGCCTTGGGATTTTTCACAACTGGTCTGGATATAGGAAAGTCGAATAAACTGATGAAGGATCTAGTAATCAACCCTCCTGCCGACTTGACTGAAGATTTCCATCGGGCCAAAGAGTTCATCGCCATAGAGGAAGCTATGAGAAACTTTAAGCCACACTCTCAGTCCTACGAAAAATCCAAGGATCGGGATAAACAGATCTATCAGCATTTGGACAACAACCAGGGGAGATCAGATAACCAGGGAAAGAAGAATTATAATGGAGGGGGGTCTGGCAGTGGCCGCCCACCCTTCCCAAATTGAAATGTCAACAAAGTTTACACTCCCCTCAATACTGACCGGGTCAAGATATTGGAAGAAATCCTGAACAAGTCATTTTATGTGCTCTGCTCGACAAATCCGAAGCCCTAAAAGAGTGGTCAAGATAAATTTTATGAGTATCATCAGAGCTCGGGACACAGAACAGAAAAGTGCTACGATCTGAGCGATTTGATAGAGAAGAATGTATAGAACGGCCAGCTAGTACAGTATGTAGCAGGTCGGGAGAATGTTAAGGCACAGTAGAGGGAGGAAAACAGAGGGCCGGCTTGGGATACACAGCCAAAACAGAATCAGTCAGTCCGAGGCATAATTGATGTCATCTCAGGCAGTTCTGTAGGGCATGTGACTGGAAAGAAGAGGAGCGAGCACCTCGATGCAGTATTATCGGTTGTGGGGTCTTCGACAAAAAAGGATTCGACGTTCCCAGGAACAACTATCTCTTTATCTGACGAAGATTATCCTACAGACCCTATCGAGTCGAATGATTGGGCATTGGTGATAACAACCCAGGTCGGTCTGGTAGACATGAGGAGAATGATGATCTATAATGGATCTTCAGTTGACATACGGTACACTCACGCCTACCAGAAGATGGACTTAGAGGGAAAAAAGGAGTTGGGAGGATAAGTCCCTTTGTACAGGTTCAGTGGAGATCCGGTGCATGTGTCGGGCACCATTGCGTTTCCTGTCAGGTTCGACACAGTACCTCAGCAGGTTGAGGTTATGGTCAGGTTTTTTGTTGTCCAGGTAGATTCGACATACAATGCAATTTTGGGAAGGCCAACCCTGGCAGCCCTGCAAGCAGTTATGTCCATAACTCATTTTTAAATGAAGTTTCCTACACCAATCAGGATCGGGGAGGTAAAAGGCGACCTTGATATCGCCCCGAAGGTGTTATCGGAATACTTTGATCTCTTCGGGAGTCGGGGTAAACAGGCAGAAGCAAACAATGATCATTGAGATAGAGTCGTTCACTAAAGGAAGTATAGAACCACTTGCCTTGCCTGCTGAAGAAACCGAGGACGTGGAGTTGGTCCTAGGGAGGAAGGAAAAGTTGATAAAGATAGGCTCGGGATTGACAGAACCATTCCAGACCGGGCTAATAGATCTACTTCAGGTCTACGCCGACATCTTTGCTTGGGAACCCAGTGACATGTCAGGGTTTGATGAATCAGTGGCGTTACATAGGTTGTATATGGACCCTAAGAGGAAATCGGTTATACAAAAAGGGAGAATTTTTGCTCCAGAAAGACAGAGGATAGTCGACGAAGAGATTGCCAAACTCCTGGAAGCAGAATTCATCTTCGAGATTGATTATCCCGAATAGTTGGCTAATGTGGTATTGGTAAAGAAACAGAACGGGAAATAGAGACTGTGTATCGACTACACGGATCTAAATAAGGCTTGCCCAAAGGATTTCTACCCTTTACCCAACATTGATCAGCTAATCGATGCCACTTCAGGATATGGCATGCTGAGTTTCATGGACGTCTTTTCAGGATACCATCAGATCTTTATTAGCAAAGAGGATATCCCGAAGACCAGTTTCATCACACATCGGGCCATTTATGCCTATCAAAAGGTGACCTTCGGGCTATTAAATGCCGAGCCGACATATCAGCGAATGACGAACTATGTGTTTGCAATGCAGTTAGGCTGAAGCATGAAGGTCTATGTGAATGACATGATCGTAAAAAGCATGTCAGTCCGGGACCATCTAGAGGACCTAAAAAGCTGCTTTGAAATAGTCAGGCGACACAAGTTGTATCTGAACCCGACCAAGTGCACCTTCAGCTTGGGTTCTGGAAAGTTTCTGGGATATCTGATCAGTAAAAGGGCATAGAGGCGAATCTGGAGAAAATCCAGGCAATCTTGAATATGAAATCACCAAAGTTCTACAAGGAAATGCAGAGGTTGACAGGTCGAATAGCTGCTCTTCGGAGATTTGTGTCAAGATCAACCGAGAGGTGTTTGCCATTTTTTGATACCTTAAAGGGACCAAAAAATGAGAAAAAATTTCAATGGACTTTAGAATGTGAAGATGCATTCCAGGGGATCAAGCGATACTTGTCCTCGGCACCTCTATTGATGAAGTCGGTCCCTTCGGAACCATTACACCTATATTTGGCCACAAGCTTGATGGTAGTAGGGGCAGCGTTGGTACAGGACAAAAAGGGAAAATAGTTTCCAGTCTACTATGTCAGCCACTTTCTTCGAGATGCAGAGACCTGATACCCGAACCTAGAAAAGTTTTCCTATGCCCTGATCATTGCAAGTAGAAAGCTTCGGCACTATTTCCAAGGTCAGTTGTGGTGGTATATACTGATCAACCGTTGAAGAAGGTGCTATATAGGCTAGAAGTCTCAGGTCGGCTTGCTGCATATGCAATGGAATTGACTCAGTTCGCTTTGGAATACCACCCTCGAACGATAATTAAAGGACATGCATTGGCAAATTTCATTGTAGAGTGTTCTTTCGCAGAATCGGATGTGGGTTCGGTTACTGAAACACAATAGGTATAAACTTCATGGACTCTCTATATGGAAGGGTCATCAACTTCGGACATCAGCGGAGCAGGGGTTATTCTGATAAGTTTTGAAGGGTTCAAGGTCCAACAAGCTATTCAGTTTCAATTCAAAGCCACAAATAATGAAGCAAAATATGAAGCCATTTTAGTTGGACTTCGGTTAGCCCGAAGCTTAGAGGTTCAGAAGTTAGTTATTTACAGTGATTCCCAACTGGTCATCAAGCAGATATCTGGAGAATATGAGGGCTCGGGGGGTAAGAATAACCAAGTACTTGGCCAGGGTAAAGGAAAAACTCGCATACTTCCATTTACATAGTTTCCGGGGAATTGATCGGTCAGACAACACTGTAGCATATGCTTTGGCTCTGTTGGCAACAACTAAAGCGAGTTCCTTCAACTGTTCAGTGTATTTAGAAGTGTTGGAACAGCCTAGTGTCCCGAAGGTGGATGTCTTATCTTTGGACCGATTGGACTATTGTCTCACGCCGTACATTTCCTATCTAGCTAATGGGGTTCTGCCTTCAGATCGCATCTATGCAAGAAAGATCAAGCATAGGAGTTCGAATTTCATCCTTATTGACGGAGATCAGTAACAAAGGGCTTTTAGCTCTCCACTGATCAAGTGCTTGACGCCTTCAGAAGCAGAATATAAACTTCGGGAAGTGCACTAAGGGATTTATAGAGATTATATGGGGGCCAAGTCATTGGCATAC
Organism: Panax notoginseng; assembly: GCA_016801055.1. Taxonomy (NCBI): domain Eukaryota; kingdom Viridiplantae; phylum Streptophyta; class Magnoliopsida; order Apiales; family Araliaceae; genus Panax; species Panax notoginseng. The sequence continues at coordinate 38,448,729 of CM029020.1, forward strand.
AAAATCTTGAGGCAGGGGTACTATTGGCCAACCATCTTTCAAGAGGCAAAGGATTTTGACAAGAAATGTCCTAAGTGTCAGCTGAATAGTTCCATCCCTCATTAGCCCCCCGAAGAGCTGTATTCGGTCTTATCCCCGTTCCCATTTTCTATGTGGGGAATTGATATCTTGGGACCTCTACCGAAAGCCAAGAGTCAAGTCTATTTTGTGATAGTAGCCATTGACTACATGACCAAGTGGGTTGAAGCCAACCCGCTACAGAAGATCACCGAACAAGAATGTCTCAAGTTTTTCAAAGAGAATGTTGTCTATCGGTTCGACATTCTGATGGTTTTGGTCTCAGATAATGGAAGACAGTTTGCGGGGTCGAAATTCAAAGCTTTTCTAACAGAGTTGAGCAGTCAACATAGGAACACTTTAGTTACCCACCCTCAGTCAAATGGTCAAGTAGAGGTCACCAATCGGACTCTACTTAACGATATAAAGAGGAGGTTGGATGAATTGAAGGGTCGGTGGCCTGAAGAATTGCTCAGTGTTTTGTGGGCCTACCAGACTACCCCGAGGATGACAACTGGGGATTTACCATTCAGATTGGCCTATGGAACCGATGCACTTATAACTGTTGAGATTAGGTCTCCTACCCTTCGGGTCAGTCAATACAAAGAGTTATACAATGATAACGGCCTAAGACTAAATCTGGACCTCCTGGAAGAAGTTCGAGATTCAGCTCTTGTAAGGTTAGCTATCTGTCAGAAGCGAATTGCCCGACACTATAACCAGAAGGTTAAACAAAGAAGGTTTGAGGTTGGAGACTTGGTGCTTCGGGAATCAAAGGTATCGACCCCTCCCCAGAACACGGGCAAGTTGATGCTAAACTGGGAGGGGCCTTATGAAGTAGTAGAAGTGCCGGAGCCAGGTACTTATCGGCTTCGAGCAATGGATGGTTCGAAAGTAAGGAATACATGACATGCTGGAAGACTTAGAAAATATTGGCAATAAAAGTTATGTTGTTCTTTCCTTTGCTTATGTAAATTATTTTATTTATCAATAAAATAAACGAGAGTTTCTCTTCGGGAAAATTTTATACTTCATTCATATTCATAAGTTTTTACAAATCCGATCAGAAAGTTACAAACAACATAACTAATCGGTACAGTTATAGGCGTAACTGATCGAGAAAGTTATAAACAAAGGAAGAAAAGAAGATTACAAAAATTACAAACAAAAGTACTAAAAGTAACTACTCTTGGGGACCCACATCTTTGGCTTTGAACTCTTCGTAAGAAGAGTCGAGGATAGCAGCATCGAGCCCGACAGCAGTCAGTTTTGCCCGAGCCTTTTCCCGATAATCTTCATAACCTTTAGCAAATTAGGTCATGATCTTATCGGTAAGGGCGGGCGACTCTTCATATTCCTTGATGGCCACCTACTTGGTATCAGCACATTCTTGCCCCAAAGTGTTGTTCTCCCAAATCAACGACATCATCTGGCCGTGCAATTCAGTGATCTTGTCTTCTAGGGCAAGAATGGCCTTCTCCCAATCCTTGCTCTCCTTGGACAGAAGTTCCTTTTCCTTGATGATCTCTTTGGCATAATTGTCGAGACCAACGTACTCTTGTTGAAGGTGGTAATGTAATTTTTTAAGCTCGATGGTCTGATGTTCGGCATGGGTCACCTTATTTTGGGTGTCGGCATGGAGATCATTCTCCTTCTTCAGATCCGATCTCAGACCCCGAACCTCAGCTCCGAGCAATTCCACATCGGTCTTGAGCTGTGCCTCCTTTTTGGTGGCACTGGACAGAGGTGGAATGGCTCGGGAGAGGATAACATTGGCCTGCAGTAAAGTGGATATGTGTACTAGTTATGATGAACAAAGGATAAATAAATGGAAATATTTTAAGCTTTTGGGTTTACCTGACATTGGACCTTGATATAGGCCACTAGATACTCTTCGGAGGTATATCCCCTGAATCGCTCGTTACCACCCGGTAATTTGAAGTGTTCGAGCTGGACAAAGGGGAACACCTCCGAAGGGCTCCTTGGCCAGAAGGTTATCGGTGTTCCTTGAGAAGAGCTGGTGTCAGTTGCCTGTTTTGAAGTAGGGGTCGAAGTTGATAAAGGATCGGCCTCCATGATCGGTAGTTTGGGCTCTTCGGTTTGCCTTGGTCTTTTGGAATGAGGTTCGAGGGTTTCCTCTTCGATCTCCTCAAAATCCTCAAGGACCGTAATCGGTGCAGGAGGTGAGGGGGTCGACTTCAGAGCAACTAAAGAAGATGGCTTGGAGGGGCCCTTGGTGGGAGGCTTCTTCTTATTCTTCTTCAGCAAAACCATCTTCTCTGACCGGTTCATCTTCATAATGTTTTTGTTGGTGGGATCGGCGATAGTGGGGTTCGGAGGAGCTATGGCTGAGGTGGAGCCGGTCGAAAGCTAAGAGATAGGGATTGTCTCCTCTTCTGGCATTTCGTCGTTGATGGGAAGGTGGATCGGCTCGCGCTTGATAGGAAGGGGGGCTAAGGACTCTGCAGCCCCTTCGGGTTTGAAAATTGTCACTACACAAAGGGAAATAAGTCAAAAAGTTGGTTGTGAAAGCCAGTTAAAAGAAAGCAATCGAGTTATGAATAGGTTCGGGATAAGGTACTTACATTCGTGTTTGTATAACCACGCCTCGTTGGATAAAATTACTTCCAGACCCCATTCAGTCTTGCTCAGTTTCTTGTAGAACGCCTTGAAAGCGTCGGCCCGATCCTTCAGGAATTTAGACACCTTGTCAATGGGATCTTCGGGGGTAGCCCAGTTCGGTAGGAGCTTGAGATCACTTCCCCATATGAAGATCCACGGTGGGTGCCACCCCTTATTGTTGGAAGGGGTCTTGATGTAGGTGGTCCGGTTAGGTTGGCGATTTAGTTGTCGAAGGCCAGGTTCTATTGACCGACAGACAGTGAACAGGACGAAGAAGAAGTTCAGGCCATGGGTGATGCCTACCTCCTGGCACAGTTTTATGAAGTTAATGAGGTGGATGTTCGAGTTTGACACCAGTTGGGCGAACCCGATCCCCACGAAGCAGAGAAATGAGGCAATAAATTCGTGGAGGGGGAATCGAACCTCGTACATCAGAGCCTAGAGGGGAACGATGATCTACTCGCCTTTGGGGTGCCAGAGCATCCTTTCATTCGGTTCTGGCACCCGAAGCTAATTTTCCTTTGGGATGTTAAACAAGGTACGGATGTTAGAGAGCTGGTAGGATTGATGGTCGATTTGGTGTTGATGTGGGAGAAATCATTTTCAAAGGAGTAAAAGCTTTGGATATTGGACTCGACACTGTCAGTAGTGGTGTCGATGGGGGCGGCCAGTAAATCGACCGGTATCAAATCAGTGGCGGCGATGGTGGTGGTATTGACAGCTGGTGGGGTTTGCTCCGTGGTGGAGGAAGATGGAAGGCTGGAGTCTGCCATTTGAAGTAAAAGTACTTAAAATGTGGTGGTTTAGTGACAGAAAAATCTAAATCGGAAAGAGTTTGATGGAAGTTATTTTTGCCGAAAATTGCCCTTACTGGAAGCTCTGAGAAAGGAGTTTTGAAATGAAGAAGATTAGTGAAAAGTGACAATAGTAGGTGGAGAGGGGGTTCTATAGTGAGGCTGTATGAATCCCAAGGGCGGCTAAGTATGGCAGGTGGGGCCCGGTTCTGGGAGAACGTGCGCCGTTTCAAAAAATGAAGAAAAACCGGTTGGTTTCCCCAGATGTCTCTTCACATCTATTCAAGTCTCTAATTATAAATATTTTATAATAAGAGACTCGGGGGCAATGTTTGGGTGTGATTTACCGATCCCTAGGTGGGCTGAGGGCCGTGGTTAAGAAGGGTTTATTGAGCCCATTGGGCCGAAGTCATCTAGGGGTTTGGATAGACCTGGCAAACGGGCGGGCCAGGCCAAAATGGCCTGGGTTTTGATGAGCTGATATTGTGAGGCCCGTGGCCTGGGTTAGGCCGGGCCGGGTCGGCCCACGGGCTTTTTCCTTTTTTTTTGCAATAATAATAATAATAATAAATGTTAAAAATAATAAAATAATTAATAATAAACAATAATTTTGAAAATGTTATGTACATTTTAATTATAGGGATGATATTTCCTTCTGTCCAAGAAGGGTAATGTAACATTGACAATGATTAATTGTTCTCTCCTACTGATCCTATTTTAAAGGAGTCATATCATGATTAACAGTAACATTTATTTCATTGAAATGATCCTTTTCTGAACTCGTAGACTTGCAAAAGCACTTCAGTAATTTAGTGATAGACTATATGTAATTATTCTCATTATTATTGTAAATATTTTATATTTAATCTAGGAGATTATTCTGTAAAAGAATATGATCTATCCCTTCACCAAACTTCGAGGTCCACCACCTTCAGGTTTACCTTCTGCTTTTCCTGCCATTTCTTCTGATTTGTGGCATTCTCGTTTAGGGCACCCTGGAAATGCCGTTTTGAATTCTCTTTGTTGTAGCAATTTTATTAAATATAATAAGGCTCGCAATTCGTTTTGTGAATCTTGTCCTCTTGGAAAACACATTAAATTGCCATTTAATGATTCTCGTTCTTTTACTATTATGCCATTTGATATAACTCACAGTGATTTATGGACATCTCCTATATTAAGTTCAGCTGGTCATCGTTACTATGCTCTTTTTCTTGATAATTATAGTAATTTCTTGTGGACTTTTCCTATGTCTAGAAAATCACAAGTTTATTCCATTTTTTTTTATCATTTAGAGCATATATCAAAACTCAATTTGAAAAAGAAATTAAATAATTTCAATGTGATAATGGCTGTGAGTATGACAATGGTCCCTTTAGGAAATTTTGTGAATTAAATGGTATGTATTTTCGCTTCACATGTCCCCATACCTCTCCTCAAAATGGTAAAGCCGAACGAAAAAAAAAAAACTATCAATAACATGGTTCGTACTTTACTTGCTCATGCTTCCATGCCAACCCTCCTTTTGGCCTCATGCTCTCGAAATAGCAACATACCTTCTAAATATTCTTCCTTCAAAGACATTAAGCTACTACTCTCCTACTCAAGTTCTTTATGGTAAAACTCCATATTATACCCATCTTCGAGTTTTTGGATGTTTGTGTTACCCTTTATTTCCTTCCACCACCATCAATAAATTACAAGCCCGTTTCACTCCATGTGTCTTCTTAGGCTATCCGTCAAACCATCAGGGTTATAAATGCTATGATATTTCGAATCGAAAAATTATAATTTCCCGACATGTTCTTTTTGATGAATCTAAATTTCCTTTTTCAACACTTCATACTCCCTCTCCTACCTCCTATGACTTTTTAGATGGTGGTTTGCATCCGCATATCCTTCATCAATTGCATGCACCTATCTCATTAGATCTACGGACTCAGGCGCCCACTTCACCTGCTAAGCCTCCCTCTTCGCCTACACAAACATCCCCTCTTCCTCCCAAGCCGGCGTTGGAACACAGCCCACTACCCAACCCACTGCCACGCCAACCCCAACATCCATTCTACCCAGTCCAATTTCCACTACATCCATCAGACCTCCTCCTCCAACCCATCGAATGGGAACTAGGAGTCAGCATGGTATACACAAGCCCAACCCTAAATACCATAACTTAAGTGCCCTCTCGACCACTACTTCTATCTCTCCTATACCCCGTAACCCCGTGAGTGCACTTAATGACCCGAAATGGAAATTGGCCATGCAGGATGAATATGATGCTCTTATTAAAAATAAGACGTGGAAATTAGTACCTCGTCCATATCTGATGTTAATGTATTCGTTCAATGTGGATTTTTAGACATAAAAAGAAATTTGATGGTTCTTTTAAGAGTCATAAAGCCCGTCTTGTAGGTGATGGAAGGTCTCAAAGAGCTAGAGTGGACTGTGATGAGACGTTCAGCCCTGTTGTTAAACCGACCACTATTCGTACAGTTTTGAGCATTGCATTATCAAAATCTTGGGCCATTCATCAGTTGGATGTTAAAAATGTGTTTCTTCATGGTAATCTAACTGAAACTGTTTATATGTATCAGCCTTTGGGTTTCAAGGATGCAATTCATCCTGACTATGTCTGCTTGTTAAAGAAATCACTTTATGGTCTTAAGCAAGCCCCTCGTGTCTGGTATCAACGCTTTGCAAACTATGTGGCCACTATTGGTTTCTCTCAAAGTGTTTCAGATCATTCCTTGTTCATCTATAAAAATGGATCTAACATTGCTTATATTTTATTATATGTTGATGATATAATTCTCATGGCCTCTTCCGATGCTCTTCGATTATCTATCATGTCACTTCTCAGTTCCGAGTTCGCAATGAAGGATTTGGGACAGTTGAGTTATTTTCTAGGTATTGCAGTCACCCGGACTGCCCATTGCATTTTTCTCTCACAGACAAAATATGTCGAGGAAATACTTGAAAGAGCTGGTATGGCAGGTTGCAAGCCATGTCCCACTCCAGTTGACACAAAGGGAAAACTCAGTGTTTCTACTGGCAAGCCTTATGAGGACCCAACTAAACATCACTGTCTAGCTGGTGCTTTGCAATATCTTACTTTTACCAGGCCAGACATCTCCTATGCGGTTCAACAGGTATGCTTACATATGCATGATCCGAAAGTCGAGCACATGGATGCTCTCAAGCGTATACTACGCTATATTCACGGGACGATTAATTATGGTTTGCATCTGTATAAGTCTACACTTGACTATCTCCTTTCTTATACGGATGTTGATTGGGGTGGCTGTCCTGACATGCGTCGCTCCACCTCTGGTTATTGTCTATTCATCGGTGACAACCTCATTTCATGGTCCTCTAAACGGCAACCCACACTATCTAAATCAAGTGCCGAGGCTGAATATCGAGGGGTGCCAATGTTGTCTCTGAATCCTGCTGGATCTGAAATTTACTCCTCGAACTTCATTGTCTGGTCCACAAGGCAACACTTGTATACTGCGATAATGTGAGTGCGATATACCTCTCCGGCAATCCAGTACAATATCAACGCACTAAACATATTGAGATGGACATTCATTTTGTTAGTGAAAAGGTCAAACGTGGTGAAGTGCGTGTCCTTCATGTTCCATCACATTATTAAAATGCCGACATAATTACCAAAGGGCTCCCGTGCATACTTTTTGATGACTTTCGGGACAGTCTAAGCGTTCGCCAACATCCTGCTTCGACTGCGGGGGTGTGATAGACTATATGTAATTATTCTCATTATTATTGTAAATATTTTATATTTAATCTAGGAGATTATTCTGTTGTAAAATCATATTGTTTCCTTATTCTTAGCCTAACTTGTAGGCATAATATTTGTCTATACTCTGTATATATTACTAACGGATGAATGAGAAAAGATCAAGGGATCAAATTCTTTTACTCAGGCTACATGCTTTATGGTGAATTTGAGATGATTCACTATATAAAATTTCTTCCTTGCATTCGTCACTTAATTTGAATGTTAGGTTTCACCTTTCTCAACCAAGTTTCCTACTTTTTGTAGAGGGAGTGATCCATTTCTAGACTAAAATTATATCGAGCCCGAACACTGCGTATAATTTTCGTAATTTAATTTTCTTATTGGTGTATGATATCGGGACAACAGAACTGGTATTGTAGTTGTCATGATAAATTCCGTTCATATGAATTTTTGTACAATATTTTATAATGTTAACATTATAAAGTAAAGAAATAATATATTGAAGATTGCATTAAAAACAAACAATTGTTGTAGCTCAATTGGTTTGAACTCTTATTTATTTACTTACACGTCTTGTGTTCAAACCTCATAACTCACAAGTAGCAACATTTTATTTTATAAAAAAATAAGTCACGGGACACGGGCCGGGCCGAGCCGGGCCAAAAACGGGTCGGGCCAAAATAGCCCGCATTTTCTTGGGCTAAAATATTGCGGCTCATGGCCCATGTTTCTACGGGCGGACCGGCCCGGCCCGCGGGCCTGGGCCTAAATTGCTAAGTCTTAGTTTGGAGGTGTTCGGGTTCGGGCATCCGAGTCCTATGGCCGGAGTCCTGTTCTGGTAAATGATGTTAGGGGTCGGGTATCCGAGTCCCTTGGGGCAGAGCCCAGGCGCGTTTTTGGGAGTTCAGTGGAATTGGGCCCCATGTAGTAGGATGTCCCTTGTATGGAGTCCAGAGTACGGGCGGACCGGCCTGGCCCGCGGGCCTGGGCCTAAATTGCCAGGTCTTAGTTTGGAGGTGTTCGGGTTCGGGCATCCGAGTCCTGTGGGCCGAAGTCCTGTTCTGGTAGATGATGTTCAGGGTCGGGTATCCGAGTCCCTTGGGGCGGAGCCCAGGCCCGTTTTTGGGAGTTTGGTGGAATTGGGCCCCATGTAGTAGGATGTCCCTTGTATGGAGTGATAAATGGTTTAAATGGTTAAGGACTCTAGTCCTAATCATATTTGAATAACTAACTCCAAATGTAGTATTTGGATCGTATCCGACTTGCACCTTTTAAGGAGATTGTATTAGACCCAAACAATGGTAACTGCCATGTTCAGGAGTCTTAATCCGATTCGGAGATGGACTTTAGGTGATGAGAATGTCTATAAATACAAGGTTGGACTTCAATTAGCAGGTAATACCCTTTTGAGCACTAAACACTAAAGCCTACATTGTCAAACTTTGTTTAGCCTGTACTCATTCTCACAGTGGAGCTATCACCCGACGGCACAAGTCGTCAAGCTTCTTGTGTGATCTGTTACTGTGCAGGTTTTAACGCGTGGATTCGGTGATTGGAGGCGCCGGCGAAATTTGGCATTTACAATAATTAATACCAAAATATTACAAAACAAATACGAGTTCAAGTTTTTTTTTTTTTTTTTGTGACTTGGCATCCCAAAAGTTATTTTGATTTTTCTGTTTTTGTACGTGTCATATATGTATTTATAAGGTCTTCTTAAATTCATAAACCAAATGTATTGTGTTTTTTTTTCTTATTCTTATTCCAATGTATTTGGTTTATCCTATTTTACCATTCTTCTCTCATTTTTATTTATATATAAAAACACATGTAAAGTGACTTTTAGTTCGTTAGAGAATCAGAAAAAAAAAAACCATACCAAACTCCTAATATCATACAATAAACATATATAATCGAACAAAAATATTGTACCCAGCGGTTCTTTCTATTTTACGTTGAACTGTAATTTGTCAAAAACCCCACACAAAAATATAGCAAACGATTCATTTAATATTTTATACATACAATTAGAAAAACAAATTAGTACGAATACTAAAATTACGCGTAATATTTTACGTATAAAAAATATTCATTAAGTCGTTTTAAAATTTACTCATGCTTTGCGTCATTTTCAAGGTTTTCAAGCTTGTACTTACAAAAGGAGAAACTATGTAGAATATTAACCATTGAAAAGGAATGGATGCAATTTAACAACATGAAATACTAGTAGTAAAATAATTTCTATTACTTTGAGTAGACAAGTCCTAATTGTCAATTCTCTTACATTAGTTAATTTCTTTTACACATTACACACACAAACAAATTCAAATATACACACACACACACACATATATATATATATATATATATATATATATATATATATATATATATATATATATATAAAAAAAGCTTAGTCAAGTTTAGCTAAAACTACTTAATAAAACGACGTAAATTTATATAAAATTTAAAATTATAGATTTTTTAATAAAATCCAAAAAATATGAAAAACATAACTCTGATTAAGGGGTAAAACTACGTTATTTTGTTAAATAGTCTTAGCCAAACTTAACCAAGGCACTACCACCTTAGATAACATTTTTCATCTATATATAGAGCAAGGTTCAAGAGTATTCCTCTTAAATAGCATTCCTCCTTAAATAACACTCCTTTATTAAAACTATGTCGTTTTGGAGTAGCCGCGGGTGACATTTTTGTAAATAAAAGAAAAATAAGTGGAACCACTCTCTTTTAAGTCACTCCAAAACAAAGTAGTTTTAATAAATGAGTGTTATTTAAGGAGGAATGCTCTTGATCCTTGATATATATATATATATATATATGTGACGCCCCCAAAACAGGTATACAACACCCATTCTGAGTTGTCAATAACATGGTACAGAAACAACCACAACTTTATTAATACAACATAAAAATTATGAGTGTAAATACAAATATTATCATCTAGACAATATTCACACTCAAATAAGTCCTCATTACAATTATTGGTACAATACTTTACAAAAAAAAATGGTGAGGACTACTAAAACAACTTCCTAGAACCTTCATTCCATACTCCGACTAGTACTTGCTACATTCTCGCCTCCTGAGAAAAAAATGGAACAATAAGGAAAAGGGTGAGCTCAACTAGCCCAGTAAAGAATATTATGACTAAGATAATATACAACAAATTATCGTTAGTCTTCAACAGGGAAAAATTTAATAGAATACAATAGACAACAAGTTTTAAATCAATATTCGCAGCGGAAAATAATAATTCATAGAAGAGTTACGTAGAGAATGAAATCTACGATTATCTATGAATTTAAAAGCCCATCATCAACATTTTATCCCTGTAATATCAATCAATAAATATCTTGAATCAAATAGTCATCTTTGCACTACAGGCCAAAGATATTCATCAGTTGGTCATGTTCACCTCAACACCTGTTCATCTTTGCACTACGGGCCAAAGATATTCATCAGAAATCATTAATCTTTGCACTACAGGCCAAAGATATTCATTTATATCATCATTTAGGACTGAGGATGATGAAAAATATTTTTAAGGAAACGAATCCAGTGAAACAAAATAATAAATATTAAGGATTCATATTTCAGCTCTTCCATATCCAAAAATACCTCATAAATAATCATAGTGGAGTAAAATTCAAGAATGATTAAAACATGGATATAATCAAAGCTAGTATCCAGATTAGATATTTTGGACGAAAAGAAAAAAATTTCATTTTTCGGTGAATAGTAACTCGTGAATAGTAACTCGTGAATAGTAACTCATGAATAGTAACCCGACATTAAAAGTTCCAAATTTGATAAAAAGTTCAGACCAATACTTCGGCATAATGATATTGAAGAAAATAATATCATTTAAGAAGAAATAACATCCCTTACCTCGGAAAGACGGTACTTCTGACTGGAATACTAGATATAGTGCTGAAGGAAACTTGCACCGTATAGCAACACTCAAAGTATCAAATACTCACAAGAATACGCTCGATATAGAGAGAGAAATAGAGAGAAACTTGTGTTTCTGGTGTGATTTTCAATTCTAACCTAAGCACCCTATTTATAGGAAAATGCTTAGAACACCAAAGCAGAAAATTTAATATATATATATATATATATATATATATATATATATATATATATATATATATATCAAGCCCACCTCAAGACCATCTGAACTCAGCTCATTATGCACATGTTGTAGCCCACAAAACAAACAAAAAACGTTTTCTTTGAAAAAAATAATTAAAACTTCCAAAAATCAATTATTTCGGAACTTCAGAACGTCAATAATTCATAATAAATAGCCCTTTTATCAGAAAATTTGAATCTCCAAGTTTTTATAGGTAATTCAATTCTCTACAACTTTGCAGAAGAAAGTTTTTCCAAATTCCAAACAGAAATTGACCGAAATCCACAAACGGGTGATTTTACAGTCAATAATAAATTTTCGATCAAGAATTATGTCCACCAACACACAAAACATGTGTTAATCATTTAATGCCACAAAAATACTCTTCCTCCTCATATACTCATATATCCCACATTCATTGTAAAAATACCACCATCAATATATTATTAAAATAATATATTTAAATGAATTATTTTATCAGAATAAAATATTAATTTTCAACAATTGTCACATTAACAATTTTCTCCATCTATATCCACATAAAATCAATATTTCCTCATCATATAAATCAATAATTAATTATACACAAATAATATTACAGAATCACAGTACTAGCAACCAGGCCGTTCCCAGGAAAGAGGGGGCTTTCCAATAAGGATATCTCCTTACTGGCGCGCAATTAGATGACCAAACCTCTCCTTAGACAGAACTTTCTAGACATTACCAATAATGTTATCTAATAATATTATTCAGATAATATGAATTATTGTTCCGATAATAGAAAATACTGTGTAGTGACAATTATTAAAACAACAGTAATATAAAATATCAACGCAGCAATTATTGAATCAATAAAATACAATATTGAACAGTAATTACTGTAACAATTATTGAGTAGTGCCTTCTTACGTAAGAATCAATAATTGGTGCAATACCGTGTGCTACTGTGCAACAACGCGTATTACCGTGCTTTAACCACCGGGTATTCCAACAGTATTAACGGTAACAACTACGCCGTTATTTATAAACAACTTATTTTTGTCGTTTTCTTCATTCAATCGCTTTCCGTTATGGGGCCCACAAAAGACTGCGCCGTCGTACGAATATTCTCCGACAGTAAAAATATTCCACGACCAAGCGAATATTCCCCAACAACAATGAATATTTTATAACCACTTGCTTATTTAAAATATTTGTGCATTTTACCCATAACTAACCACATTAATCAAATCAACCCTTACTATTTCAGAATAATAAATAGAGGAAATTAAATTTCATTTATCAATAATTTGGGGTCTTACAACCTCCCCTCCTTATGAAATTTCATCCTCGAAATTGACATACGTACCTCGTGTTTCGAAAAGATGAGGATACCTCACTTTCATTTCCGTTTTCAACTCCCAGGTCATTTCCTCAATAGCATGGTTTCTCCACAAAACTTTAACTTGTGGTATGACCTTCGTGCGTAGGACATGCTCCTTCTTATCCATGATCGTGACAGGTACCTCCTCGTACGTTAAGTCTTCAGCTATCTCGTCCGGTTCTAACTCAATAACATGGTTCGGGTCTTTCACATATTTACGAAGCACAGATATATGAAAAACATTATGAACACGAGACATACTTGAAGGTAACGCAAGTCTATAGGCCACATTTCCTACTCGGTCAAAAATCTGAAATGGACCAATAAATCGTGGATTGAGCTTTTCTCTCTTCCCAAATCTTGTAACTCCTTTCCATGGAGCTACACGTAATAATAAATGATCCCCAATGTCAAATTCCACGTCCTTTCGATGAAGATCCACATAACTCTTTTGTCGATCCTGTGCCGTTTGTATACGTTGTCGAATCGTTTGGATCTTCTCTGTAGTCATTCGTACCAACTCTGGTCCCAACAACGTTGCTTCTCCCACCTCATCCCAACATACTGGAGAGCGACACTTTCGTCCATACAATACTTCAAAGGGAGCCACACCTATACTTGCCTGATAACTGTTGTTGTAGGAGAATTCCACCAATGGTAGGTACTTATCCCAACTTCCTTTGAAATCTAGGACACAAAGTCTTAATAGATCTTCAAGAGTTTGAATAGTCCTCTCTGATTGCCCGTCCGTTTGAGGATGGTATGCCGAACTGAACCGTAAATCCGTGCCCATAGCTTTTTGCAAGCTAACCCAAAATCTTGAAGTGAATCTTGGGTCACGATCCGAAACTATGGATACTGGCATGCCATGCAACCTTACAATCTCATTCACGTACATACTAGCAAGACGTTCAAGGGAATAAGTCTCCCGTATCGGCAAGAAATGAGCAGACTTGGTTATTCTATCAACTATAACCCAAATAGCATTTATGCCTTGAGAAACCGTGGGAAGACCCGTAACGAAATCCATGGTAATGTGTTCCCACTTCCATTTCGAAATCTCAAGTGGTTGCAATGGACCCTTTGGTACTTGATGCTCCGCCTTTACACGTTGACAAGTTAAACACCTCGAGATAAACTTTGCAATCTCTCTCTTCATATTGTTCCACCAAAATATATGTCAAAGATCACGATATATTTTAGTACTTCCAGGATGGATTGCAAATGGTGTATTGTGGGCCTCCATCATGATCTTGTACTTCAAATCAGAATCGTTAGGAACACAAAGTCTGGAGTGGACTCGAAGTATTCCTTCTTCATCGATTCTTGCTTCTGGAATAGCACCTTCTTGCACTTTCTTCTTCATACGCATCAGCTCCGGGTCTGTAGCTTGAGCAACTTTAACTTTATCGATTAAAGTTGGTTCTACGCGTATACTTGACATCATCGCACTCATTCCTGCATATGATCTTCTACTCAACGCGTCAACTACCACGTTTGCTTTTCCAGGATGGTATTGAATAGTGTGGTCGTAATCTTTCAACAGCTCGAGCCAACGTCGTTGCCGCATGTTGAGTTCTTTTTGAGTGAAGAAATATTTGAGGCTTTTATGTTCTGAATATATCTCTACTTTCTCCCCATATAGATAGTGCCTCCAGATCTTTAGCGCGAAAACGACTGCTGCCAACTCTAGATCATGAGTAGGATAATTCCTCTCATATTCTTTAAGTTGTCGCGAGGCATAGGCTATGACTTTCCCACGTTGCATGAGAACACATCCTAACCCTTTGCCTAAAGCATCGCTGTAGATAACAAATCCATCCGAACCAGATGGTATTGTCAGAACAGGTGCCGAAATGAGTCTCCTCTTAAGTTGTTGGAAACTCTTCTCGCATTCTTCGCTCCATACGAATTTGATATCCTTCCTAGTCAGCTGAGTTAACGGGGTAGCGATTCGAGAAAACCCTTCTACGAATCTCCGATAATAACCAGCTAAGCCCAGAAAACTACGTACATCGGTCACCGTCTTCGGTTGCTCCCAACTTTGTATTGCTTCAATCTTCGCTGGGTCCACAGATACTCCATGTTTCGACACCACGTGCCCTAGGAATGCTACTTCCTCAAGCCAGAACTCGCATTTCTTTAACTTAGCATATAACTTGTTTTCACGCAGCCTTTGGAGTACCAGCTTCAAATGGTGCTCATGATCTTCATGGCTTTTGGAATATATGAGGATGTCATCAATAAAGACAACAACGAACTGATCCAAATAATCTTTGAATACTCGGTTCATCATATCCATGAAAGCCGCAGGAGCATTAGTCAATCCAAAAGACATGACTAAGAATTCATAATGCCCGTACCGAGTTCTAAAAGCAGTCTTCGGAATATCCTCAGTTTTAACCTTCAGCTGATGATATCCAGAACGAAGATCGATTTTTGAAAAGAATTGTGCTCCTTGTAACTGGTCAAACAGGTCATCAATACGAGGTAGCGGATACCTATTCTTGATAGTGACATGGTTTAATTCCCGGTAATCGATACAAAGTCGCATACTCCCGTCTTTCTTCTTTACAAATAAAACAGGAGCACCCCAAGGAGATGTACTAGGACGAATGAAGCCGATGTCCAATAACTCTTGTAGTTGGACTTTTAACTCCTGAAGTTCAATAGGAGCCATTCGATATGGGGTTTTAGAAATAGGCTTTGTACCAGGTGCAAGATTAATAAAAAATTCAACTTCACGTTCCGGGGGTAGACCGGGAAGTTCTTCAGGAAATACGTCAGGAAAGTTACTAACAACAGGAATATTATTCAAATTTGACGTGTCTTTATTCAAATCCATAACATGGGCTAAGAAAGCTTGACATCCGTTTTTCAATAAACGAATGGCTTTATGACTTGATATGACAATGATTGATTTTAATGGCTTTGTTGCTTGAATTCGAACAACAGGTTGATTAGGAATATGAAAACTAACCACCTTACGAAAATAATCAATTTTGGCATGATGAGTAGTTAACCAATCAATTCCTAAAATCACGACAAATGCAAGTATCTTTAAAGAAATAAGGTCAACAGGTAAGGTGATGGTACCAACTTGGATCAAACAAGATTTATAAATAGTGGATGTGATGAAAGTTTCCCCTAACGGAGTCTCCACAGATAAATCAAAGTCTAATTTCTCCGGAGTCAAGTTTAAACGTTGAGCACAAGCAGGAGAAATAAATGAATGGGTAGCACCGGTATCTAGTAAGGTATAAACTTCACATGAATTTATGATTAGCTTACCCGTGATCACCTCGTTTGGGTTCCTCACATGTTGACCAGTCACGACAAACGCTCTTCCAGGAACCGTTGACTTTAACTTTTCTGGGGCAGCCTTTTGAGTCATCGTCCCCGCTGAACTTGGTTTCGCTACCGTACAATCTCGAGCGATATGTCCTTCCTTTCCACAATTATAGCATACCTTGAACTGTTGTGGACAGTTTGGGCTGATATGTCCCTCTTTTCCACATTTATAGCATATGACCGGTGGTCGTTCTCCTCCCTTGGAACCAGTTGCTGCTGGTGCTGACATCTTCGTATGGTCATTGTTGAATCTCCTCTTTTTAAAATCTCCTCCCGACTCGCTTCTTCTATTTTCATAGCCACGATTACCACCAGAGTGGTTGCCGTTCTTGTCTGTATTTTTCTTTGATTATCATTGTTCTGATGACTGTTGTCACCGATATGATCCTGGTTGTGGTCCCTCGGTTGACCGTACTCGTTATCTCGCTCTAATAATTGAGCCATGTTGACAACATCTGAATAGAGAGAAAATTTATGAGAAATGAGATATTGACGTATGCCGGGTTTCAAACCTCTCAGAAACATCCGCGTCATACGTTCCTCATTCTCTACCAAATGAGGTGCAAACCTGGACAACTCTGCAAACTTCACCTCGTACTGGGACACCGTCATGTTATTCAGCTCTAGTCTAATAAACTCTACCTCCTTCATATGACGAATACTTTCAGGAAAGTACTTGTCATTGAATAGTTTCTGAAATGTCTCCCAAGACATGCTGAGTGCGGCTGGATGGGTACGCTTCACAGATTCCCACCAGTAGTCTGCCTCGCCACGGAACATACAGGTGGCGAATGGAACCTTCTGTTCCTCCGTGCATCCCAAGACATCGAATATCTTGGTAATTTGCTTGACCCATGTCTCCGCCTTAATCGGATCCGGCTTTCCCCAGAATTCTGGTGGTCCCAACTCTTTGAACTGCTTGGTTGTGACCAGCTGTGCGTTGCCATTGTTTCTTCCTATATTTTGAACAGGAATCTCCTTCGTCTGGTTTTGCATGAATCGCAAAAAGCTTCTAAACATCTCATCGTTCACCGTCTGCTCAGTGGTGTTGTTCACAGGAGGAACATTGCCAGCCTGTTGCACATTCTCCTCATTGGTGAGTACAAGTGTCTCCACGATTTTATTTACTCCACTGTTAACATTCTCAGTCGACATTCTCAAATACTGCCATAAAACAAGGGTTAATTTAACAAATTAACAAATCACATAATATACCTATATTATGACCAACCAACAAGTAAGCTTAGGTAGGACACACTAGCGAAGGATTTCCTCGTCTCTCTCCTCCTAGTTCTATTCCCCGATCTCCGCCAGAGATCATATCCCTAAGCTCTGATACCAACTGTGACGCCCCCAAAATAGGTATACAACACCCATTCTGAGTCGTCAATAACATGGTACAGAAACAACCACAACTTTATTAATACAACATAAAAACTATGAGTGTAAATACAAATATTGTCATCTAGACAATATTCACACTCAAATAAGTCCTCATTACAATTATTGGTACAATACTTTACAAAAAAAATGGTGAGGACTACTAAAACAACTTCCTAGAACCTTCATTCCATACCCCGACTAGTACTTGCTACATTCTCGCCTCCTGAGAAAAAAAATGGAACAATAAGGAAAAGGGTGAGTTCAACTAGCCTAGTAAAGAATATTATGACTAAGATAATATACAACAAATTATCGTTAGTCTTCAACAGGGAAAAATTTAATAGAATACAATAGACAACAAGTTTTAAATCAATATTCGCAGCGGAAAATAATAATTCATAGAAGAGTTACGTAGAGAATGAAATCTACGATTATCTATGAATTTAAAAGCCCATCATCAACATTTTATCCATGTAATATCAATCAATAAATATCTTGAATCAAATAGTCATCTTTGCACTACAGGCCAAAGATATTCATCAGTTGGTCATGTTCACCTCAACACCTGTTCATCTTTGCACTACGGGCCAAAGATATTCATCAGAAATCATTAATCTTTGCACTACAGGCCAAAGATATTCATTTATATCATCATTTAGGACTGAGGATGATGAAAAATATTTTTAAGGAAACGAATCCAGTGAAACAAAATAATAAATATTAAGGATTCATATTTCAGCTATTCCATGTCCAAAAATACCTCATAAATAATCATAGTGGAGTAAAATTCAAGAATGATCAAAACATGGATATAATCAAAGCTAGTATCCAGATTAGATATTTTGGACGAAAAGAAGAAAATTTTATTTTTCGGTGAATAGTAACTCGTGAATAGTAACTCGTGAATAGTAACTCATGAATAGTAACCCCGACATAAAAAGTTCTAAATTTGATAAAAAGTTCAGACCAATACTTCGGCATAATGATATTGAAGAAAATAATATCATTTAAGAAGAAATAACATCCCTTACCTCGGAAAGACGGTACTTCTGACTGGAATACTAGATATAGTGCTGAAGGAAACTTGCACCGTATAGCAACACTCAAAGTATCAAATACTCACAAGAATATGCTCGATATAGAGAGAGAAATAGAGAGAAACTTGTGTTTCTGGTGTGATTTTCAATTCTAATCTAAGCACCCTATTTATAGAAAAATGCTTAGAACACCAAAGCAGAAAATTTATATATATATATATATATATATATATATATATATATATATATATATATATATATATAATTTTCAAGCCCACCTCAAGACCATCTGAACTCAGCTCATTATGCACATGTTGTAGCCCACAAAACAAACAAAAAACGTTTTCTTTGAAAAAAATAATTAAAACTTCCAAAAATCAATTATTTCGGAACTTCAGAACGTCAATAATTCATAATAAATAGCCCTTTTATCAGAAAATTTGAATCTCACGAGTTTTTATAGGAAATTCAATTCTCTACAACTTTGCAGAAGAAAATTTTTCCAAATTCCAAACAGAAATTGACCGAAATTCACAAACGGGCGATTTTACAGTCAATAATAAATTTTCGGTCAAAAATTATGTCCACCAATACACAAAACATGTGTTAATCATTTAATGCCACAAAAATACTCTTCCTCCTCATATACTCATATATCCCACATTCATTGTAAAAATACCACCATCAATATATTATTAAAATAATATATTTAAATGAATTATTTTATCAGAATAAAATATTAATTTTCAACAATTGTCACATTAAAAATTTTCTTCATCTATATCCACATAAAATCAATATTTCCTCATCATATAAATCAATAATTAATTATACACAAATAATATTACAGAATCACAGTACTAGCAACCAGGCCGTTCCCAGGAAAGAGGGGGCTTTCCAATAAGGATATCTCCTTACTGGCGCGCAATTAGATGACCAAACCTCTCCTTAGACAAAACTTTCTAGACATTGCCAATAATATTATCTAATAATATTATTCAGATAATATGAATTATTGTTCCGATAATAGAAAATACTGTGTAGTGATAATTATTAAAACAACAGTAATATAAAATATCAACGCAGCAATTATTGAATCAATAAAATACAATATTGAACAGTAATTACTGTAACAATTATTGAGTAGTGCCTTCTTACGTAAGAATCAATAATTGGTGTAATACCGTGTGCTACTGTGCAACAACGCGTATTACCGTGCTTTAACTACCGGGTATTCCAACAGTATTAACGGTAACAACTACGGCGTTATTTATAAACAACTTATTTTTGTCGTTTTCTTCATTCAATCGCTTTCCGTTATGGGGCCCACAAAAGACTGCGCCGTCGTACGAATATTCTCCGACAGTAAGAATATTCCACGACCAAGCGAATATTCCCCAACAACAATGAATATTTTATAACCACTTGCTTATTTAAAATATTTGCGCATTTTACCCATAACTAACCACATTAATCAAATCAACCCTTACTATTTCAGAATAATAAATAGAGGAAATTAAATTTCATTTATTAATAATTTGGGGTCTTACATATATATATATATACAGAACTGATCAGGTCCGGGAGTCCGGACTTGATAAAAAACGGACCATTTTTTATTTTTTTTAAAACAACTAAATTTTTTTTTTAATATTTTATGGAACTGAAATTTTTGCATAATACAATATTTTGGACGTGTTTTGGATACCTATACCAAAAAATAGTGGTACAGTCTGCACAGACTGTACCACCATATTTTGTTATACGTACCCAAATCATACCAAAAACACTGTATTATGAAAAAATTTCAATTCTATAATTTTTTATTTATTTATTTTTAGTTGTTTTTAAAAAAAAGCAAAAAAAAAAGTCCGAATTTTGGTCCGGTCCGGGAGTCCGGACCTGATCCGGACTCTCTCTCTCTCTCTCTCTATATATATATATATGGCTTTATATCATGGAGGGGTGGATGTAGAGGGGTTGACCACCCTTAAATTTATAAAATTATCAATTAGTAAGGGTACTATGGTAAAGTGTGATCATTATATATATATATATGGTCAATTATATTAATTATTATTTTCATCAGTCAACTTTTTTAATTATCTTTAATTATAAGAGCTAGTAACCACCCTTGATAAACATCCTGATACGCGACTGATGTCATGTGTGTATCAATCTTATTTATGTTATGATTTGTTGCTTTCACAAGCTTAATAATTCATGTAAAGTACGAATAAGCTTAAAAATAACTAATCAAGTAAATTTTATATATAATGTTTTTAAACGATATTTTAATTGATCTAAAGTCAACTCAGCTGTATGAATTTAGTGTGTTGATAGCTCAAAAGTTATTTCTTTTTCTTTGTTTTTATTTTTTTTATCTTTATTCAATTCTTAGTGACAAATGATACATTGTATCTTTAATAATAAATATGTCGAAAATTTTGTTAAAAAACACAACTTTTGAGCTTTTGAGGTGACCTTTTGAGAATATCAAAATTTATGACTAATTAGAAGACATGAAAATCAATAAAAAAAATCTTTTGAGATACCGAGTCACCAAAGTTGGACTACTGAGTCGACTCAGGACCAACTAAAGTGACTCGATATTTGCCTTGCTATATATTGTTATGGATAACTGTAAACGCCAAGATTCGTCCACACGCTTCAATCACCAAAAGCGCGTCCAATCCTGCACAAAAACGGTAAGCACACCAAAAGTTTGACGGCTTGTGCTGTCGGGGGATAGCTCAAGTGTGAGAATAAGTACAGGCTGAATAAGGTTTAACAATTAATAGAGGCAAAAAACTCTAGTGCTGAATAATAATGAGTTGTGTGTGTATCTTAGAATCAGGGTAAAGCCTTGTATTTATAGTGATCTCACCACCTCCATAGAATCCTTCCCCATATTGGATTAGAATTCCTCATTAGGTATAATTCCTTAATGGGATTGTATAAGATCTCCTAATCCTTTTATAAATAGAAACCAAATATAATTAGGAATCTAAGATTCCTTAAAATACTCCAATTGCCAAAACAGAATCCCACATGAGTAAAAATATCTCCACACGAACTCTGGCCCACCATAATAGTTGGGCCCAAATATTCACGACCCAACATTGCCCACACTCTCTTGTTTATAAGGAAATTAAAATAAGAGAGTAGATTAATTAGTCATGGCAAGCATTAAACAATAGATATTCGACCGTTCGGGAGGACGTCGGTCCGTCCCAAAGGAAGTGATCTGTTCGAGAGGACGATGGTCCGTCCTGAAGGAAGTGATCCATTCGGGAGAACGATGGTCTGTCCCGAAGGATGTTGTAAGTTCGAGAGGACGATGGTCCGTACCGAAGGTAGTAATCCGTTCGGGAGGACGGGGGTCCGTCCCGAAGGATGTTATCTTTGTTCATATCATAACAGCCTTCCTGACCTCTGTGGGAAGCTCATAACGTCATCCAACCTTATTCCATCAACCATGGACGAAATTTATCTTTTGGCAAAATTGAATGCTCATTCCCATTAATAACTTGAACAAATTTCAGTCATAAAAGAAAATAACTTGATAATTCTCCCTAAGTCTCCCAGCACGTCAAATGTCGTTGACTTTGGCATTATTCATTACTCAAAGCCGATAAGTTTCCTGGCTTCAGCGCTTCAATTTTGAACCTCCTTAGTTTGATCCATTTGCTTGCTGACACATTTTCCCAAAGAGACTAAAGCATTCTGATAACATCTCCTTGCTAAGTCAAGATCCCTAGCGACTTTACCGGTGTCGTTTGGAGTGGGGAACTTTATTTTAAAATGAGGTATGAAAGTCATCGCCTGTAGAGCCATTAGTATCGGTCTCCCGAGTATGGCGTTGTACGGCGAATCCACATATACCATGAAAAATCTGCAGATCACTTCCACTTGTCGAGGAGCTGTCCTAAAGATGACTGACAGTTCGATGATACGACCTGTTACTCGAACTTGGTCGTTGCTGAATCCGTATAGAGGGGGCTCCAGCCCAATCTCCAACTTCCTTCCCTCCAAATCCATCCTTTGGAACACATGGGCGTACAATATATCGACCAATGATCCGCTATCAATTATGATCCTCTTCATGTCCATTGATCCAACTTGTGTAGTGATCACCAGTGCACCATCATGCTGTCAAATAGGTTCTGATGGGTAATCCTCATCTGAAAAAGAGATGACCGTGCCTAGGTACTGTCGGCTCCTCCTAGCAGGTTGTTCGGACATTGTGAGTATAAAATCCAACACCCCACGCTTTTTCCTCCTGACCACCTTCCCGACCGAACCACCTGTTATCACGTCCACCACCCGCTGAACTGTTTGCTATGGTTGTGGCTGAGGGTTCTGCAGCTGATTGATATTACCCTGTCTTTTTCCTGATCCTTCTCGACTCGCGACGTACTGAACTAATTCCCCATTCCGAACATTTTTCTCAATTAGGTCCTTCAAATCTCTGCAGTCTTTTGTAGAATGTCCAGATGTCTGGTGATAATTATAGTATCTATTATTATTTCCTCTCACCGAACGAGTGTTGTTAAGGCAAGGCTCAAAATAAGGCTTATCCTTTATTTCCTCCAATATTGCAGCTCGGTCTGTGTTGAGTGGAGTATAAACTTTGTTAACCTTACGGTTTGAAAAGGAAAATCAGCCTCCTCCCAAATCCTCGTTGTTAAAGTTCTTCATCTGATTGTCAGACCTGTTGTTATTGTCACCCTTGGTGTAGCTGTTCTTTTCCCGGTCCTTCGATTTCTCTGACACACTTTGCTTTAGGCTGCTCATCGCCTCTTCCACCACAATAAACCCTTCGGCTTTGTCAAACGCTTCGTCCAGGCTCTTTGGATGGTTAAACATTAGCTCTTTCACTAAATTTTTTGACTTTACCTGCTCCAAGCCATTCTGAAAAGACCCACCACTTGAAGGTCATTCAAATCCTATACCTGACCCATAGCCTCTAGGAATCTTTTGACATACTGACCCATGGTTTCATTCAAATACTGCCTGATCTGTGATAGTGAACTGGTCAGCTTCCCTCTCCTTTTATTACTACCGAACCGAGCATGGAACTTATCACAGAGTCCTCTCCAAGATTAAATTGAGTTTGGGGCCAATGTCATCATCCACTATCGAGTGCTTTCCTTTAATGTAGTCATGAACACCTGGCATTTTGCGGCGTCTGAGTAGTCATAGTAGTTTATTAGACGATCATAAGCCTGATTATGTTCATAAGGATCCCCTGAACCATCATAACTCTTTATGTGAGGGGGTTTCCTGTTTGGATCTGCCTTTTCCTAAATGATCTCTGGAGAGAAGGGTGATAAGGACTTGACCGGAGTAACACTGTTTGGATTTTCCCTTTCCTACTTGACTTCGGCTAGCAGTTTCTCCAATTCGGCCAACTTCTTGGCCAACTCTTCTGTTCCGCTTCTTCGGGGTGAAGGATTCCTTCGGCCCTTCCTTTTATTGGGGGATGCATCTCGCCTCGGACGAGCCACCTGTCGTCTACTTTTAGAACTCATTGCCCTGGATCGGCTTCGTCTCCTGTTTCCAATGTGTCGAGGGCCTATCCGGACGATGAGTCCTGGAGTGGTCCCCGAGCAAACAACCTTTCGATTGACACCTCCGACTGCTCCTATCCCGAGAGCGACTCCGAAGCCTGCCCTCAGTTTGTCTGACATTGTTCGGACGATGAGTCCTGGACTGAACCTCCGGGGATCGCCCAAGCCTTCGGCTGTGACTGGAGGCAACATCCTCGTTTCCAGTGATCAGCAGCTCTATCTGCTGATCGATCT
Source organism: Panax notoginseng (assembly GCA_016801055.1). Classification (NCBI taxonomy): domain Eukaryota; kingdom Viridiplantae; phylum Streptophyta; class Magnoliopsida; order Apiales; family Araliaceae; genus Panax; species Panax notoginseng. The sequence continues at coordinate 38,473,065 of CM029020.1, forward strand.
CCTTCCGTTGCGCGAGTAAAATCGCTAAAGCATCATCGATTTCTTGGGCTTTTGTAGATAAGTTCTGTCTCCTTTCATCGTTGCCCTCCGAGTGGGTACGCGTTCGAGACGTTAAGTCCTCGACGCGGCCCCCATGTCCATTATTTCTATTGGCCGTAGAGAACAGCCTCCGCCTGACGTCTCCCTGGTCCAAATCATTGTGTCCCACCGAACGACCTTGGGACCCCAACCTATCATGGATGCTCTTGGACGGTCCCAATCTGTCTTTAACTGATCCTCTTTGTAGAATGGTTCCATCCGCTATGGATTTTCCATTTCCTGAAATTGTCTTGATGTTCGCCATGGATCCACCTGCCAAACTCTCAATGATGATTCATCCAATGTTAACGCCAAGATTCATCCAAGCGCCTCAATCACCAAAAGCGTTTCCAAACCTACACAAAAACAGTAAGCACACCAATAACTTGACGGCTTATGCCGCCAGGGGATAGCTCCGGTGTGAGAATAAGTACATGTTGAACAAGGTTTAACAATTGGAGGCAAAAAACACTAGTGCTGAATAATAATAATGAGTTGTGTGTGTACCTTAGAATCAGAGTAAAATCTTATATTTATAGTGATCTCACCACCTCCATAGAGTCCTTCCCCGTATTGGATTAGAATTCCTTGTAAGACCCCAACTTATTAATAAATGAAATTAAATTTTCTCTATTTATTATTTTGAAATAGAAAGGGTTGATTTGATTAATGTGGTTAGTTATGGGTAAAATGCGCAAATATTTCAAATAAGCAAGTGGTTATAAAATATTCATTTTTGGTCGGTGAATATTCGTGTGGTCGTGGAATATTCTTTCTGCCGGGGAATATTCGTACGACGGCGCAGCTATTTGTGGGCCCCATAACGGAAAGCGATTGGATGAAGAAAACGACAAGTATAAGTTGTTTATAATTAACGGCGTAGTTGTTACCGTTAACACTGTTGGAATACCCGGTGGTTAAAATACAGTAATACGCGTGGTTGCACAGTAGCACACGGATTGCACAGTATTTTTGAATTATTGATTCTTACGTAGGAAAGCACTACTCAATAATTGTTACAGTAGTTACTGTTCAATATTTTATTTTATTGATTCAATAATTGTTGCGTTGATATTTTATATTATTGTTGTTTCAATAATTGTTGCTGCACAGTATTTTCTATTATCAGATCAATAATTCATATTATTTGAATAATATTATTAGATAGCATTATTGGCAATGTCTAGAAAGTTCTGTCTAAGGAGAGGTTTGGTCATCTAATTGCGCGCTAATAAGGAGAAATCCTTATTGGAAAGCCCCCTCTTTCTTGGGAACGGCCTGGTTGTCATAAATGTGATTCTGTAATATTATTTGTGAATAATTAATTATTGATTCATATAATAAGAAAATATTTATTTTATGTGGATATAATTGAGGGATATATTTTTGTGGTAAAAAATGAAGAAGTTAATGTTGAGGTGTTTTATCAGTATTTTTGTCGGAATGAAGGTATTAAAAATCAATCAGGGTTTTTGAGATATATTGCGGGGGTTATAATTTTTAATCCGACCGTAGGATCGCTGTGATTTTTGGTTATGTTATACATGAAAGACCCCAACTTTTATAAATAAAGATGAATTTTCTATAAATATCATTTTTGAATATTATGGAGTTAATTTGATATAATGTTATAGTTGTGGGTAATATTTATAAATTTTGTAAAGTACGCAAGTTGTTATATAATATTCGATTGGTCGAGGAATATTCGTTTTAACAGAGAATATTCGTACAACGGCACAATCATTGGTGGACCCCACAACGGAATTATTGTCGGATTGAGAAAACAATAAAAATATTTTATTAAAAATAACGGCGGAAGTTTTACTATTGATACTGTTGAACTACTCGGTAGTAAAAGTACAGTAATACATGTGGTTGCATAGTAGCACACGGTATTGATTATTAATGCTTATGTGAGAAGTCACTTAGTTTTGATTCAATTATTGTCAGTTAATAATATGAATTATTTAGCGATAATGACGTTTTGTTTTATTCGTATTATTAACGTAATAAAACAGAAACATCTTTTTATATAAAACAGAATACTTTATTAAAGTTATTCTATAAATAGAATACATTATATTTTATTTAAAAGATTTTTCTTTAAATATGGACCGTCAGATTAAAGTAATCAATCTGGACCGTTCATGGATTAGTTATTATGCATTCTATTTTTCTATAAATAGCAGCTCATTCCTTCATTATTTCTTACGAATTCACTGAACTCTAGAGAGAGAAACTATAGAGAGAAACCATAGAGAGAGAAGAAGAGTATTCTGCTACTTAACTACTTCCTTATTTCAGCTCTTTTTTAAAACGGTAAGGAGTGTTATTCTTTCTTATTCATGAAGAGAACTGTTGTTATTCCATTTCTTATTATTCTGTTGGAATAACCTGTATACGCGGTCTACCCTATACTTGGTGACATTCTTCTATTATTCTGTTGGAACATCCTGTCTATGTGTTTTACACCGGACCTGGTTCCATTTATATTATTATTCTGTTGGAACATCATGTCTGTGTGTTTTACACCGGACCTGGTTCCGTTTTTATTATTATTCTGTTGGAACATCCTGTCTGTGTGTTTTACACCGGACCTGGTTCCGTCTTTATTATTATTCTGTTGGAATATCCTGTCTGTGCGTTTTACGCCGGACCTGGTTTTATTATTTATTATTTTATTGGAATAACCTGTCTGTGCGGTCTATCGCATGCATGGTGATTTCTTTTGTTATTCCATTCTTTTTTATACTCAGTTGGTTAAGTTTTGACTTCTATACTCCATGAAATTTGTGGAATATCCTTGATAATTGCGTTTCATCCAGTATCTTTTCATGAAAATATTCTTCTAAGCATTCTTGAATTTTACTCCACAAAATAGTATCATGTTGACAATTTGGACGTTGTTAATTCTTGGATAAATTAATTCTTGAACTTGTTTTGTTGAATTTTTATATCATTGTCATCATCCTCATGTTTATAAAATGTTGAAAGTCATCTGTGGCCTGTAGTGCATAGATGGACTTGGTATGATTATGACCAGGGATTATTCGGTATAATCATGACCGTAATGTTACAAATGATGTGGTAAAAGTTCTCATTGTCCCGTAGTGCATTGATGGACAGTTGTTGGCATGATCATGACCATTAATTAATACACGAATATCTTTGGCCGTAGTGCAGGGGTGATTCGATGATGTGGATTATTTTATTAAGCTGAGTTCCAGCGATCACAGTGTTGAAAAACCTTTTAAATCATAAAAGATAGTATAGTTTATTTTCTACTTGACTCTTTTAATGGATTGCTTGTTCTGCTGCAGTTAAACTTGATGTCTATTATATTTTATCAGTTTAACATTGTTGAAGGCTAATGATAATTTATTCTGTATTATCTTAGTCATAATATTTCTTATTGGGCTAGTTGAGCGCACCCTTTCTTTCGCTGTTCTCTTCAGGAAATGAAAACGTAGCTGGGGCAAGTCGAGGAACGGCGTGATGGTCCGAATGACAGTATTAGTTAGTAGTCCTCACTATTCTATGTAATAGTGTGTTAATAAATGTAATGAGGACTCCTTTTGAGTATGAATACTCTCTAGAAGATAATATTTGTATTTAAACTCACAGTTTATGTTTTGTCGTATTGTACACGACAGTTATATTAGTAAGTTATGTTTGTATTCTGTAATATGTATCTGACGACCCAAGATGGGTGATGTATACCTAATTTTGGGGGCGTCACAGTTGGTATCAGAGCTTAGGGATATGATCCCTGGCTAAGATGTGAGAATAGAACTAGGAGGGGAGAGACGGGGAATTCCTTCGCTAGTATGACCTACCTAAGTTTATTTGCATGGTATTTAATTGGTCGGTCATAATATAAGGATAATATATAACATATCAATTAACTTTTATTTTGTGGCAGTATCTGAAAATGGCATCTGAGAATGTTGAGAATATCAATGGAGCACAGGCGACTGTTGATTCACCACATGTCAATAATCGGGATAATGTGCATCAGGAAGGCGACAATCCTCATACAAACAACAACACTGACCAGATGATGAATGATGGAATGTTCAGAAACTTTATGCAGTTCATGCAATAGCAGGCGAGAGCGGCTCCTGTCCAAAATGTAGGTGGAAACACTGAAAACTCTCTTACGGTCACCGCTAAACAGTTCAAGGAGCTGGGACCACCAGAGTTTAAGGGAGAGCCAAAACCACTTATAGCGGAAACATGGATAAAGCAGATTATCAAGATATTTGATGTCTTGGGATGCTCCGAGGAGCAAAAAGTTCCCTTTGCCGCCTTTATGTTGCGAGGAGAGGTAGATTACTGGTGGGAATCGATTAAGCATACTCAACCTGCCGCACTGAAGATGTCTTGGGAGAAGTTCCAAGAGCTGTTCAATGACAAATACTTTCCCGAAAGTGTTCGTCACATGAAGGAGGTGGAGTTCATCAAATTGGAGCAGAATAATATGACCGTGTCGCAGTATGAGGCTAAATTTGCTGAGTTATCCCGGTTTGCGTCCCACTTGGTGGATAATGAAGAGCAAATGACGCGAATGTTTTTGCGAGGTTTGAAACCTGAGATACGTCAACATCTTATTCCTCATAAACTGTATTTGTATTCAGATGTTGTGAATAGGGCTCAGTTAGTGGAGCGCGATAACGAGTCAACGCAACCAAAAGAGAGCAGTCGGCAAAATGATAATACCAGTGAGAGCAGTCATCGGAGCGGTGACAACAAGCGTGGAGGGAATCAACAGGCCAGAAATGGTAACCACTTCGGTCGTAATCAGGGCCAAAACAATAAGAATGGTCATTTCAAGAAGAGGAGATTCAACAATGATGGAAAGACGTTAGCACCAACACCCATTGTTAAGGAAGGAGAACGACCACCTATCATATGTTTCAAATGCGGAGGGGAGGGGCACATCAGTCCAAACTGCGCGATGCCGTCTAAAGCATGTTATAATTGTGGAAGAGAAGGTCATTTAGCTCAATTTTGTCGTTTACCAAAAATAAGTTCAGCCAAGTTGGAGACACCAAAGGCCGTCCCAGAAAAGTCCAAACTGGTAGTGTAAGGGAGAGCGTTTGTTGTGACCTCCCAGAAAGCAAGGAACCCGAATGAGGTCATCACGGGTAAGCTTATCATAAACTCTAACGAAGTCTATACTTTATTTGATACCGGTTCTACCCATTCTTTTATTTCTCCTACTTGTGCTCATCGATTAAATTTGACTCCAGAGAAATTAGACTTTGACTTATCTGTTGAAACTCCATTGGGGGAAACCTTCATTACATCCACGATTTATAAGTCTTATTTGGTTAAAGTTGGTATCCACACATTACCTGTCGATCTTATTTCATTAAAAATACTTGCATTTGACGTAATTCTAGGGATTGATTGGTTAACTACTCATCATGCAAATATTGATTGTTTTCGTAAGGTTGTTAGCTTTCATATTCCTAATCGACCTATTATGCGAATTCAAGCAACCAAACCATTAAAATCAATCGCTGTCATCTCAAGCCATAAAGCTATTCGTTTATTGAAAAACGGATGTCAAGCTTTCTTAGCTCATGTCACGGATCTAAACAAAAATACGTCAGTTTTGAATGATATTTCTATTGTTAATAAATTTCCTGACGTATTCCCTGAAGAACTTCCTGGCCTACCCCCAGAGCGTGAAATTGAATTTTGTATCGACCTTGAACCCTGTACAAAACTCATTTCCAAAGCCCCATATCGAATGGCTCCTATTGAACTTCAGGAGTTAAAGATCCAACTGCAGGAATTGTTAGACATTGGCTTTATTCGTCCTAGTACTTCTCCTTGGGGTGCTCCTGTGCTATTCGTGAAGAAGAAAGATGGAAGTATGCGACTTTGTATTGATTATCGGGAGTTGAATCATGTCACCATCAAAAACAGGTACCAATTGCCACGTATTGATGACCTGTTTGACCAGTTGTAAGGAGCACAATTCTTTTCAAAGATCGATCTTCGTTCTGGATATCATCAGCTGAAGGTTAGAACTGAGGATATTCCAAAGACGGCTTTCAGAACTCGGTACGGGCATTATGAATTCCTAGTCATGTCCTTTGGATTGACTAATGCTCCTGCTGCCTTCATGGATATGATGAACCGGGTATTCAAGGAATATTTGGATCACTTTGTGGTCGTCTTTATTGATGACATCCTTATTTATTCCAAAAGCCGTGAAGATCATGAGCAACACTTGAGGCTGGTACTCCAAAAGCTTCGTGAATACAAGCTTTATGCCAAGTTGAAGAAATGCGAGTTCTGGCTGGAGGAGGTAGCATTCTTTGGGCACGTAGTATCAAGTCGTGGAATATCGGTTGACCCGGCAAAGATTGAAGCTATTCAAAGCTGGGAGCAACCTAAATCAGTAACCGAAGTACGTAGCTTTCTTGGTTTAGCTGGTTATTATCGGAGATTCGTGGAAGGATTTTCTCGAATCGCTACTCCATTAACTCAGCTGACTCGGAAAGATACAAAGTTCGGTTGGAGCGAAGAATGTGAGAAGAGTTTTCAAGAACTCAAGAGGAGACTCATTTCAGCACCTGTTCTAACAATACCATCTGGCTCGGAGGGATTTGTCATCTACAGTGATGCTTCGAGCAAAGGGTTGGGATGCGTTCTCATGCAACATGGAAAAGTCATAGCCTATGCATCAAGACAACTCAAGGAATATGAGAGGAATTATCCTACTCATGATCTAGAGTTGGCAGCTGTTGTTTTTGCACTTAAAATTTGGAGGCATTACTTGTATGGGGAGAAGGTGGAGATCTTTACGGATCATAAAAGCCTCAAATATTTCTTCACTCAAAAGGAACTCAACATGCGACAACGACGTTGGCTTGAACTGTTAAAAGATTATGATCATACCATTCAATACCATCCTTGAAAAGCGAATGTGGTAGCTGACGCATTGAGTAGAAGATCATATGCAAGTACGAGTGCGATATTGTCAACACAAAGGCCCATTTTGTGTGACTTGCAAAGGATGGAGATAGAGTTAAAGACTCCAGGAACCCATGTGATGATGGCGAATATACGAGTAGAACCAACTTTAATCGATAAAGTTAAAGCTGCTCAAGCTACAGACCTGGAGCTGATGCGTATGAGGAAGAAAGTGCAAGAAGGTGTTATGCCGGAAGCAAGAATCGATGAAGAAGGAATACTTCGAGTCAACTCCAGACTTTGTGTTCCTAACAACCCTGATTTAAAGTATGAAATCATGATGGAGGCGCACAACACACCGTTTGCAATCCATCCTGGAAGTACCAAAATGTATCATGATCTTCGTCATACATTTTGGTGGAGCAATATGAAGAGAGAGATAGCGCTGTTTATCTCAAGGTGTCTAACTTGTCAACGAGTCAAAGCGGAGCATCAAGTACCAAAAGGTCCATTGCAACCACTTGAAATTCCAGAATGGAAGTGGGAGCACATTACCATGGATTTCGTTATCGGTCTTCCTAAGGTTTCTCAAGGTATAGATGCGATTTGGGTCATTGTTGATAGATTGACCAAGTCTGCTCATTTTTTACCGATACGAGAAACTTATACACTTGAACGTCTTGCTCGTATGTACATAAACGAGATTGTAAGACTGCATGGTATGCCAGTATCCATAGTTTCTGATCGAGACCCAAGATTCACTTCACGATTTTGGGTTAGTTTACAAAAAGCTATGGGCACGAATTTACGATATAGTTCAGCATATAATCCTCAGACGGACGGACAATCAGAGATGACTATTCAAACTCTAGAAGATTTATTAAGACTCTGTGTCCTTGACTTCAAGGGAAGTTGGGACAAGTTTTTACCATTGGTGGAGTTTTCCTACAACAACAGTTATCAAGCAAGTATTGGCATGGCTCCATTCGAAGCATTGTATGGAAGAAAATGTCGTTCTCCAGTATGTTGGGATGAGGTGGGTGAAGCAACGTTGTTGGGACCGGAGTTGGTACGTATGACTACAGAAAAGATTCAAACGATCCGACAACGTATAAAAACCTCACAAGATCGACAAAAGAGTTATGCTGATCTTCATCGAAAGGACGTGGAATTTGATGTAGGAGATCATGTGTTCTTACGTGTTGCTCCATGGAAAGGAGTTACGAGATTTGGAAAGAGAGGAAAGCTCAATCCTCGATTCATCGGTCCATTTTTAATCCTCGATCGAGTAGGAACTGTGGCTTATAGACTCGCTTTACCGCCAAGTATGTCTCGTGTTCATAACGTTTTTCACATATCCATGTTACGCAAATATGTGGAAGACCCAAACCACATTATTGAGTTAGAACCGGACGAAATAGCGAAGGATTTGACGTATGAAGAAGTTCCTGTTCAAATCTTGGATAAGAAGGAACATATTCTACGCTCCAAGGTTATACCTCAAGTCAAAGTTTTGTGGAGAAACCACGATGTTGAGGAAATGGCTTGGGAGTTAGAATCTGAAATGAAATCAAGATATCCTTACCTCTTCGACATACCAAGTACGTACCCTAATTTCGAGGGCGAAATTTCATAAGAAGGGGAGGTTGTAAGACCCCAACTTTTATAAATAAAGATGAATTTTCTATAAATATCATTTTTGAATATTATGGAGTTAATTTGATATAATGTTATAGTTGTGGGTAATATTTATAAATTTTGCAAAGTACGCAAGTTATTATAAAATATTCGATTGGTCGGGGAATATTCGTTTTAATAGGGAATATTCGTACAACGGCACAATCATTGGTGGACCCCACAACGGAATTATTGTCGGATTGAGAAAACAACAAAAATATTTTATTAAGAATAACGGCGGAAGTTTTACTATTGATACTATTGAACTACTCGGTAGTAAAAGTACAGTAATACGTGTGGTTGTATAGTAGCACACGGTATTGATTATTAATGCTTATGTGAGAAGTCACTCAGTTTGATTCAATTATTGTCAGTTAATAATATGAATTATTTAGCGATAATGACGTTTTGTTTTATTCGTATTATTAACGTAATAAAACAGAAACATCTTTTTATATAAAACAGAATACTTTATTAAAGTTATTCTATAAATAGAATATATTATATTTTATTTAAAAGATTTTTCTTTAAATATGGACCGTCAGATTAAAGTAATCAATCTGGACCGTTCATGGATTAATTACTATGCATTCTATTTTTCTATAAATAGCAGCTCATTCCTTCATTATTTCTTACGAATTCACTGAACTCTAGAGAGAGAAACTATAGAGAAAAACTATAGAGAGAGAGAAGAAGAGTATTCTGCTACTTAACTACTTCCTTATTTCAGCTCTTCTTTAAAACGGTAAGGGGTGTTATTCTTTCTTATTCATGAAGAGAACTGTTGTTATTCCATTTCTTATTATTCTGTTGGAATAACCTGTATACGCGGTCTACCCTATACTTGGTGACATTCTTCTATTATTCTGTTGAAACATCCTGTTTGTGTGTTTTACACCGGACCTGGTTCCGTTTTTATTATTATTCTGTTGGAACATCCTGTCTGTGTATTTTACACCGGACCTGGTTCCGTTTTTATTATTATTCTGTTGGAACATCCTGTCTGTGTGTTTTACACCGAACCTGGTTCCGTCTTTATTATTATTCTGTTGGAATATCCTGTCTGTGCGTTTTACGCCGGACCTGGTTTCATTATTTATTATTTTATTGGAATAACCTGTCTGTGCGGTCTATCGCATGCATGTTGATTTCTTTTGTTATTCCATTCTTTATTATACTCAGTTGGTTAAGTTTTGACTTCTATACTCCATGAAATTTGTGGAATATCCTTGATAATTGCGTTTCATCCAGTATCTTTTCATGAAAATATTCTTCTAAGCATTCTTGAATTTTACTCCACAAAACAGTATCATGTTGACAATTTGGACGTTGTTAATTCTTGGATAAATTAATTCTTGAACTTGTTTTGTTGAATTCTTATATCATTGTCATCATCCTCATGTTTATAAAATGTTGAAAGTCATCTGTGGCCTGTAGTGCATAGATGGACTTGGTATGATTATGACCAGGGATTATTCGGTATAATCATGACCGTAATGTTACAAATAATGTGGTAAAAGTTCTCATTGGCCCGTAGTGCATTGATGGACAGTTGTTGGCATGATCATGACCATTAATGAATACACGAATATCTTTGGCCGTAGTGCAGGGGTGATTCGATGATGTGGATTATTTTATTAAGCTGAGTTCCAGCGATCACAGTGTTGAAAAACCTTTTAAATCATAAAAGATAGTAGAGTTTATTTTCTACTTGACTCTTTTAATGGATTGCTTGTTCCGCTGCAGTTAAACTTGATGTCTATTATATTTTATCAGTTTAACATTGTTGAAGGCTAATGATAATTTATTCTGCATTATCTTAGTCATAATATTTCTTACTGGGCTAGTTGAGCTCACCCTTTCTTTCACTGGTCTCTTCAGGAAATGAAAACGTAGCTGGGGCAAGTCGGGGAACGGAGTGATGGTCCGAATGATATTATTAGTTAGTAGTCCTCACTATTCTATGTAATAGTGTGTTAATAAATGTAATGAGGACTCCTTTTGAGTATGAATACTCTCTAGAAGATAATATTTGTATTTAAACTCACAGTTTATGTTTTGTCGTATTGTACACGACAGTTGTATTAGTAAGTTGTGTTTGTATTCTGTACTATGTATCTGACGACCCAAGATGGGTGATGTATACCTAATTTTGGGGGCGTCACAATACATATATAAGTTGAGTATATGTCCATAAATTTTGAATCGTTAAAAATGAACGAATGATTTGTTATGAATTTTACGAAATGACTGGTTCAGAAATTGTTGAATTTTTGAAGTTTATCATTTTGGTTGAAAATTCTAGAATTGGTGGGCCCCACTCTTGGTTGGTGAAGAAATGTGCTGAGATTTTTATTCAATTGTGGTCGGTGGGAATAGTAGCAGGTAAAGCCATCAGGTTACAAGTTAAGTCTGCTTCGGCGTGCTAACATTTTCCTATAAATAGAGGGCTAAGTTAGAATTAAAAATCACACCAGAAACAAGTTTTCTCTCTTTCTCTCTCTAGATTATTGAGTGTATTTTGTGAGTATTTAGATGCTTTGAGAGTTTCTATTCATCAGAGCAAGTTTTTTTCAGCCTTATACCGGTATTCCGACCAGAAGTACTGATATTTTGAGGTAAGGGATATTATCTTCTTCTTAAATGATACTTTCTTCAATATCATTATGCAGAAATATTGATATGAACTTTTTTATCAAATTTAGAACTTTTTGTGTCGGGATTACTATTCACGTATACGGCACTATTCACGTATACGGCACTATTCACGAATACGACACTATTCACCGAAAAATAAAATTTTCTCTTTTTGTCCAAGATGTCTATGATGGTTACTATCTTTGATTGTATCCATGTTTTGATCTTTATTTTTTGAATTCTGCTTCACAATTGATTATTATGAAGTATTATTGATTTTGGATAAACTGTTATACGAATCCCTACTGTTTGTCCTTCTGTCTAACTGATTTCGTTTTCTTTAAGATATTTTTTATCATCCTCAGTCCTAAATGATGATATTACTGAATATCTTTGGCCTGTAGTGCAAAGATGTATGATTACCTGATGAATATCTTTGGCCTGTAGTGCAAAGATGAACAGGTGTTGAGATAAACATGACCGACTGGTGTTACAAATGAATATCTTTGGCCTGTAGTGCAAAGATGAATATTTAATTTAAGATGTATATTGATTGATGTTACAGGGATAAAATATTGATGATGGACTTTTAAATCTTAGAAGATAGTAGAATTCTTTCTCTACTTGACTCTTCTAATGGTTTGCTGTTTCTGCTGCAGTTGTTGATCTAAAACTTGTTGTCGATTATATTCTATCAGATTTTTCCCTGTTGAATACTAATGATAATTTGTTGTATATTATCTTAGTCATGATATTCTTTACTGGGCTAGTTGAGCTCACCTTTTTCTTTTTTGTTCTATTTTTCTTCTCAGGAGGTGAGGACATAGCAGGATCTAGTCGGGGTATGGAGTGATGGTTCTAGAAAGATATTTTAGCAGTCCTCACTATTTCTGTAAAATAGTGTTTGAATAATTGTAATGAGGACTTATTTGAGTGTGGATATTGTCTAGCAGACAATATTTGTATTTAAACTCACAGTATGTGTTGTCGTATTTTGCACGACAATTGTATTATTGAAGTTGTAGTTTGCTTTTTGTACTATGTATTTGGCGACTCAGAATGGGTGTTGTATACCTATTTTGGGTGCGTCACATTCCTCATTAGGTATAATTCCTTAATGAAATTGTATAAGATCTCCTAATCCTTTTATGAATGGAAATCAAATATAATTAGGAATCCAAGATTTCTTAAAATACTCCAACTGTCAAAACAGAATCCCACATGAATAAAAATATCTCCACACGGACTCTAGCCCCACCATAATAGTTGGGCCCAAATATTCATGTCCCAACAATAACCAATCAACTTTCGCTTTTCATAATTATATACTTTTTTTATTTTTGCTAAATTACTTAATACTGTTTTCCTACAAACAAAACTAGGAAATCTGCTTTACATATACTGTTGGACAACTTAAAACTTTTGAAAAGAAATTATTTGAATTAAAAATGCATGATTGATGAGTTTGTACGTAATTGTACGTAATTAGATAATCTTTTCTTTTGTTAAATGCTCCAATGAAGATTCTGAAAAAAGGGAAATTATCATGGCATCTTATCTTAGTGTATATATGCTTAAACAATAAATATGATGAAGGGACTAATAATTAAATAATTTTAAGACCCTACTAGTCACATTATGTATATTAATATACAACATTATTTAACTGCAAAACAAGGAGGGAAATTTGGGTACGTGGGCTAGAGGAACTAAATCCCTTGCCATTATTAGATTTCATGGTTATGATCCACAGCTTTAGATGCCATCTAATTATTTTCAGCCGTAAAAGAGTTTCGGAAGGTGTTTTGCACTATATATATTAAGGTAATTGCGGAAGAAAGAATTTCAAAATTTTCAGATATAGTTTGATATTGTATTTCATGTAAAAAAACATGTATATGTTTTCTACGTCAAATATATGGTATTATTTAATTGAGTTGTGGCCCTATTTATATTTGTTGAATTTACCCATTTTTATGATTTTGAATTTTAATACAAATTCTTTTTTGCAGATAAAAAAAATGAAGGAATGAAAGACAGTACAAACATCTGAGACTATTAACCCAAAACTAGATTATTCTCTCCCTCACGTGCACGCGTTCGCGCGCATATATATATATATATATATATATATATATATATATATATATATATATATATATAATGTATTATATGATTTAGGAGGAGCTAGATGTTCTATAAGATTTAGAAAGGGCTATGATTAAGATATGTAGCTTGGAGAATTAATGAATGTGGTGCACCCTCCAAGTGGTGGTGTTAGAGGCTTTTGATCCTTTGATCCTCTAAATAGATTATATAAATACATAAAAAATTTATTGGTAAAGTAAAGCATAATGTTAATAATTAAACTTAAAAAGTTAACTACGTACTGGATGAGCTCTATAATACCCCTTAACAAATGAACTTTCCTTTCCCTTTATGCATTTATATACATATATACACATGTGTATATATATAGAGAGAGAGAGAGAGAAAGAGTAGGGGCTCCATGAAAGAAACCCTAATTAGCATGGGGATCATATAAAGCTAGGTTGCTTCCTACACAATAGGCACAAGGCTAAAATCTGAGTTCCCAGTAGAGAGGAACTTGGATAAAAACATTTGGTTACTATATATAGTAACTGCATGTTACTTTTTTATCTCCATTTTCTACTCTCTCTCTCTCTCTCTCACTATATATTATGTAAATAATAGTACTAATGTTTAAAATATCTAGATTCTTTTCATAGGGTACACGCATACCCTTATATAATTACCTAGGTTGCTCTAACTCATACATAAAATCTACTTTTTCTTTTCTCTAATCCCTTTAAATTAAGGTAATGTACATTGTTTTTTTTATCAAATTCGACTCGGTTAATTATAAATATGGTCCATCAAATTGAAAACTGTACTTATAAACAAACATAACCTAACACTAGATCTGTTTCTGAGTTTGGGACCAAAAAAAAACTTAATTTATAATGAAAAAGAAAAAAAATAGAAAACTTATATATTTTCTTACATGTTGTTATTGAGATTATAAAAGAAAAGAAAAGAAAAGAAAAGTTAAGTTTCATATTTAAATTACTAATTTGCCCGACCACTACAAGAAAAAGGTCTATCTGCGACCAACGCTTTCAGCGACCGCACTAGACGGCCGCTGATAGTAGTAATAGCGACCGCGCAGCTACGACCGATAATGATTTTAGTCGCTAGGTTATATCAGCGACCGCATGCGGTCGCTGAGCGGTCGTTGACATTAATTTCCCTACCAAAAATTGGTGCAAAATGTTGGCGTGGCGACCACTCTCTATCAGCGACCGCTAGCGATCGTTGATACGTCCACATCATCAAAAGTTAGCGACCGCAAGCGGTCGTTGATGGCGGTCGCTGATTCTCTTAAACTTAATCAGATTCAAGCATTCGCTCGATCAGTACAGAAGAAAAAAAAAGAGGGAGAACAGAAGAGGGAGAAGAGGGAGAAGGGGGAGAAGAGAATAGGGAGGGAGAAACTGTCATCTTCACCACCGACATCGTCGGTCGACGCCTTCACCACCGCCACATATTAGGTAACCCCTTTAATTATTCCCCAAATTCAACTGTGGTTATTATTTGGGTAACCCCTTTAATCATTCTCTATGGAGTAGATGAACTGTGGTTATCAGAAAATTATATAATTACTACATTATCTAGTGGACCTTAATGAAATGATAAATTTTCAGTTTTCTTTCATCTGAGTTATTATTGGACTAGTATGAAGAACATTTGTTTCTGTTAATGCTTTGATTGTTGGAGTTGTATGTTGAGAATTTTCATCTGTTTCTGTTAATGCTATTGGTTCCATAAAATAATAATAATAAAAAAACTCTAAGTAGCAGAAAAATGACAAAAATAATGTTATCCTAAGAGAAAGTGTGACGCCCCCAAAATAAGTATACATCACCTATTCTGAGTCGCCAAATATATGACACATAATACAACTACAACTTAATTATACAACTGTCGTGTAAAATACGATAAAACATAGCTGAGAGTTTTAACACGAATATTGTCTTTTAGACAATATCCAAACTCAAATTTAATCTCACTACAATTATTATCATACTATTTTACAGAATAGTGAGGACTACTAAAACAACCATCTGGACCTTCAATCTATATCCCGACTAGTCCCAGTTATTTTCTCATTTCCTGTAGAGAACGGTGAAAGAAAAGGGTGAGCTGAACTAACCCAGTAAAAAATATTATGACTAAGATAATGCAGAATAAATTATCGTTAGCCTTCAACAGTATAATAGTTGATAGAATACAATAGACAATAAGTTTTAGATCAACAACTGCAGGGGAATAAGCAATCCATTAGAAGAGTCAAGTAGAGCATAATATCTACTATCTTCTATGATTTAAAAGTTTATCATCAATTTTATCGCTAAGACTCAGCTTAATAAATAATCCACATCACTGAATTATCCATGCACAACGGGCCAAGGATATTCATTAGTATCACGACCACAAATTATCCATACACTACGAGCCAAGGATATTCGTGTTTTCACCAATGGTTATGAACATGCCAAATAACAATTCATCTTTGCACCCTTGGTCGAAGAGAACGCATGGTCATGATCATACCAACAGCTGTCCACCAACGCACTACGAGCCAATGAGGACTTTTACCACATCATTTGTAACATTACAGGTCGTGATTATACCGAATAATTCCTGATCATAATCATACCAACAACTGTCCATCAATGCACTACGGGCCAATGAGGACTTTCATCACAATATAAACATTAATCAAACGAAATCAAGAATAAATATTAAAGACTTTAAATTTATCCCGAGTTTAAAAATGTCCAAATTAATTGTCAACACGATACTGCTTTGTGGAGTAAAATTAAAGAATAATATTTTATCAAAAATGATTTGGACAGAAAAAAAATCAATTTTTGTCATGGATAGTACCCAGGGTGAATAGTAATCCCGTGAATAGTACTTCGTGAATAGTACTCGTACGTATGAATAGTACCGTACATATTAATTATGCCGTATAAATGAATAGTACTTGTTGGGTCATGATATTTCTCCTATTGGGCCTTGGAGATTGGATTTAACTATCCAATTAGTCTATTGGATCTCCCCTATTGGATCTTGAAGATTGGGCCTAATTTTCATATTATATCTTCTTAATATTGGGCCGGGTCAATGGATTGGTCCATTAGATCTTTTAATATTTCTATCTTTGACTTGTAATGATGAAAAAGGAAGGCTGTTGACCAAAGGTCTGCAGATCATTAATGTGGATGGGATTTTATCCGACCGGCGGCATGCACAGTGGGAAAAAGGTGACAACCTGCATGCAGTCGGCAGAGATCACTGAGGAGTGGGGGCTGTGTCAAAGGGTAGTGGGTGGCACGGTAAACCGGGTGATAGAGTATAACCTAGGAAAAAAGACTTCATGAAAAGGTACGCATACACACGACCCACGATTTTTATCTCTCTTGAGACACCAGATATTTTATCCTCCATTGTTAAACCTTGAACGGCCTGTACTGACTCTCACACCGGAGCTATCCCCCGACGGTCCAGCCGTCAAGCTTTTGTTGTTGACTGTATTTACTGTGCAGGATTAGGGCGTCTTACGTGATTGGGGCGTCATCAAAGATCTTGGCGTTAACAGTACTCATGAATAGTACTTCGGCATGAAAAGCTTAAAAATGAACAAGAATGTTCAGAAAAAAATTCTTGTGAAACAATACTAGATGAATCGCAAATTTTAAGGATATTGTAAGACCGCAGATTTTATGAAATAAAAATATTCAATTTTTTTATTTAGTAATTAGTTAAATTGATAAAAGTTTAAAGTTAAGGGTGATATATATAAAATTTTCAAAATATGCAAGTGGTTATAAAATACTCATTTCTGTTGGAGAATATTTGTTTGGTGGTGGAATATTCTTACTGTCGGGGAATATTCGTACGACGGCGCAGCCATGTGTGGGCCCCATAACGAAAAGTGATTGGATGAAGAAAACAACAAGTATGAGTTTTTATAAATAACAGTATAGTTGTTACCGTTAACACTATTAGAATACCAGTGGTTAAAACATAGTAATACGCGGTGTTGCACAGTAGCACACGGTATTGCACCAATTATTAATTCTTACGTAAGAAGGCACTACTCAATAATTGTTACAGTAATTACTGTTCAATATTTAATTTTATTGATTCAATAATTGCTACGTTAATATTTTATATTATTATTGTTCAGTAATTATCACTGCACAGTATTTTTCATTATCAGATCAATAGTTCATATTATTTGAATAATATTATTAGATAGCATTATTGGCAATGTCTAGAAAGTTCTGTCTAAAGAGAGGTTTGGTCACCTAATTGCGCGTCAGTAAGGAGAAATCCTTATTGGAAAGTCCCCTCTTTCCTCGGAATGGCCTGGTTGTCAGTATTGTGATTCTGTAATATTATTTGTGAATAATTAATTATTAATTTATATGATAAGAAAAATATTTATTTATGTGGATATAAATGGAGGTATTTTTAAAAAAGTGACAATTGTTGAAAATTGATATTTTATCATTTCTGATAAAATAATTTATTTAAATATAGTATTATATTTTAATAATATAATAATGATGATATTTTTACAATGAATGTGTGATATATGAATAAATGAGGAGGAAGAGTATTTTTGTTACAAAAAATATTTAATACATATTTTATGTGTTGGTGGACCCTATCTTTAACTGAATTTTGATTATAGCCTGCAAAATTGTTCGTATGTGGATTTCGGTCATTTTTCGTTTGGAATTTGAAAAAATCTAAACTTACAAAGTTGTAGAGAATTGAATTTCCTATGGAATGGACATAAGATTCGAATTTTTCTGATAAAAGGGCTATTTATTATGAATTATTGAAGTTCCGGAATATTGGGTCTGAATTAATTTTGTTGTATTAAATGATAAAAACATATTTTGTGTGTTTATGGGCCCCACTAGTTGGTGAAAGATGCTGAAATCAGATTTCAAGTGCGCGTAGGAATTTTTTTGCAAATATTATTATTTTATTAAATTTTCTGCTTTAGTGTTCTAAGCATTTTCTATAAATAGAGTGTTTAGGTTAGAATTGAAAATCACACCAGAAACTGAAGTTTTCTCTCTCTATATTATCGAGCGTATTTTTGTGAGTATTTCAATACTTTGAGTGTTCCTATACGGTGCAAGTTCCTTCAGCACTATATCCAGTATTCCAGTCAAAAGTACTATTCTTTTGAGGTAAGGGATGCTATTTTCTTCGCAAATGATATTATTTTTTTCAATATCATTATGCCGAATTATTGATATGAGTTTTATTGTAAAATTTCTACCTTTTAATGTCGGGATTACTATTCACGTATACGGCACTATTCACGAATACGGCACTATTCACCGAAAAATAAAATATTCTCTTTTTCGTTCCAGATGTCTATTATTGTTTCTATCATTGATTGTATCCAAGTTTTGATCTTCATTCTATACTTGTTTTGTTAAAATTTTATCTTCTATACTCCATGAAATTAGTAGAATATCCTTGCTATTTGCGCTTCATCCAGTATCTTTTCATGAAAATATTATTCTGAGCATTTTTGATAAGTTTTAACTTTTTCATGTCGGAGTACTATTCACGAGGTTACTATTCCTGAAGTTACTGTTCACTGGGTACTATTCACCTGGGGTACTATTCATGGCAAAAAATGATGAAAACATGGATTCTCTTCAACCAAGGGTGCAAGGATGAATTGTTTATGGCATGAACATGACCGTTGATGAAAACATGATTATCTTTGGCCCGGAGTGCATGGATAATTTGTGGTCGTTATGCTAAATAATATCCTTGGCCCGTAGTGCAAGGATGATTTGATGATGTGAATTATTTTTTTTGCTGAGTCTCAGCGATAAAAGTGATGAAAAACCTTTTAAATTATAGAAGATAGTAGATTTTATTCTCTACTTGACTCTTCTAATGGATTGCTTGTTCCGCTGTAGTTAAACTTGTTGTCTATTATATTCTATCAGTTGTTATACTGTTGAAGGCTAAGGATAATTTATTATGCATTATCTTAGTTATAATATTTCTTACTGGGCTAGTTGAGCTCACCCTTTCTTTCACTGTTCTCTTCAGGAAATGAGAATATAACTGGGACTAGTCGGGAAATGGATTGACGGTCCAGATGGTTACATTAGTAGACCTCACTATTCTATAAAATAGTGTGATAATAATTATAATGAGGACTTATTTTGAATTTGAATACTGTCTGGAAGACAATATTTGTATTAAAACTCACAGCTCATGTTGTATATTTAAGTTTGTATTTGTGTTTTGTACCATATATTTGACGACTCCGAATGGGTGATGTATACCTGTTTTGAGGGCGTCACAGATATTCTACTAATTTTAAGGAGTATAGAAGCAATACTTTAACAAAATAAGTGTAGAATTCAGAATTTAAAACGAAATAATATTACTCACATACTACAGAGTATGGAAGAAAATATTATTTCTTACGAATATTGAACAAAAATAATATCCCTTACAACTGTTGAACGAAAATAATATTCCTTATGAATATTGAACGAAGATAATATTCCTTACGAATATTAAACGAAGATAATATTTCTTGCGAATATTGAACGAAATAAAATTATTACGAATACGAAAAATAATATCGTAAGCGAATATGAAATAAATAATACCCCTTTCCTCAAAAAGAGAGCAATTCTAGCTGGTATAACGGATATATTCTTGAAAATTTTTTTTACTATTTTTTACACTCAAATTTTCCTTAAACTCAAAAGAAATACGCTCAATATTATAGAAGAAGAATTCTTTTATTCTGGTGTGATTTTCTTTTCTAAACTGAGCATCCTATTTATAGGAGAAGGGAATGATACTATTTGAATTAGAAAATCACGGACTGCACAGTAAAACCATCACGGGTTGCAACTGGCGTAAAAATTTTAATTTACTATTTATTATTGTGCAATAAAATATTCTAATAAAATAAAAACTTTAAATAATATATATATATATATATATATATATATATATATATATATATATATATATATATATATATATATATACTAAATAACTTTTTGTCGATTATTTTGAAAAATGAGCAAGTGTTGGTTCATTTAATAAGTTAAACTTACAACAAATACTTCATAAAAATTCTCTCACTATTTTTAACAACATTTATTAATCAGTAATATAACTTGTAATATTTAACAACCAGATCATTCACAGGAAAGAGGGGGCTTTCCGATAAGGATTTTTTTCTATTGGCGCGCAATTAGGTGACCAAACTCCTTTCCTCGACAGAACTTTCTAGACATTGTCAATAATACAAATAATAATATGAATAACTTTGTCGTCTCAATTATTGATTTAATAATATAAAATATTGTGCATATGATATTGTGACAATAATTGAATCAATAATATGAGATACTATGCAGCAATTATTGTGGCAATAATTGAAATAAACTGAGTGACTTCCCACGTAAGCATCAATAATCAATACCGTGTTCTATTATGCAACCACGCGTATTACTGTACTTTTATCGCCGGGTATTTCAACAGTAAACGGTAAACCTTTCGCCGTTATTTTCATAAAAAGATATTTATGTCATTTTTTAACTCCGACAGTTATTCCGTTGTGGGGTTCACCAATGATTTTGACGTCGTACGAATATTCCCTGATAAAACGAATATTTCCCGACCAATCGAATATTTTATGAAAACTTGCAAACTTTACAAAATTTGTAACTACTACCCACAACTATAACATTATATCAAATCCACACCATAATATTCAAAAAAATATTTCGAGAAATAAAATCTTTATTAATAAAATTTGGGGTCTTACAACCTCTCTTTCTTATGAATTTTGTCCTCGAAATTGACGTACGTACCTGGTATGTCGAAGAGGTGAGGATACCTCGTCAGATTCTAACTCTTGAGGTATAACATTTGAGCGTAGAATATGTTCCTTCTTATCCAAAATTTTAACAGGTATCTCCTCATACGTTAAATCTTCTACTATCTCGTTTAGTTCTAATTCAATAATGTGGTTCGGGTTGTCCACATATTTATATAACATCGATATGTGAAAAACGTTATAAACACGCGACATACTTAGCGGTAAGACGAGTGTATAGGCCACAGTTCCTACTCAATCGAGGATTTCAAATAGACTAATAAAATTGAGGGTTGAGATTTTCTCTCTTCGTCGATTCTTGCTTCTAGAATAACGCCTTCTTGCACCTTCTTCATCGTATTCATCAGCTCTAGGTGTGTAGCTTGAGCGGCTTAACTTTATCGATTAAAGTCGATTCAGCTCGTATATTTGATATCATCACGTGGGTCCCTAGAGTCTTTAACTGTATCTCCATCTTTTGTAAGTCGTACGAAATGGGTCTTTGTGTTAACAACGTCGCACTCGTAACAACATACGATCTTCTACTCAACGCGTCAGCTACCACGTTCGCTTTTCCAGGATGGTATTGAATGGTATAGTCGTAATCTTCAACAGCTCGAGCCAACGTCTTTGGCGCATGTTACGTTCGTTTTAGGTGAAGAAATATTTAACGGTTTTAGAAATGGGTTTTGTACTGGGGTCAATACAAAATTCAATTTTACGCTCTAGGGGTAAGCTAGGAAGTTCTTCAGGGAATACGTCAGAAAATTTATTAACAATAGAAATATCATTCAAATCTGACGTATTTTTGTTTAAATTTGTAACATAGGCTAAGAAAGCTTGACATCCATTTTTCAATAAACGAATAGCTTTATGGCTTGATATGATAGTGATTGACTTTAGTGGTTTGGTTGCTTGAATTCGCGTAATAGGTTGGTTAGGAATATGAAAGTTAACAACTTTACGAAAATAATCAATTTTAGCATGATGAGTAGTTAACCAATCAATTCCTAAAATCACATCGAATGCAAGTATTTTCAAAGAGATAAGATTGATAGGTAAAGTGAGGGTGCCAATTTGAATCAAATAAGATTTATAAACAGTGGATGTAACGAAGGTTTCTCCTAACGAAGTTTCAATAGGTAAGTTAAAGTTTATTTTCACAAGGGTCAAGTTCAAACGTTGAACACAACTAGGTGAAATAAAAGAGTGGGTAGAACCGGTATCTAGCAAGGTATAGACTTCCTAAAAGTTTATGATTAACTTACCCGTGATAACTTCATTTGGTTTCCTCGACAAACGCTCTCACTTAAACAACCAGCTTTGACTTGTCTGGAACATCTTTTGGCGTCACTATCCCAGCTAGACTTGACTTTACTACACGACAAAATTGAGCTAGGTGACCCTCTCTTCCGCAATTGAAACATGCTTTGGGTTGCTGCTTACAGTTTGGAAGGATGTGTCCCTTCTGTCTGCATTTGTAACATACTACCGATGGTCGTTCTTCTTCATTGGAAATGGGTGTTGTTACTGCTGTTGATGTCTTACCATCATTGTTGAATTAATCTTCTCTTCTTGAAATTTCCACTTCTATTATCTTGGCCATGATTACCACCGAAGTGGTTACCATTCTTGGCATGACAATTTCCTCCACGATGGTTATCATTGTTCCGATGGCCGTTGCCACCGGTATGATTATTATCATCTTGTTGGTCGTTACCTTTTGGTTGGGCTGACTCATTATCGTGCTCCAATAACTGAGCCCTATTCACAACATCTGAATATAAACAAAGTTTGTGAGAAATGAAGTATTGACGTTTTTCGGGTTTCAAACCTCTTAGAAATATTCGCATCATTCGCTCCTCATTATCAACCAAATGGGATGTAAACCGGGATAACTCTGCAAACTTAGCCTCGTACTGCGATACAGTCATATTATTTTGCTCCAACTTGATGAATTCCACCTCCTTCATGTGACGAATACTTTCAGAAAAGTACTTGTCGTTGAACAATTCATAGAACTTCTCCTAAGACATCTTTATTACGGAAGGTTGAGTACGTTTTACAGATTCCCACCAGTAATCTACTTCTTCACGCAACATAAAGGTGGCGAAGGAAATCTTTTACTCCTTTGAGCATTCCAAGACATCAAATATCTTGGTGATCTGCTTTATCCACGTCTCTGCCTTAAGTGGTTCTGGCTTTCTTAAAAACTCCGGTGGTCCCAGCTCCTTAAACTACTTAGCGGTGACCAGCCGTGAGTTGCCAGTGTTTCCACCTACATTTTGAACAGGAGTCTCTCTCGTTTGGTTTTGTATGAATTCTAAAAAACTCCTAAACGTAATATCGTTCGTCATTTGGTCGGTGGTGTTGTTTACACGAGGATTATTGTCTTCCTAATGCATATTATCCTGGTTATTGATCGGTGGTGACTCAACGATCTCATGTGCTCCATTGCTTATCTCAACAATTTCATATGTCATTCTCAAACACTGTCACCAAAATAAGGGTTAATTGAGATGTCACATATTATCCCTATATTCTGACCGACCAATTAAATAATAAATAAGCTTAGGTAGGTCATACTAGCGAAGGATTTATCCATCTCTCCCCTTCTAATTCTGGTCTCAAATCTCAGCTAGGGATCATATCCCTAAGCTTTGATACCAACTATGACGCCCCCAAAATAGGTATACATCACCCATTCTAAGTCGCCAAATATATGGTACATAATACAACTACAACTTAATTATACAACTATCGTGTAAAATACGACAAAACATAGTTAAGAGTTTCAATACGAATATTGCCTTTTAGACAATATCCAAACTCAAATTCAATCTCATTACAATTATTATCACACTATTTCATAGAATAGTGAGGACTACTAAAATAACCATCTGGACCGTCAATCCATATCCCTACTAGTCCCAATTATTTTCTCATTTCCTGAATAGAACAGTGGAAGAAAATGGTGAGCTCAACTAGCCCAGTAAGAAATATTATGACTAAGATAATGCAGGATAAATTATCATTAGCCTTCACCAGTATAACAACTGATAGAATACAATAGACAAAAAGTTTTAGATCAACAACTGCAGTGGAATAAGCAATCCATTAGAAGAGTCAAGTAGAACATAATATCTACTATCTTCTATGATTTAAAAGTTTATCATCAATTTTATCACTGAGACTCAGCTTAACAAATAATTCACATCAGTGAATTATCCATGCACTACGGGCCAAGGATATTCATTAGTATCACGACCACGAATTATCCATGCACTACGAGCCAAAGATATTCGTGTTTTCACATATGGTCATGAACATGCTAAACAACAATTCATCTTTGCACCCTTGGACGAAGAGAATGCATGGTCATGATCATACCAACAATTGTCCACCAATGCACTACGGGCCAATGAGGACTTTTACCACATCATTTGTAACATTACAGGTCATGATTATACCAAATAATTTCTGGTCATAATCATACCAACAACTGTCCATCAATGCACTACGGGCCAATGAGGACTTTCATCACAATATAAGCATTAATCAAACGAAATCAAGGATAAATATTAAAGACTTTAAATTTATCCCGAGTTTAAAAATGTCCAATTTGTTAACACGATACTGCTTTGTGGAGTAAAATTCAAGAATAATACTTTATCAAAAATGATTTGGACAGAAAAAAATCAATTTTTGTCATGAATACTACCCAGGGTGAATAGTATTTTGTGAATAGTACTCTGTGAATAGTATTTCGTGAATTGTATCCGTACTTATGAATAGTACCGTACGTATGAATAGTGTCGTACGTATAAATAGTGTCGTGTAAATGAATAGTACCCATGAATAGTACTCTAGTATGAAAAGCTTAAACATAAACAAGAATGTTCAGAAAAATATCATTGTGAAACGATACTAGATGAAGTACAAATTTCAAGGATATTCTACTAATTTCAAGTAGTATAGAAGCAATACTTTAACAAAATGAGTGTAGAATTCAGAATCTGAAACGAAATAATATTACTCACATACTGCAGAGTATGGAAGAAAATATTATTTCTTACGAATATTGAACAAAAATAACATCTCTTACAACTGTTGAACGAAGATAATATTCCTTACGAATATTAAAAGGAAATAACATTTCTTGCGAATATTGAACGAAATAAAATTTCCGGTATAACGAATATAATACCCCTTACCTCAAAAAGAGAGTAATTCTAACTGGTATAGCGGATATATTCTTGAAGAAAATTTTTACTATTTTCTACACTCAAAGTTTTCTTAAACTCAAAAGAAATACGCTCAATATTATAGAAGAATAATTCTCTTATTCTGGTGTGACTTTCTTTTCTAAACTGAGCATCCTATTTATAGGAGAAGGGAATGATACTATTTGAATTAGAAAATCACGGACTGCACAGTAAAACCATCACAGGTTGCAACTGGCGGAAAATTTTTAATTTACTATTCATTACTGTGCAATAAAATATTCTAATAAAATAAAAATTTTAAATATTATATATATATATATATATATATATATATATATATATATATATATATATATATATATATATTACACCAGCACACACTCACTCACCCACTATTTTTTCTTTCCCCCCCTCCATTTCACCCGTATGTTATATATATAACACATTCACACACACACACACATACACACACATCACACTCACACACATCACACTCACACACATATATTATATATATACTGAATAATTTTTTACCGATTATTTTAAAAAATAAGCAAGTGGGGGTCCATATAATAAGCTAAACTTACAACAATTTGATGAGTAAGTTTTATATGCATGAATTGGATACATTCGGGCTTAATTCATTGTTGTTCTCAAGTCTTTTAGAATAGTTTTTAAGTGTTTGTATCCATTCATGCATGTTTTATATTGTTTTGTAGGATTTGGGACAAAAGTTACGTGGATCGACGTTCGGGGTGGCTAGATTCGAGTTTTCGGCTTGCCATTTACATAATAGTCACTTCAGAGCAAATTTTAGTATTGCTCGATACATTATTTCGGAAAACTCAAAGAATAAAAGTTGTAGATCTACGTCTCTTCTTTCCGGAACATCTTGAATCATCAAAATCGGAATTCGGACGAAGAAGTTATAACCATTTTCCCAAAGGACGTCGGAGCAGAAAGGTTCCAAAAAAGCACCAGCGCCGGGGCGCCCATTTCAAGGCAATTTTCAGCGCCGGGGCGCTATAAGGCAGAGTTTGTTGGTCGAGCCCAGCGCTGGGGTGCTGGGGGAAGAGGTTGGTGCCGCCTGGACGCGTTTTGGGCGAATTTTGACACCTTTTTGACTCCAAATTGGATTGGGTTTGTTCCTAAGCTAAAAATTGGACTTGTAACCTATAAATACATGATGGGAGGCATAAAATAAAGGGAGATTACATAGAGTAGACTAGATTAAACACTCTATTAGATTAGACATTAACCCTAGTTCTTATTAGTTTAGGAGATTGAAACAACTTGGAGATCATTGAAGATCAAGAGAAGGAGCAAGAGGGGAGCATCAGATTTGCTGACAACAGATTCTATTATCTTCTCTTATCATACTTTTATCTTTTAATGTTTATTCAATTGTGGATTCTTGGTTTTAATTCATTAATTATGAACTAACTCTTTTATTAAGATTTCAATTGAACTTTTTATGGCTATAAATTAGTTATTTGATTTATTCTAATTATTTGTGTTGAAGTGAATTGTTCATCTTGCTTTGAGCTTATTGATTAATTATCTGATCAATAATTACCTTGTTACTCTAGAAGGAATTGGGAAATGAATTCTAAGGTTAGAACTGGGCTTGGTGACATGTGACTTAGTTATTTGCACAGTGAATAATTAGGTTTGTGAATAGAATGAGAATATCTATTTGCCGCATGTAACATAAGAGGAATTGGGTTTGTAGTGAGTTTAATTCAATTATTTTGCATAGAGATATAGCAAAATTAATCTGGGTTAAATAGAAGGCAATTGATCACTCGAGAGAGGGCTTTTGGCATTTGAGAATTCCTGTTAACAATTCAGTAGATATAATAATTGGGATAGTTGAATAATTGATTTATAATTCATAATTGGGGATATTGGAGTCTTAATTCTTATTTATCTGAATTCCATCAATTCTTAGTTGTTTATTTGCTTTCTTTTAGAATAATCTTTTTGTTTTGTTTAATTTAGTTTTCTTAAATCTAGAAATCACAATTATTGGTTGTTTAAATAAAATTAATTTGGTTAAGAATTAGTATTTGGTAATTTTTATTAAATAATTCCTCGTGGGAACGATACTCTACTTTCACTTTATTACTTGTTGACCGTGCATACTTGCACGTATTCATTGATTGCGAAATCAATCAACAAGTTTTTGGCGCCGTTGCCGGGGAATTAATTTAATAATTATTTATCAATATTAATTTCAATCAAATTAGTCTTAATTTAAACATTTTTATTTTTATTTTTATTTCTCATTCTCTTCCTATATTTCTCTCTTTTTAGGTACCATGGATGACTTTGCATATCAATGGCCATACACAAACATGACTCAACCAAGGGGAGCGGAGATTGACAGACTCGAGAAACTTTCTGCATTGTCAGCACAGATGGAGACACTTTCGAGGACGTTTGAAGCTCAAAGTCGTCAAAGTGTGGCGGTTACTTGTGATTATTGTGCTGGAAATCATATGAGTCATCAATGTGCCATCAGTTTCGAGTCGGTACAGTATAGTGGTGATTACCCTAACAGTTATGTCTATCCCAACAACTATCATCAGGATTGGGGGTATCACCCTAATTTTTCATGGAGTAACAATCAAGATCAATTTTATGCTCCAAGTCCAACATACCCACCGGATTTCTCGTGTCCACCTCCACTACAACAGGAAGAACATTCAAATTGGGAGGAAGCCTTGGAAAAATTCATTAGAGCTTCTGACAAAAGGAACGAGGAACAAGATAATAGAATGAATCAAATAGAGCTACATTTGCAAAGACAAGGGGCATCGTTAAAGAATCTGGAAAATCAATTGGGGCAGATAGCACATGCGTTGAACAACCGTCCTCAATACACTTGGCTCTATGACATGGATGACGAGACTGATGATGAGCTTGAACCAAATCTGCAATCGGATGTGCCAAATGATATAGATGTTGAAAGAGAGGAAAGACTTGGAGACCAACAAAAAGAGATCGGCAAAGATTTAACTTTGAGTATCAACGAAGATGAGCAAATTTTGATAGTGTCCCATGTACCTTCTCCACCAAAGTTCAAGAATCCGGTTAGATTTGCAAAACCATGTCCGCTAGGTAGTCATGTCGTCGGCAATACTCCTTATGATGTAAAAACGAGTACAACTTCGAAGCCATGGTTCAATGAGTTGGAGAAGATAGAAGAAGAGATTATTGTGTCTGACAAGCCTCAATGCCAGAATCTATTCGCAGACACAATGGAAAAAACACCTAGATATTGGACGTTCTTTAATGTGATCTTATCTAAACAAAGCATGCTATGTGACTTTAATACAATGGCTATCGTAAATGGGAACCTACCAAAAGCTATATTATTTCCGATGGATGGAGGGTTCCTCAATTTTCGTAGGGGAATTGGATAGAGAATTGAAGAAGTCAGGCTGAGACTATAAAACAAGCGCTTATTGGGAGGCAACCCAAGTTTAATTTTTATTTTTAGTTTTTATTAAGTTTTATATTAGTAGTTTTGAATTTGCATTTATTTAGGATTTAATAAAAGTGTTTCTATCATGATTTACAGGTTATTCAAATCAAATTCAAGTGTGGTGTCCAATTTGTCCACGTGCCTAGCATATTCTCCAAACTTAGTGGACAATGAGGAAGATTGCTATATTTTCAGGGAAGTCCTCTGCTTTATTTTTTTATATTTCATCCATTGAGGACAATGTCTAGTTTAAGTTTGGAGGCATCTTAGTGTCGTATTACATATAGTTAGTTATCTGCATAGTAGTTCATTTTTTTGTGTTAGCATTGTGTTTTTTTTAGGTTGTATATAGTACATGGTAGTTATTTGCATATTCATATATGTGTTGCATTAGTATGTGTTCATGTAGTTTAATTATATTTTTTTTATTTTTATTTTATTTTTTTTATTTTTTGCATGAATCTGAGTGATCGGTTGATGTGGTCTTAGCTCGGCCTATGATAAGATTGGTATTAATTGTTAACTTGAACAATGTTGATAATTGATGATGAGTTCTAATTTTAATCATGATGACAATCTGAGCCTGTCTGAAACTTATGTAACTGGTTAGCACTTAAAGTTTAACTGTTTTAATCCACTTGGTTCAAGGGTTTCATAATTTGTTTCTGGGGGAAAATCTTGGTTAAAATTTAAGGAAATTAGTGAACTGGCGGTAAAGGTTGGAATGACGTAAAAGCTTGAGTTTGGGGGAATCTATGGGGTATATATATACAAAATGAAAATGAAAAAAAAAAGAAAAAAAATAAATGATGAAAAGAAAAAAAATAGAAAATCTAGAAAAAGAAAAAAAAGAATAAACACCGTGGCATGCTTGTCTAGTTTTGTGGCCTTTGTTACTTAAGTAAGTAAGCCCGAGGGGATTGTCTTTACACCTAGCGCCCTAAGGTCTTAATGACTTGGGAGTCGTTGGTCGAAAGATCGTTAAGGTAGCACTGAAAAGCCTTAAGGGAATAAGACATTGCACAACTATGAGAAAATAAAAAAAATGAAAAAAACACGAGAAAGAGCAAAAATACCCTCGTGGTTGAATAAAAGTATAAATAAATCTTGTATTTACCCTTAGACTTGGTAATTGCTTAGTTTTAACCGGAGTTGTCATGTTCACAAAAGTAATTGAATTGGAACTGAAATTTTTCTTCTAAGAAGTTTGTTATGTGATTATCTTGAATTGTGGTTGGTTAGAATGGTTAACAAGCACACACATACAACATGGGTGATGACAGGTTTGGATTGACTAATTGGTTAGAGTTATGGATTTTGACTTGATTGGATATATTGTTTGAGTACCAATGGTATCTTTGAGGCCTGTTGCTATATATCATACTGATTTATTACTAGGTTCGTATGTATATTAGGAAGTAGATCATGCATATGCATTCATGTAGTTAAGTTAGTTTGTTTGTTTTTAGTTCTTTTGTATTTTTGCTTGAGGACAAGCAAAGGTTTAAGTTTGGGGGTATTTGATGAGTGAGTTTTATATGCATGAATTGGATACATTCGGGCTTAATTCATTGTTGTTCTCAAGTCTTTTAGAATAGTTTTTAAGAGTTTGTATCCATTCATGCATGTTTTATATTGTTTTGTAGGATTTGGGACAAAAGTTACGTGGATCGACGTTCGGGGTGGCTAGATTCGCGTTTTCGGCTTGCCATTTACACAGTAGTCACTTCAGAGTCAATTTGAGTAGTGCTCAAGACATTATTTCGGAAAACTCAAAGAATGAAAGTTGTAGATCTACGTCTCTTCTTTCCGGAACATCTTGAATCATCGAAATCGGAGTTCAGACGAAGAAGTTATGACCATTTTCCCAAAGGACGTCGGAGCAAAAAATTTCTAAAAATGTATCAGCGCCGGGGCGCTATAAGGCAGAGTTTGAGCGTCGAGCCCAGCGCTGGGGCGCTGGGGAAAGAGGTTGGTGCGGCCTGGACGCGTTTTGGGCAAATTTTGACACCTTTTTGACTCCAAATTGGATTGGGTTTGTTCCTAAGCTAAAAATTGGACTTGTAACCTATAAATACATGATGGGAGGCATAAAATAAAGGGAGATTACATAGAGTAGACTAGATTAAACACTCCATTAGATTAGACATTAACCCTAGTTCTTATTAGTTTAGGAGATTGAAACAACTTGGAGATCATTGAAGATCAAGAGAAGGAGCAAGAGGGGAGCATCAGATTTGCTGATAACAGATTCTATTATCTTCTCTTATCATACTTTTATCTTTTAATGTTTATTCAATTGTGGATTCTTGGTTTTAATTCATTAATTATGAACTAACTCTTTTATTAAGATTTCAATTGAACTTTTTATGGCTATAAATTAGTTATTTGATTTATTCCAATTATTTGTGTTGAAGTGAATTGTTCATCTTGCTTTGAGCTTATTGATTAATTATCTGATCAATAATTACCTTGTTACTCTAGAAGGAATTGGGAAAGAAATTCTAAGGTTAGAACTGGGCTTGGTGACATGTGACTTAGTTATTTGCACAGTGAATAATTAGGTTTGTGAATAGAATGAGAATATCTATTTGCCGCATGTAACGTAAGAGGAATTGAGTTTGTAGCGAGTTTAATTCAATTGTTTTGCATAGAGATATAGCAAAATTAATCTGGGTTAAATAGAAGGCAATTGATCACTCGAGAGAGGGCTTTTGGCATTTGAGAATTCCTGTTAACAATTCAGTAGATATAATAATTGGGATAGTTGAATAATTAATTTATAATTCATAATTGGGGATATTGGAGTCTTAATTCTTATTTATCTGAATTCCATCAATTCTTAGTTGTTTATTTGCTTTCTTTTAGAATAATCTTTTTGTTTTGTTTAATTTAGTTTTCTTAAATCTAGAAATCACAATTATTGGTTGTTTAAATAAAATTGATTTGGTTAAGAATTAGTATTTGGTAATTTTTATTCAATAATTCCTCGTGGGAACGATACTCTACTTTCACTTTATTACTTGTTGACCGTGTATACTTGCACGTATTCATTGATTACAAAATCAATCAACAAAATACTTAATAAAAATTTCCTCAATATTTTTAACAACATTTATTCATCAATAATATAACTTGCAATATTTAACAACCAGATCATTCCCAGGAAAGAGAGGGCTTTCCGGTAAGGATTTTTTTTCTGTTGACGCGCAATTAGGTGACCAAACCCGTTTCCTCAACAGAACTTTCTAGACATTGTCAATAATGCAAATAATAATACGAATAACTTTGTCGTCTTAATTATTAATTTAATAATATAAAATATTGTGCAGATGTTATTGTGACAATAATTGAATCAATAATATGAGATACTATGCAGCAATTACTGTGGTAGTAATTGAAATAAACTGAGTGACTTCCTACTTAAGTATCAATAATCAATACCGTGTGCTACTATACAACCACGCGTATTACTGTACTTTTATCACCGGGTATTTCAATAGTTAACAGTAAATATTTCATCGTTATTTTCATAAAAAGATATTTCTGTCGATTTCTAACTCCGACAGTTTTCGTTGTGGGGTCCATCAATGATTGTGTCGTCGTACGAATATTCCCTGATAAAACGAATATTTCCCGACCAATTGAATATTTTATGACAACTTGCAAACTTTGCAAAATTTGTAACTATTCTACCCACAACTATAACATTATATCAAATCCACACCATAATATTCAAAAAAATATTTTGAAAAATAAAATTTTTATTCATAAAATTTGGGGTCTTACAGAAAATATCAAACTGAAGAATTTTAAGAAAATTGGTAAAATGAAATGGTGAACGTGAGGGTCCCTTGCTTGTTAGCCCCAATTTTCTTCTCCTTAAGAAAGAGTGTGTGTGGTTTGAGTTTCGTCAATTATAAAATATTCTTTCAATATTAAATTAATATCAACTTTATAAAAGGTAATTCGATACTTTTTTAAATTTAAATCGACATAATTTGCTTAAATTTGAAAAAAAAATATATTTTATAATTATTAATACTTTTAGATAAAATTATATAGATTAAAATTAATGTTGAATTCAACTTTTAGTTTAGAAGGGAAAGGTAATTTTTAGAATATAAAAATGGTACAAATATATATATAGGATTAGGTTCATTAAAAGAAATCCATCCTAAAGCTACTTTTTTAATGGCTACTTCAAAAGGATGAAGTACAAAATTTAACTATCTGCCTACCACCTCGTAAGTAGTGGTGCTCCAACAGATTTGATACTTTTACATGTTAAATGATATTTTCATATGAGTGTCATTCATATTGAGGTGGGACACAACCACTCAAAATAGCATTTTCTCTTTCTTCATTACCCAAAATTACTTCCCAAAATTGGTTCAGTAAGCTTTGCCTTCACCTCCTATTCTCAAAACTACCCATTGTATCATTCTCAAAGAATTCCAATATTTTGATATCTGAAATTCAACCCCACAACCCCAAAATATGCAACACAGTATATGGTTTCTTATCACAAAAGCAGTAATATAGGAGTAGGTTAGTACCATTCTTCGACAAAGGTCATTAATCTTCCCCGCAAGAGCTTGATTCCCCGTCCACTTTCCATGGTGACTCTCTTCTGAATAAGAAACGTATGTATTCTTCCATTAGTTGAAGCATGATGAACATGCATACTTAGAGAAAGATTTATATCTAGACTATCAAATTTACCTTGCTACAAAATGTTTCAAATGATACAATGACTCAACGAATTCATACTGAAGATCCTACAAGAGTCAATGTATGAGATATACATACAATTGGAAATAATTTCAACCATAAAATTCAGTTGGTCTCTCACAAGAATTAAAGTCAACATCCAATCAAAATTGTTCATTTAAGACTTGACAAGGAGTCGGGGCTTCAATATTTCTACAATATGAGATATCTAATATCTTATTACCTAATGGTTAGCAATGATAACAGATAAACTAAGCGCAAAAGAAGCTTGCAAAAATGAAAGCGCGAGTTTTTGGAACTCTGAATTTGTAGTATACTCCTAAACTTTTTACTGTTTTAATTTGCATTCATTCGTTATTGTTTTTGTCTTATTATATTGGAAATTTGCATATTTTTCTTGGATTGTGTCTTGGTGCCTAGAAATGACAATATATGCATGCCGTCGTGCATGTGGCTAGTCCATATTATAGGGGAGATTTTAGCAAAAAAATTTTGTTGGTCGGATAGTTGCAAACATTTATAATATTAACGAGCTCTTTAAGTGCTTACTAGTATGCTCAAATCATATTCTTACTAGCTAGTATATATGCTCAAGTCATATGGTTACAAGTATGCTCAAGTCATATGCTTACAATCATGCTATACATTAATAAGCTCATGTTGTTTGTAGTAGGTACCATGGTATCATGGACCTCTGTTTAGACCGTAGTTGGATGGCACGACGAAAGTCAAGTGCCTAGATAGGTGCTACAGATGGATTTAGAGATCACGTGTAAGCTTGAAAAAATATTCCCTCCTGGTTTTTTCGACTCTATGGAGCATTTGCAAATCCATCTACCTTATGAAGCTCGTGTTGGTGGCCCAGTTCAATATAGATGAATGTACCCTTTCGAGAGGATCATGGGAAACCTTAAGAGGAAGGTGAAGAATAGAGCTTATGTCGAGGGGTCGATATGTGAGGCATACAGTTTCGATGAGATATCTACGTTTGTCTTAGACTATTTTCCCGATGAAGTCTTGACAAAGGCCAATCGAGTCCCGAGACATGATGATGGGGGCAATGTTGAACTAAATGGTCGGCTTTCTGTATTTGGTTTATCGGGTTGCGCTTATGGAAAAGAGAAGCGCATATTCCTTTCTGAGCAAGAATTACATGCTACGCATACTTACATTCTTCTCAATTGTGAGGAGATTGATGAATTTGTGAGGTATACATGTAAAATTCATATGTATTGGACCTATATCTTAACCTAAAATCTCATATTAATATATGTTAATGTTTATAAAATTGTATAGAACATACGATGACGAGTTAAAAGCAAATCAGTTTGGCATCACTGATAAAGATATTCATGTTAATCGTGATCAAAAATTTGCTCTTTGGCTAAAGGATAAAGTAAGTTAAGTTAATAAAGCATGACATATATCGTATTAATTTATTAATTTATTTAATTTGATAGAATTTTTTTAGGCTCTTAATGAGGGAACGATTCCTCCAAATATACAAGTCCTAGCTATGGGTCCAGACAGGGACCAAGTCATTCGCAATGGTTATAAAATAAATGGATGTGAATTTTATATAAAGACATATGCTCGCGATAAAAGAATAACATATACTGGAGTGTGTGTTCAAGGAGATTGTTACAATGAGTTTGGTCGTGCCTTTTATGGGGAGTTGGAGGAAATCATCGAGTTGTCGTACAAGGGTACTTATGGGGGTTATATTAACTTGTTCAAGTGTCGTTGGTTTGATTCAGAAAAAGGGATACGTGTCGATCGACATGGAATCGTCGATATTGACCTCCATAGGTCCACGTACGTCAACGCACCATTTTTGTTGCCAACTCAAATTGTACAAGTATATTACACTCCTAGTCCAGTTAGGAAAAGGGATAGACTCCTGCAGATTGGCAAGTTATAATTCATACTCCCGCTCGCAGTCGTGTCCAAGTAGTAGACGGAGATTTCTACCAAGAGGAGATGCTTCATAGACCTCCTATAATAAATATGGAGGACAACAATGAATTAATCCAATTAGAGGGTGGAGATGAACCTGATGAATTGGATCCCGAGACAGTTATTGTGCCAGATGACATTGATACTGAGGAAGAGTTATTGACTGACACTGACACTGAATCGAAAAAAGAAGATGGTTATGAATCTTCGATACTTATACAAAATGATTCTGATTCAAACAACGATTTTCATTAAAATGTATGTTTAGTTTTAATTGTATTACATACAATTACATATATACATATTCTCTATATCCTTGACATATTTATGTACCTTTCATTTATAGTTGTCGTAGTTCACTATTTCATACAATTACTTTTCATTATTGTCATTTTACTTATACAAAATGATTTTGACTCAGACAATGATTTTCATTAAAATGTATGTTTAGTTTTAATTATATTACATACAATTACATATATATATATATATATATATATATATATATATATATATATATATATATATATATATATATATATACATGTTCTCTATATCCTTGACATGTTTATGTACCTTTCATTTATAGTTATCGTAGTTAACTATTTCATACAATTACTTGTCATTATTGTCATTTTACTTATACAAAATGATTCTGACTCAGACAACGATTTTCATTAAATGTTTGTTTAGTTTTAATTGTATTACATACAATTACATACATACATACATACATACATACATATATATATATATATATATATATATATATATATACATGTTCTCTATATCCTTGACATGTTTATGTACCTTTCATTTATAGTTATCGTAGTTAACTATTTCATACAATTACTTGTCATTATTATCATTTTATTTATATATGTAAATCATATAACTCATAATAGCATCCTAAACTTTTTATTTATAGATGTCTGAACCAGCACAACGAAAGCGCGGGTTGGGTCGGGGCCCTAATCATGTGCCGAAGGCCACAGCTAATCCGAATGACCGCATTCTCATACAGATTCGTCATCTTCCGGAAAGCACGTAAGTTAAACATCGTGTATATATTACCATTTTATATTTCCATTGTTATAGATATATACTAATGTAAATTATTTTTCATATTATAATAAAATTACTTATCTTTAATGTAAATTGTTGTATATTGTAATGATTTTCAAGGTGGTAAAATTGTGAAGTGCATTTCACAATTATGCTTACAGAACTGGTCTACACCGGTCATTACGTGGGCGAGCACACCTCTTGCCGATAAGGATGTAGTTTGGTCTGAATTTCAGGTATATTTTTTTATCACTCTGATAGATAATATATAGTTAATCAAATAATATTGTTTAGTAATGTTCGATTATGGTAATATCAACGTTTTAATATTATTATTGTCGTTTTATTTGCAAAAAAGGTATAGATGGGACGACGCGCAAGCATCAGTTATTCAGACATTGTTTTGGCAGAAGTGCACCGTCCGAACTAAAAATAATCTGAACAAAGAACGACAGAAAGCCCTGCATAATGCAGAGATTGACCATCCAGGATAGGGTGAGCAGTATATGCATGAGCATAGCCCCTGGTGGTGCGCACAGCCAATATGTGTGAAAATGTATGACCAGTGGAGAGCTGAGAGCTGGGTCAAGAGACGCAAGACTGCCGCCTCAAACAGATTCGCAGGTGTACCTGAAGGCAAAAAGGCAAAAAGAACGTATCGAGGCGGCAGTATATCACATATGCAGCATATTGCTACAAGGGTACGTATGTATAGCAAGCTTATTGGCTTAGTTATTTATTTTTATGTTTACAGTCATGTTTTGTAGCTAAAATATCATATGTTTACATATTAATATGTGAACATATTTTGTTGGAGTCTCAGTCTCAAGGTCAACCTATTAATTGGTTGGATGTGTATGTGGCTTGTGACGCCCCCAAATTCTGACCGCCACTTGGTCACTCGAATTCGGTTCATCACGTTCTCATGGAATCACCATAATAACTAAAATTACACATTCACAACGAAAGATCTAATTTAGAATAATATACAATATTTTATTATAATTATTCCCCCAAGTCTTTCAACCTACAGTGCTTAATAGATTACATAATAATATCGAATAAAGACTTATTACATAATCCTACTTAAACTTAAACATAGTCTGAAAATAGTCTTAATACAACATGTTAAATTTAAACATAAAGGGACAAGTTAGTCGGTAGCCTTGTTGTAAGACCCTAACTTTTTGAATAAAGATGAATTTTCTATAAATATCATTTTGAATATTATGGAGTGAAATTGATATAATGTTATAGTTGTGGGTAATATTTATAAATTTTACAAAGTACGCAAGTTGTTATATAATATTCGATTGGTCGGGGAATATTCATTTTAACAGGAAATATTCGTACAACGGCACAATCATTGGTGGATCCCGCAACAGAATTATTGTTGGGTTGAAAAATCGACAAAAATATTTTATGAAAATAACTGCGAAAGTTTTACCGTTAGTACTGTTGAACTACTCGGTAGTAAAAGTACAGTAATACGCGTGGTTGCATAGTAGCACACAGTATTGATTATTGATGCTTATGTGATAAGTCACTCAGTTTTGTTTTATTAGTATTATTAATATAATAAATCAGAAAAACTTTTTATATAAAACAGAATACTTTTATAAAGTTATTCTATAAATAGAATATATTATATTTTATTATGCATAGTGTTGCATAGTGCCTGCATAGTATTTTACATAGTAAAATCTTTTTATATAAAACAGAATACTTTTATAAAGTTATTCATTTTATTAGATTATAAATAGAATATATTATATTTTATTTAAAAGATTTTGCTTTAAAAATGGATCGTCCGATTAAAAGTAAATCAATCTGGACCGTTCATGAATTAGTTACTATGCAGTCCATTCTTCTATAAATAGAAGCTCATTCCTTCATTATTTCTAACGAATTCACTGAAACTCTAGAGAGAGAAATTATAGAGAGAAAGAAGAAAAGTATTCTGCTACTCCACTACTCCTATATCCAGTACTCTTCTTCTTAAGGTAAGGGGTATTATTTCTTTTGTATTCATGAAGAGAACTTCTGTTATTCCATTCCTTATTATTCTGTTGGAATAACATGTATACGCGGACTACCCTATACTTGGTGAAATTCTTCTGTTATTTCATTTCTTATTATTATGTTGGAATAACCTGTCTATGTGAAGTACCGCATACATGGTGACATTCTTCTATTATTTCGTTCTTTATTATTCTGTCAGAATATTCTGTCTGTGCGTTTACGCCGGACCTGGTTCCATTATTTATTATTCGAATATCCTGTCTGTGTGTTTACGCCAGACCTGGTTCCATTATTTAATATTCTGTTGAGAATAACCTGTCTATGTGGATTATCACATGCATGGTGAATGATCCTTTGTATTCATTCCTTATTAAATTATGGAAATGATCTGTCTAAGTGGATTACCGCATGGCGGACGAAAATCCATTTGCAGTTTTATATATTCTCTTATATTCAGTTGGTTAAAGCTTTGACTTCTATACTCTATGAAATTAGTGGAATATCCTTGATATTTGCGCTTCATCCAGTATCTTTTCATGAAAATATTCTTCTGAGCATTCTTGAATTTTACTCTATAAAGAAGTATCATGTTGATAATTTGGACGTTATTAGTTCCTAGATAAATTAATTCTTGAACTTGTTTTATTGAATTCTTATATCATTGTCGTCATCCTCATGTTTATATTTTGTTGAAAGTCATCTGTGGCCTGTAGTACATAGATGGACTTGGTATGATTATGATCAAGGATTATTCGGTGTAATCATGACCGTAATGTTACAAATGATATGGTAAAAGTCCTCATTGGCCCTTAGTGCATTGATGGACAGTTATTGACATGATCATGACCATTGATGAATACATGAATATCCTTGGCCCGTAGTGCATGGATAATTTGTGGTTGTGATACTAATGAATATCCTTGGCCGTAGTGCAGGGATGATGTGGATTATTTATTAAGCTGAGTCCCAACGATAAAACTGATGAAAAACCTTTTAAATCATAAAAGATAGTAGATTTTATTCTCTACTTGACTCTTTTAATGGATTAGTTGTTCCGCTACAGTTAAACTTGATGTTTGTTATATTGTATCAGTTTAACACTATTGAAGGCTAATGATAATTTATTCTGCATTATCTTAGTCATAATATTTCTTACTTGGCTAGTTGAGCTCACCCTTTCTTTCACTGTTCTCTTCAGGAAATGAGAGCATAGCTGGGACTAGTCGGGGAACAGAGTGATGGCCCTAGATGGTGCATTAATAGTCCTCACTATTCTGTAAAATAGTGTGATAATAAATGTAATGAGGACTCCATTGAGTGTGGATATTGTCTAGATGACAATATTTGTATTAAAACTCACAGCCTATGTTTAGTCGTATTTTACACGACTGTTGTATAATTAAGTTATATTTGTATTCTGTATTATGTATTTGGCGACTCAGAATAGGTGATGTATACCTATTTTGGGGGCGTCACACTTGCCCTTGCCCTCTTCTTTTCTAGAGACACCCCCCTGTTCTGTCTTAACTGAAAGGTTTCAAATAAGCAAGGATGAGCACAAATTGCCCAGTAAGTAAAATACAACAAGGGTAAGGAGTTTTATAACACAAGTTTGAAATATCGAAGTATCATCTCTAAGATAGTTCAGAGTTTCAGAATAATATCATGAATAATGAATATTAACAATTCTTGGAATAAGAATGATAACTCAATATAAATCAACAGATATATATATGAATTCAAAGACTATCAAGATATTCGACTGGATAATAATTTATACTGAGCAGTCACTAAGGACTATTGAACATCTACTAGAATTACCAATATTAAATTGATAACCCAAAAGAATCAAGTACTGTAGAGGATCAGTCTACAATACTCCAAGTTATGCATAACACCACAATAATAATATACTCATGTGTCGGAGTTTCCAACAACATACATTCCCCTTACCTTAAGGGTAGTTCAACTCAGTTTTCAAGATTTTTGCACCAATCAATTGGTTTGGACAGTTTTATAAACATGCACATAGTCTAGCCGAAGCAAATGGCATATGTAAGACCCCAACTTATTATAAATGAAATTGAATTTGCTCTATTTATTATTTTAAAATAGTAAGGGTTGAATTAATTAATGTGGTTAGTTATAGGTAAAATGCGCAAATATTTCAAATAAGCAAGTGGTTATAAAATATTCATTGTTGTCAGGGAATATTGGTTTGGTCGTAGAATATTCTTACTGTCGGAGAATATTTGTACGACGGCGCAGCCTTGTGTGGGCCCCATAACGGAAAGCAATTGGATAAAGAAAACGACCAGTATAAGTTATTTATAAATAACGGCGTAGTTGTTACCGTTAATATTGTTGGAATACCCGATGGTTAAAACACAGTAATACGCGTTGTTGCACAATAGCACACGGTATTGCACCAATTATTAATTCTTACGTAAGAAGACACTACTCAATAATTGTTACAGTAATTACTGTTCAATATTTTATTTTATTGATTCAATAATTGCTACGTCGATATTTTATATTATTGTTGTTTTAATAATTGTCACTAAACAGTATTTTCTATTATCATATCAATAATTCATATTATTTGAATAATATTATTAGATAGCATTATTGGTAATGCTTAGAAAGTTCTGTCTAAGGAAAGGTTTGGTCACCTAATTGTGCGCCAGTAAGGAGATATCCTTATTGAAAAGCCCCCTCTTTCTTGGGAACGGCTTAGTTGTCAATATTATGATTCTGTAATATAATTTGTGAATAATTAATTATTGATTTTTATGATAAGGAAAATATTCATTTTATGTGGATATAAATGGAGAAATTTTTAGAAAAGTGACAATTGTTGAAAATTGATATTTTATCTTTTCTGATAAAATAATTTATTTAAATATATTATTATATTTTAATAATATAATAATGGTGATATTTTTACGATGAATGGGTGATATATGAATAAATCAGGAGGAAGGGTATTTTTGTTACAAAAAATATTTAACACATGTTTTGTGTGTTTGTGGACCCTATTTTTGACTGAAATTTGATTATAGCTTACAAAAGCGTTCGTATGTGGATTTCAGTCAATTTCTGTTTGGAATTTTGAAAAACTTTCTTCTGCAAAGTTGTAGAGAATTAAATTTTCTATGGAATAAGATTTGAATTTTTCTGATAAAAGGGCTATTTATTATGAATTATTGAAGTTCCGGAATATTGGGTCTGAATTGATTTTGTTGCATTAAATGATAAAAACATGTTTTTTATTTTGGTGGGCCCCACATGAGTGGTAAACATGCTGAATTCAGATTTCAAGAGGTGGGCGTGAAAATTTTTATAAATATTATTATTTTATTAAATTTTCTGCTTTGGTGTTCTAAGCATTTTCTATAAATAGGGTGCTTAGTTTAGAATTGAAAATCACACCAAAAACTGAAGTTTTCTCTCTATAATATCGAGCGTATTTTTGTGAGAATTTTGGTACTTTGAGTTTTGCTATACGGTGCAAGTTCCTTCGGCACTATATCTAGTATTTCAGTCAGAAGTACTGTCTTTTCGAGGTAAGGGATATTATTTTTTTATAAATGATATTATTTCTTTTAATATCATTATGCCGGAATATTGAAAAGATTTTTCTTGTGAAATTCTTGTCTTTTAGTGGCGAGGTTACTATTCACGTATACGATACTATTCACGTATACGGTACTATTCATGAATACGGCACTATTCACAGAAAAATTAAATTTTCATTTTTTATCCAAGATATCTATTATGGATACTAGCTTTGATTGTATCCATGTTTTGGTATTCATTCTTGAATTTTACTCCACTATGGTTATTTATGAAGTATTTTTGAACTTGGATTGTTTAAAGTACGAATCCTTAATAACTGTTCTTTTATTTCACTGGATTCATTTTTTTTAAATATATTTTTCATCATCCTCAGTCCTAAATGATGATATAACTGAATATCTTTGGCCTGTAGTGCAAAGATGAATGATTTTCTGATGAATATCTTTGGCCGTAGTGTAAAGATGAACAGGTGTTTAGATGAACATGACCAACTGATGATTATCTTTGGCCTGTAGTGCAAAGATGAATATTTGATTCTAAATATATATAAATTGATATTACAGGGATAAAATAATGACGATAAACTTTTAAATTCATATATAGAAGATAGTAGATTTCATTCTCTACTTAACTCTTCTAATGAATTATTATTTCCGCTGCGAATATTGATTTAAAACTTGTTGTCTATTGTATTCTATTAGATTTTTCCCTATTGAGGACTAACGATAATTTGTTCTATATTATCTTAGTCATAATATTTTTTACTGGGCTAGTTGAGCTCACCCTTTTCTTTTTTGTTCCATTTTTCTTCTCAGGAGGGGAGAATGTAGCGAGTACTAGTCGGGGTGTGGAATGATAGTTCTAAAAGTTGTTTTAGTAGTCCTCACTATTTTGTAAAATAGTGTATCAATAATTGTAATGAGGACTTATTTGAGTGTGGATATTGTCTAGATGACAATATTTGTATTTAAACTCACAGTTTATGTGTTGTCATATTTTGCACGACAATTGTATTAATAAAATTGTAGTTATTTCTGTACCATGTATTTGGCGACTCAGAATGTGTGTTGTATACCTATTTTGGGGGCGTCACAACATAGACACTTTCACAATATTCAAGAACAATACTAAGTTCGCATGAATAATAGTTTTATACATACTAGCTCAAGAATCTCAAATGGACTAACAAATCTTGGATTGAGCTTTCCTCTCTTCCCAAATCTTGTAACTCCTTTCCATGGTGCAACACGTAACAATACATGATCCCCAATATTAAATTACACGTCCTTCCGATGAAGATCCGCATAACTCTTTTGTCGATCCTGTGCCGTTTGTATACGTTGTCGAATCGTTTGGATCTTCTCTATAGTCATGCGTACCAACTCTGGTTCCAACAATGTTGCTTCACCCACCTCGTCCCAGCATACTGGAGAACGACATTTTTTTTCATACAACGCCTCGAATAGAGCCACACCTATGCTCGCCTGATAACTATTGTTGTAGGAGAATTCCACCAATGGTAGGTACTTATCCCAACTCCCTTTGATATCTAGGACACAGAGTCTTAATAGATCTTCAAGAGTTTGAATAGTCCTCTCTGATTGTCCGTCCGTTTGAGGATGGTATGCCGAACTGAATCGTAAATCCGTGCCCATAGCTTTCTGCAAGCTAACCCAAAATCGTGAAGTGAATCTTGGGTCACGATCCAAAACTATGGATACTGGCATGCCATGCAATCTCACAATCTCGTTCACATACATACTAGCAAGACGTTCAAGGGAATAAGTCTCACGTATCGGTAAGAAATGAGCAAACTTGGTTAATCTATACACAATAACCCTAATCGCATCTATGCCTTGAGAAACCTTGGGAAGACCTGTAACGAAATCCATGGTAATGTGTTCCCACTTCCATTTCGGGATCTCAAGTGGTTGCAATGGACCCTTTGGCACTTGATGCTCTGCCTTTACACGTTGACAAGTTAAACACCTCGAGATAAACTCCGCGATCTCTCTTTTCATATTGCTCCACCAAAATGTGTGTCGAAGATCGTGATACATTTTGGTACTCCCAAGATGGATTGCAAACGGTGTGTTGTGTGCCTCCATCATTATTCTATGCTTCAAGTCAAAATCGTTAGGAACACAAAGTCTGGAGTTGACTCGAAGTATTCCTTCTTCATCGATTCTTGCTTCTGGAATAGCACCTTCTTGCACTTTCTTCTTCATACGCATCAGCTCTATGTCCGTAGCTTGAGCAGCTTTAACTTTATCGATTAAAGTCAGTTCTACTCGTATATTTGATATCATCATGTGGGTACTTGGAGCCTTCATCTCTATCTCCATCCTTTGCAAGTCATACAAAATGGGCCTTTGTGTTAACAAA
The DNA here is from genome assembly GCA_016801055.1 of Panax notoginseng. NCBI lineage: Eukaryota > Viridiplantae > Streptophyta > Magnoliopsida > Apiales > Araliaceae > Panax > Panax notoginseng. Next base: position 38,517,826 of record CM029020.1, read on the forward strand.
ATTGCTCTCGTACCCGCATATGATCTTCATCTCAATGCGTCAGCTACTACGTTTGCTTTTCCAATATGATATTGGATGGTATGATCATAATCTTTCAACAGCTCGAGCCAACGTCGCTGCCGCATGTTGAGTTCCTTTTGGGTGAAGAAATATTTGAGGCTTTTATGATCTGTATAGATCTCCACTTTCTCCCCATACAGGTAGTGTCTCCAGATCTTCAACGCGAAAACGACTGCTGCCAACTCCAAATCATGAGTAGGATAATTCCTCTCATATTCTTTGAGTTGTCGCGAGGTATAGGCTATGACTTTCCCAACCCTTTGCCTGAAGCATCGCTGTAGATAACAAATCCATCAGAACCAGATGGTATTGTCAGAACAGGTGCCGAAATGAGTCTCCTCTTGAGTTCTTGGAAACTCTTCTCGCATTCCTCACTCCATACGAATTTTGTATCTTTCCGAGTCAGCTGAGTTAACGGAGTAGCGATTCGAGAAAATCTTTCCACAAATCTCCGATAATAACCAGCTAAGCCCAGAAAGCTACGTACTTCGGTTACCGACTTCGGTTGCTCTCAACTTTGTATGGCTTCAATCTTCGCCGGGTCGACAGATACTCCATGTTTTGACACCACGTGCCCAATGAATGCTACTTCCTCAAGTCAGAACTCGCATTTCTTCAGTTTGGCATATAGCTTGTTTTCACGAAGCCTTTGCAATATCAGCTTCAAATGGCGCTCATGATCTTCACGGCTTTTGGAATAGATGAGGATGTCATCAATAAAGATAACAACGAACTGATCCAAATATTCTTTGAATACACGGTTTATCATATCCATGAAGGCAGCATGAGCATTAGTCAATCCAAAAGACATGACTAAGAATTCATAATGCCTGTACCGAGTTCTGAAGGTAGTCTTTGGAATATCCTCAGTTTTAATCTTCAGCTGATAATATCCAGAATGAAGATCGATCTTTGAAAAGAATTATGCTCCTTGCAACCGGTCAAATAGGTCATCAATGCGAGGTAGCGGATACCTATTCTTGATAGTGACATGATTCAATTCTCGATAGTCGATACAAAGTCGTATACTCCCGTCTTTCTTCTTTACGAATAACACAGGAGCACCCCAAGGAGATGTACTAGGACGAATAAAACCAATGTCCAACAACTCCTGTAGTTGGACTTTTAACTCCTGAAGTTCAATAAGAGCCATTCGATATGGGATTTTAGAAATGGGCTTTGTACCGGGTTCAAGGTCAATAAAGAATTCAACTTCACGTTCTGGGGGTAGACCAGGAAGTTCTTCAGAAAATACGTCGGGAAATTCTCTAACAATAGAAATATTATTCAAATCTGACTTGTCTTTGTTCAAATCCATAACATGGGCTAAGAAAGCTTGACATCCGTTTTTCAATAAATGAATAGCTTTGTGGCTTGATATGACAGTGACTGATTTTAGTGGTTTAGTAGATTGAATTCGTATGACAGGTTGGTTAGGAATATGAAAACTAACAACCTTACGAAAATAATCAATTTTAGCATGATGAGCGGTTAACCAATCAATTCCTAAAATCACATCAAAAGCAAGTATCTTTAAAGAGATAAGATCAACAGGTAATGTGATAGTGCCAACATGGATCATGCAAGATTTATAAACTGTAGATGTAACGAAGGTTTCACCCAACGGAGTTTCAACAGATAAGTCAAAGTCCAATTTCTCCGGAGTCAAGTTTAAACGTTGAGCACAAGCAAGAGAGATAAAAGAATGGGTAGAACCGGTATCTAGTAATGTGACGCCCCCAAAATTAGGTATACATCACCCATCTTGGGTCGCCAGATATATGGTACTGAATACAAATACAACTTAATAATACAACTGTCGTGTACAATACGACCAAACATAATCTGTGAGTTTGAATACAAATATTGTCTTCTAGAGAGTATTCATACTCAAAAGGAGTACTCATTACAATTATTATCACACTATTTCACAGAATAGTGAGGACTACTAATGCTATCCTCTGGACCATCACTTTGTTTCCCGACTAGTCCCAGCTATATTCTCATTTCCTGAAGAGAACAGTGAAAGAAAGGGTGAGCTCAACTAGCCCAGTAAGAAATATTATGACTAAGATAATGCAGAATAAATTATCATTAGCCTTCAACAGTGTTACACTGATAAAATATAATAGACATCAAGTTTAACTGCAGCGGAACAAGCAATCCATTAAAAGAGTCAAGTAGAAAATAAACTCTACTATCTTTTATGATTTAAAAGGTTTTTCAACACTGTTATCGCTGGGACTCAGCTTAATAAAATAATCCACATCATCGAATCACCCCTGCACTACGGCCAAGGATATTCGTGTATTCATTAATGGTCATGATCATGCCAACAACTGTCCATCAATGCACTACGGGCCAATGAGGACTTTTACCACATCATTTGTAACATTACGGTCATGATTATACCGAATAATCCCTGGTCATAATCATACCAAGTCCATCTATGCACTACAGGCCACAGATGACTTTCAACATTTTATAAACATGAGGATGATGACAATGATATAAGAATTCAATAAAACAAGTTCAAGAATTAATTTATCCAAGAATTAACAACGTCCAAATTGTCAACATGATACTGCTTTGTGGAGTAAAATTCAAGAATACTTAGAAGAATATTTTCATGAAAAGATACTGGATGAACGCAATTATCAAGGATATTCCACAAATTTCATGGAGTATAGAAGTCAAAACTTAACCAACTGAGTATAATAAAGAATGGAATAACAAAAGAAATCACCATGCATGCGATAGACCGCACAGACAGGTTATTCCAACAGAATAATAAATAATGGAACCAGGTCCGGCGTAAAACGCACAGACAGGATATTCCAACAGAATAATAATAAAAACGGGACCAGGTCCGGTGTAAAACACACAGATAGGATGTTCCAACAGAATAATAATAAAGACGGAACAAGGTCCGGTGTAAAACACACAGACAGGATGTTCCAACAGAATAATAATAAAGACAGAACCAGGTCCGGTGTAAAACACACAGACAGGATGTTCCAACAGAATAATAATAAAGACGGAACCAGGTCCGGTGTAAAACACACAGACAGGATGTTCAAACAGAATAATAGAAGAATGTCACCAAGTATAGGGTAGACCGCGTATACAGGTTATTCCAACAGAATAATAAGAAATTGAATAACAACAGTTCTCTTCATAAATAAGAAAGAATAACACCCCTTACCGTTTTAAAGAAGAGCTGAAATAAGAAAGTAGTTAAGTATCAGAATACTCTTCTTCTCTCTCTCTATAGTTTCTCTCTCTAGAGTTCAGTGAATTCGTAAGAAATAATGAAGGAATGAGCTGCTATTTATAGAAAAATAGAATGCATAGTAACTAATCCATGAACGGTCCAGATTGATTACTTTAATCTGACGGTCCATATTTAAAGAAAAATCTTTTAAATAAAATATAATATATTCTATTTATAGAATAACTTTAATAAAGTATTATGTTTTATATAAAAAGATGTTTCTGTTTTATTACGTTAATAATACGAATAAAACAAAACGTTATTATCGCTAAATAATTCATATTATTAACTGACAATAATTGAATCAAACTGAGTGACTTCTCACATAAGCATTAATAATCAATACCGTGTGTTAATATGCAACCACACGTATTACTGTACTTTTACTACCGAGTAGTTCAACAGTAAAAATGGTAAAACTTCCGCCGTTATTTTTAATAAAATATTTTTGTCGTTTTCTCAATCCGACAATAATTCTGTTGTGGGGTCCACCAATGATTGTGCCGTTGTACGAATATTCCCTGTTAAAACGAATATTCCCCGACCAATCGAATATTATATAACAACTTGCGTACTTTACAAAATTTATAAATATTACCCACAACTATAACATTATATCAAATTAACTCCATAATATTCAAAAATGATATTTATAGAAAATTCATCTTTATTTATAAAAGTTGGGGTCTTACAACCTCCCCTTCTTATGAAATTTCGCCCTCGAAATTAGGGTACGTACCTGGTATGTCGAAGAGGTAAGGATACCTTGATTTCAATTTCAGATTCTAACTCCCAAGTCATTTTCTCAACATCGTGGTTTCTCCACAAAACTTTGACTTGAGGTATAACCTTGGAGCGTAGAATATGTTCCTTCTTATCCAAGATTTGAACAGAAACTTCTTCATACGTCAAATCCTCCGCTATTTCGTCCGGTTCTAACTCAATAATGTGGTTCGGGTCTTCCACATATTTACGTAACATGGATATGTAAAAAACGTTATGAACACGAGACATACTTGGCGGTAAAGCGAGTCTATAAGCCACAGTTCCTACTCGATCGAGGATTAAAAATGGACCGATGAATCAAGGATTGAGCTTTCCTCTCTTTCCAAATCTCGTAACTCCTTTCCATGGAGCAACACGTAAGAACACATGATCTCCTATATCAAATTCCACGTCCATTCGATGAAGATCAGCATAACTCTTTTGTTGATCTTGTGAGGTTTTTATACGTTGTCGGATCGTTTGAATCTTTTCTGTAGTCATACGTACCAACTCCGGTCCCAACAACGTTGCTTCACCCACCTCATCCCAGCATACTGGAGAACGACATTTTCTTCCATACAATGCTTCGAATGGAGCCATGCCAATACTTGCTTGATAACTGTTGTTGTAGAAAAACTCTACCAATGGTAAGAACTTGTCCCAACTTCCCTTGAAGTCAAGGACACAGAGTCTTAATAGATCTTCAAGAGTTTGAATAGTCCTCTCTGATTGTCCGTCCGTCTGAGGATGATATGCTGAACTAAATCGTAAATCCGTGCCCATAGCTTTTTGTAAACTAACCCAAAATCGTGAAGTGAATCTTGGGTCTCGGTCAGAAACTATGGATATTGGCATACCATGCAGTCTTACAATCTCGTTTATGTACATACGAGCAAGACGTTCAAGTGTATAAGTTTCTCGTATCGGTAAGAAATGAGCAGACTTGGTCAATCTATCAACAATGACCCAAATCGCATCAATACCTTGAGAAACCCTAGGAAGACCGGTAACGAAATCCATGGTAATGTGCTCCCACTTCCATTCTGGAATTTCAAGTGGTTGCAATGGACCTTTTGGTACTTGATGCTCCGCTTTGACTCGTTGACAAGTTAGACACCTTGAGATAAACAGCGCTATCTCTCTCTTCATATTGCTCCACCAAAATGTATGACGAAGATCATGATACATTTTGGTACTTCCAGGATGGATTGCAAACGGTGTGTTGTGCGCCTCCATCATGATTTCATACTTTAAATCAGGGTTGTTAGGAACACAAAGTCTGGAGTTGACTCGAAGTATTCCTTCTTCATCGATTCTTGCTTCCGGCATAGCACCTTCTTGCACTTTCTTCCTCATACGCATCAGCTCCAGGTCTGTAGCTTGAGCAGCTTTAACTTTATCGATTAAAGTGGTTCTACTCGTATATTCGCCATCATCACATGGGTCCCTGGAGTCTTTAACTCTATCTCCATCCTTTGCAAGTCACACAAAATGGGCCTTTGTGTTGACAATATCGCACTCGTACTTGCATATGATCTTCTACTCAATGCGTCAGCTACCACGTTCGCTTTTCCAGGATGGTATTGAATGGTATGATCATAATCTTTCAACAGTTCAAGCCAACGTCGTTGTCGCATGTTGAGTTCCTTTTGAGTGAAGAAATATTTGAGGCTTTTATGATCCGTAAAGATCTCCACCTTCTCCCCATACAAGTAATGCCTCCAAATTTTAAGTGCAAAGACAACAGCTGCCAACTCTAGATCATGAGTAGGATAATTCCTCTCATATTCCTTGAGTTGTCTTGATGCATAGGCTATGACTTTTCCATGTTGCATGAGAACGCATCCCAACCCTTTGCTCGAAGCATCACTGTAGATGACAAATCCCTCCGAGCCAGATGGTATTGTTAGAACAGGTGCTGAAATGAGTCTCCTCTTGAGTTCTTGAAAACTCTTCTCACATTCTTCGCTCCAACCGAACTTTGTATCTTTTCGAGTCAGCTGAGTTAATGGAGTAGCGATTCGAGAAAATCCTTCCACGAATCTCCGATAATAACCAGCTAAACCAAGAAAGCTACGTACTTCGGTCACTGATTTAGGTTGCTCCCAGCTTTGAATAGCTTCAATCTTTGCCGGGTCAACAGATATTCCACGACTTGATACTACGTGCCCAAGGAATGCTACCTCCTCCAGCCAGAACTCGCATTTCTTCAACTTGGCATAAAGCTTGTATTCACGAAGCTTTTGGAGTACCAGCCTCAAGTGTTGCTCATGATCTTCACGGCTTTTGGAATAAATAAGGATGTCATCAATAAAGACGACCACAAAGTGATCCAAATATTCCTTGAATACCCGGTTCATCATATCCATGAAGGCAGCAGGAGCATTAGTCAATCCAAAGGACATGACTAGGAATTCATAATACCCGTACCGAGTTCTGAAAGCCGTCTTTGGAATATCCTCAGTTCTAACCTTCAGCTGATGATATCCAGAACGAAGATCGATCTTTGAAAAGAATTGTGCTCCTTGCAACTGGTCAAACAGGTCATCAATACGTGGCAATGGGTACCTATTTTTGATGGTGACATGATTCAACTCCCGATAATCAATACAAAGTCGCATACTTCCATCTTTCTTCTTCACGAATAGAATAGGAGCACCCCAAGGAGAAGTACTAGGACGAATAAAGCCAATATCTAACAATTCCTGCAGTTGGATCTTTAACTCCTGAAGTTCAATAGGAGTCATTCGATATGGGGCTTTGGAAATGGGTTTTGTACCGGGTTCAAGGTCGATACAAAATTCAATTTCACGCTCTGGGGGTAGGCCAGGAAGTTCTTCAGGGAATACGTCAGGAAATTTATTAACAATAGAAATATCATTCAAAACTGACGTTTTTTTGTTTAGATCCGTGACATGAGCTAAGAAAGCTTGACATCCGTTTTTCAATAAACGAATAACTTTATGGCTTGGGATGACAGCGATTGATTTTAATGGTTTGGTTGCTTGAATTCGCATAATTGGTCGATTAGGAATATGAAAGCTAACAACCTTACGAAAACAATCAATTTTTGCATGATGAGTAGTTAACCAATCAATCCCTAGAATCACGTCAAATGCAAGTATTTTTAATGAAATCAGATCGACAGGTAATGTGTGGGTACCAACTTGAACCAAACAAGACTTATAAACCGTGGATGTAATGAAGGTTTCTCCCAATGGAGTTTCAACAGATAAGTCAAAGTCTAATTTCTCCGGAATCAAATTTAATCGATGAGCGCAAGTAGGAAAAATAAAAGAATGGGTAGAACCGGTATCAAATAAAGTATAGACTTCGTTAGAGTTTATGATAAGCTTACCCGTGATGACCTCATTCGGGTTCCTTGCTTTCTGGGAGGTCACAACAAACGCTCTCCCTTGCACTACCGGTTTTGACTTTTCTAGGACGGCCTTTGGTGTCTCCATCTTGACTGAACTTGTTTTTGGTAAATGAAAAAATCGAGCTAAATGACCTTCTCTCCCATAATTATAACATGCTTTAGACGGCATCGCGCAGTTTGGACTGATGTGCCCCTCCCCTCCGCATTTGAAACATATGATAGGTGGTCGTTCTCCTTCCTTAACAACGGGTGCTGGTGCTGACGTCTTTCCATCATTGTTGAATCTCCTCTTCTTGAAATGACCATTCTTATTGTTTTGGCCCTGATTACCACCGAAGTAGTTACCATTTCTGGCCTGTTGATTCCCTCCACGCTTGTTGTCACCGCTTCGATGACTGCTCTCACTGGTATTATCATTTTGTCGACTGCTCTCTTTTGGTTGCGTTGACTCGTTATCGCGCTCCACTAACTGAGCCCTATTCACAACATCTGAATACAAACACAGTTTATGAGAAATAAGATGTTGACGTATCTCAGGTTTCAAACCTCGCAAAAACATTCGCGTCATTCGCTCTTCATTATCCACCAAGTGGGACGCAAACCGGGATAACTCAGCAAATTTAGCCTCATACTGCGACACGGTCATATTATTCTGCTCCAATTTGATGAACTCCACCTCCTTCATGTGACGAACACTTTCGGGAAAGTATTTGTCATTGAACAGCTCTTGGAACTTCTCCCAAGACATCTTCAGTGCGGCAGGTTGAGTACGCTTAATCGATTTCCACCAGTAATCTGCCTCTCCTCGCAACATAAAGGCGGCAAAGGGAACCTTTTGCTCCTCAGAGCATCCCAAGACATCAAATATCTTGGTAATCTGCTTTATCCATGTTTCCGCTATAAGTGGTTTTGGCTCTCCCTTAAACTCTGGTGGTCCCAGCTCCTTGAACTGTTTAGCGGTGACCGTCCTAGAGTTTTCAGTGTTTCCACCTATATTTTGAACAGGAGCCGCTCTCGCCTGCTGTTGCATGAACTGCATAAAGCTTCTGAACATTCCATCATTCATCATTTGGTCAGTGTTGTTGTTTGCATGAGGATTGTCACCTTCCTGTTGCACATTATCCTGATTATTGATATGTGGTGAATCAACAGTCGCCTGTGCTCCATTGCTATTCTCAACATTCTCAGATGCCATTTTCAGATACTGCCACAAAATAAAAGTTAATTGATATGTCATATATTATCCTTATATTATGACCGACCAATTAAATACCATGCAAATAAACTTAGGTAGGTCATACTAGCGAAGGAATTCCCCGTCTCTCCCCTCCTAGTTCTATTCTCACATCTTAGCCAGGGATCATATCCCTAAGCTCTGATACCAACTGTGACGCCCCCAAAATTAGGTATACATCACCCATCTTGGGTCGTCAGATACATGGTACTGAATACAAATACAACTTACTAATACAACTGTCGTGTACAATACGACAAAACATAAACTGTGAGTTTGAATACAAATATTATCTTCTAGAGAGTATTCATACTCAAAAGGAGTCCTCATTACAATTATTATCACACTATTTCACATAATAGTGAGGACTACTAATACTATCCTCTGGACCATCACTCCGTTTCCCGACTTGTCCCAGCTATATTCTCATTTCCTGAAGAGAACAGTGAAAGAAAGGGTGAGCTCAACTAGCCCAGTAAGAAATATTATGACTAAGATAATGCAGAATAAATTATCATTAGCCTTCAACAATGTTAAACTGATAAAATATAATAGACATCAAGTTTAACTGCAGCGGAACAAGCAATCCATTAAAAGAGTCAAGTAGAAAATAAACTCTACTATCTTTTATGATTTAAAAGGTTTTTCAACACTGTTATCGCTGGGACTCAGCTTAATAAAATAATCCACATCATCGAATCACCCCTGCACTACGGCCAAGGATATTCGTGTATTCATTAATGGTCATGATCATGCCAACAACTGTCCATCAATGCACTACGGGCCAATGAGGACTTTTACCACATCATTTGTAACATTACGGTCATGATTATACCGAATAATCCCTGGTCATAATCATACCAAGTCCATCTATGCACTACAGGCCACAGATGACTTTCAACATTTTATAAACATGAGGATGATGACAATGATATAAGAATTCAATAAAACAAGTTCAAGAATTAATTTATCCAAGAATTAACAACGTCCAAATTGTCAACATGATACTGCTTTGTGGAGTAAAATTCAAGAATACTTAGAAGAATATTTTCATGAAAAGATACTGGATGAACCGCAATTATCAAGGATATTCCACAAATTTCATGGAGTATAGAAGTCAAAACTTAACCAACTGAGTATAATAAAGAATGGAATAACAAAAGAAATCACCATGCATGCGATAGACCGCACAGACAGGTTATTCCAACAGAATAATAAATAATAGAACCAGGTCCGGCGTAAAACGCACAGACAGGATATTCCAACAGAATAATAATAAAAACGGGACCAGGTTCGGTGTAAAACACACAGATAGGATGTTCCAACAGAATAATAATAAAGATGGAACAAGGTCCGGTGTAAAACACACAGACAGGATGTTCTAACAGAATAATAATAAAGACGGAATCAGGTCCGGTGTAAAACACACAGACAGGATGTTCCAACAGAATAATAATAAAGACGGAACCAGGTCCGGTGTAAAACACACAGACAGGATGTTCCAACAGAATAATAGAAGAATGTCACCAAGTATAGGGTAGACCGCGTATACAGGTTATTCCAACAGAATAATAAGAAATGGAATAACAACAGTTCTCTTCGTGAATAAGAAAGAATAACACCCCTTACCGTTTTAAAGAAGAGCTGAAATAAGAAAGTAGTTAAGTAGCAGAATACTCTTCTTCTCTCTCTCTATAGTTTCTCTCTATAGTTTCTCTCTCTAGAGTTCAGTGAATTTGTCAGAAATAATGAAGGAATGAGCTGCTATTTATAGAAAATAGAATGCATAGTAACTAATCCATGAACGGTCCAGATTGATTACTTTAATCTAACGGTCCATATTTAAAGAAAAATCTTTTAAATAAAATATAATATATTCTATTTATAGAATAACTTTAATAAAGTATTCTGTTTTATATAAAAAGATGTTTCTGTTTTATTACGTTAATAATACGAATAAAACAAAACGCATTATCGCTAAATAATTCATATTATTAACTGACAATAATTGAATCAAACTAAGTGACTTCTCACATAAGCATTAATAATCAATACCGTGTGTTACTATGCAACCACACGTATTACTGTACTTTTACTACCGAGTAGTTCAACAGTAACAATGGTAAAACTTCCGCCGTTATTTTTAATAAAATATTTTTGTCGTTTTCTCAATCCGACAATAATTCCGTTGTGGGGTCTACCAATGATTGTGCCGTTGTACGAATATTCCCTGTTAAAACGAATATTCCCTGACCAATCGAATATTATATAACAACTTGCGTACTTTACAAAATTTATAAATATTACCCACAACTATAACATTATATCAAATTAACTCCATAATATTCAAAAATGATATTTATAGAAAATTCGTCTTTATTTATAAAAGTTGGGGTCTTACAAGTAAAGTATAAACTTCGGAAGAATTCAAGATTAGCTTACCCGTGATCACCTCGTTCAGGTTTCTCGCGTTTTGGCCAGTCACGACAAACGCTCTTCCAGGAACCGCTGATTTTGACTTATCCGGGACAGTTTTTGGAGTCACCATCCCCGCTGAACTTGGTTTTGCTACAGAACACTCTCGAGCTATATGACCCTCCTTTCAACAGTTATAACATACCTTAGATTGTTGTGGGCAGTTTGGGCTGATATGTCCCTCTTTCCCACATTTGTAACATACGACCGATGGTCGTTCTCCTCCCCTAGAAACAGTTGATGTTTGTGCTGACGTCTTCACATTATCATTGTTGTACCTTCTCTTCATAAAATCTCCTCCCGACTCGCTCCTTTTATTATCACTACCACGATTACCACCAGAGTGGTTACCGCTTTTGTCCGAATGTTTTCCTCCCTGCTGGTTTTCATTGCTTCGATGACTGCCGCCACCAGTATGACCCTGGTTATGGTCCCTCGGTTGCACATACTCATTATCTCGCTCTAATAATTGAGCCCTGTTTACAACATCTGAATACAAAGAAAATTTATGAGAGATAAGATATTGTCGAATCTCGGGTTTTAGACCTCTCAGAAACATCCTTGTCATTCGTTCCTCATTTTCGACCAAATGAGGTGCAAACCTGGATAACTCTGCAAACTTCGCCTCGTACTGGGACACCGTCATGTTATTTTGTTCTAGTCTGATAAACTCCACCTCCTTCATATGACGAATACTTTCAGAAAAGTACTTATCATTGAACAGTTTTTGAAATGTTTCCCAGGACATGTTGAGTGCGTCAGGCTGGGTACGCTTCACAGACTCCCACCAGTAGTATGCCTCACCGCGAAACATAAAAGTGGTGAATGGAACCTTCTGTTCCTCCGTGCATCCCAAGACATCGAATATCTTGGTAATTTGCTTGACCCACGTTTCCGCCATGATCGGATTCGGCTTTCCCTTAAATTCTGGTGGTCCCAATTCTTTGAACTGCTTGGCTGTGATAAACCGCGCGTTGTTATCATTTTCACCTGTATTCTGCACACGAGTCTCCCTCGTCTGATTTTCCATGAACTGCAAAAAGCTCCTAAACATTCCATCATTCATCGTTTGCTCGGTAACGTTATTTACAATAGAAATATTGCCTTCCTGTTGCACGTTCCCCTGGGTGGTGATCAAAGGTGTCTCCACGGTCTGATTTACTCCATTATTAACGTTCTCAGCTGTCATTCTTAAATACTTCCATAAAACAAGGGTTAATAGTCATGTCATATATTATCCCTATACTCTGACCGACCAAATAAACACCAAATAAACTTAGTCAGGTCATACTAGTGAAGGAATTCCTCGTCCCTCCCCTCCTAGTTCTTGTCTCACATCTCAACCTGGGATCATATCTCTAAGCTCTGATACCAACTGTGACGCACCCAAAATAGGTATACAACACCCATTCTGAGTCGCCAAATACATGGTACAGAAAGCAAACTACAACTTTAATAATACAATTCTCGTGCAAAATACGACAACACATACTGTGAGTTTAAATACAAATATTATCTTCTAGACAATATCCACACTCAAATAAGTCCTCAATACAATTATTCAAACACTATTTTACAGAAATAGTGAGGACTGCTAAAACATCTTTCTAGAACCATCACTCCATACCCCGACTAGATCCTGCTATGTTCTCACCTCCTGAGAAGAAAAATGGAACAAAAAAGAAAAGGGTGAGCTCAACTAGCCCAGTAAAGAATATTATGACTAAGATAATATACAACAAATTATCATTAGTATTCAACAGGGAAAAATCTGATAGAATATAATTGACAACAAGTTTTAGATCAACAACTGCAGCGGAAACAGCAAACCATTAGAAGAGTCAAGTAGAGAATGAATTCTACTATCTTCTAAAATTTAAAAGTCCATCATCAATATTTTATCCCTGTAACATCAATTAATAATCATCTTTATCCAAATATTCATCTTTGCACTAAAGGCCAAAGATATTCATTTGTATTACCTGTCAGTCATGTTCATCTCAACACCTGTTCATCTTTGCACTACAGGCCAAAGATATTCATCATGTAATCATACATCATTACACTACAGGCCAAAGATATTCAGTAATATCATCATTTAGGACTGAGGATGATGAAAAATATCTTTTAAAAAACGAATTCAGTGAGACAGGAGGACAAATAGTAGGGATTCGTATAACAGTTTATCCAAGATCAATAATACTTCATAATAATCAATTGTGAAGCAGAATTTAAAAATAACGATCAAAACATGGATACAATCAAAGATAGTAACCATAATAGATATCTTGGACAAAAAGGGAAAAATTTTATTTTTCGGTGAATAGTGTCGTATTCGTGAATAGTGACGTATACGTGAATAGTAACGTATACGTGAATAGTAACCCCGACACAAAAAGTTCTAAATTTGATAAAAACTCATGTTAATATTTCAGCATAATGATATTGAAGAAAATAATATCATTTAAGAAGAAAATAATATCCCTTACCTCAAAATATCAGTACTTCTGGTCGGAATACCGGTATAAGGCTGAAAGAAACTTGCTCTGATGAATAGAAACTCTCAAAGTATCTAAATACTCACAAAATACACTCAATAATCTAGAGAGAGAAAGAGAGAAAACTTGTTTCTGGTGTAATTTTCAATTCTAACTTAGCCCTCTATTTATAGGAAAATGTTAGCACGCCGAAGCAGACTTAACCTGCAACCTGATGGCTTTACCTGCTACTATTCCCACCCACCACATTTGAATAAAAATCTCAGCACATTTCTTCACCAACCAAGAGTGGGGCCCACCAATTCTAGAATTTTCTACCAAAATGATTAACTCCGAAAATTCAACAATTTCTGAACCAGTCATCTCGTAAAATTCATAATAAATCATACGTTCATTTTTAACGGTTCAAAATTTGTGGACATATACTCAACTTATATATGTATAACATATCCAAAAATTACCACGATCCAACGGTCGGATTAAAAATTATAACCCCCGCAAAATATCTCAAAAACCCTGATTTTTAATACCTCCATTCCGACAAAAATACTGATAAAAATCTCAACATTAACTCCTTCATTTTTAACCACAAAAATATATCCCTCATTTATATCCACAAAAATAAATATTTCCTTATCATATGAATCAATAATTAATTATTCACAAATAATATTACAGAATCACATTTATGACAACCAGGCCGTTCCCAGGAAAGAGGGGGCTTTCCAATAAGGATTTCTCCTTACTGGCGCGCAATTAGATGACCAAACCTCTCCTTAGACAGAACTTTCTAGACATTGCCAATAATGTTATCTAATAATATTATTCAAATAATATGAATTATTGATCTGATAATGGGAAATACTGTGTAGTGACAATTATTGAAACAACAGTAATATAAAATATCAACGCAGCAATTATTGAATCAATAAAATAAAATATTGAACAGTAATTACTGTAACCATTATTGAGTAGTGCCTTCTTATGTAAGAATCAATAATTGGTGCAATACAGTGTGCTACTGTGTAACAACGCGTATTACTGTGTTTTAACCATCGGGTATTTCAACAGTATTAACGGTAACAACTACGCCGTTAATAATAAAAAACATATACTTGTCGTTTTCTTCATCCAATCGCTTTCCGTTATGGGGCCCACACAAGACTGCGCCGTCGTACGAATATTCCCCGACAGGAAGAATATTCCACGACCAAACGAATATTCCCCGACAACAATGAATATTTTATAACCACCTGCTTATTTGAAATATTTTCGCATTTTACCCATAACTAACCTCATTAATCAATTTAACACTTACTATTTCAAAATAATAAATAGAGGGAATTTAAATTTCATTTATTAATAATTTGGGGTCTTGCAACCTCCCCTCCTTATGAAATTTCGTCCTCGAAATTGACGTACGTACCTGGTGTTTCGAAAAGATGAAGATACCTCGCTTTCATTTCCGTTTCCAACTCCCAGGTCATTTCCTCAATAGCATGGTTTCTCCACAAAACTTTAACTTGTGGTATGACCTTCGTGCGTAGGACATGCTCCTTTCTATCCAAGATCTTGACAGGTACCTCTTCGTACGTTAAGTCTTCAGCTATCTCGTCCAGTTCTAACTCAATAACGTGGTCTGGGTCTTTCACATATTTACGTAACATAGATATATGAAAAACATTATGAACACGAGACATACTTGGAGGTAACGCGAGTCTATAGGCCACATTTCCTACTCGGTCAAGAATCTGAAATGGACCAATAAATCGTGGATTGAGCTTTCCTCTCTTCCCAAATCTTGTAACTCCTTTCCATGGACCCACACGCAACAATACATGATCCCCAATGTCAAATTCCACGTCCTTTCGATGAAGATCCGCATAACTCTTTTGTCGATCCTGTGCCGTTTGTATACGTTGTCGAATCGTTTGAATCTTCTCTGTAGTCATGCGTACCAACTCTGGTCCCAACAATGTTGCTTCACCCACCTCGTCCCAGCATACTGGAGAGCGACACTTTCGTCCATATAATGCTTCAAATGGGGCCACACCTATACTTGCCTGATAACTGTTATTGTAAGAGAATTCCACCAATGGTAGGTACTTATCCCAACTCCCTTTGAAATCTAGGACACAAAGTCTTAATAGATCTTCAAGAGTTTGAATAGTCCTCTCTGATTGTCCGTCCATTTGAGGATGGTATGCCAAGCTAAATCGTAAATCGGTGCCCATAGCTTTTTGCAAGCTAACCCAAAATCTTGAAGTGAATCTTGGGTCACGATCCGAAACTATGGATACTGGCATGCCATGCAGTCTCACAATCTCATCTACGTATATACGAGCAAGACGTTCAAGGGAATAAGTCTCCCGTATCGGCAAGAAATGAGCAGACTTGGTTAATCTATCAACAATAACCCAAATAGCATTTATGCCTTGAGAAACCGTGGGAAGACCCGTAACGAAATCCATGGTAATGTGTTCCCACTTCCATTTCGAAATCTCAAGTGGTTGCAATGGACCCTTTGGTACTTGATGTTCCGCCTTTACACGTTGACAAGTTAAACACCTCGAGATAAACTTTGCAATCTCTCTCTTCATATTATTCCACCAAAATGTATGTCGTAGATCACGATACATTTTGGTACTTCCAGGATGGATTGCAAATGGTGTATTGTGTGCTTCCATCATGATCTTGTACTTCAAATCAGAATTGTTAGGAACACAAAGTCTGGAGTGGACTCGAAGTATTCCTTCTTCATCGATTCTTGCTTCTGGAATAGAACCTTCTTGCACTTTCTTCTTCATACGCATCAGCTCTATGTCCGTAGCTTGAGCAGCTTTAACTTTATCGATTAAAGTCGGTTCTACTCGTATATTTGATATCATCATGTGGGTACTTGGAGCCTTCATCTCTATCTCCATCCTTTGCAAGTCATACAAAATGGGCCTTTGTGTTAACAACATTGCACTCGTACCCGCATATGATCTTCTACTCAATGCGTCAGCTACTACGTTTGCTTTTCCAGGATGATATTGGATGGTATGATCGTAATCTTTCAACAGCTCGAGCCAACGTCGCTGCCGCATGTTGAGTTCCTTTTGGGTGAAGAAATATTTGAGGCTTTTATGATCTGTATAGATCTCCACTTTCTCCCCATACAGGTAGTGTCTCCAGATCTTCAACGCGAAAACTACTGCTGCCAACTCCAAATCATGAGTAGGATAATTCCTCTCATATTCTTTGAGTTGTCGCGAGGCATAGGCTATGACTTTTCCATGTTGCATGAGAACACATCCTAACCCTTTGCCTGAAGCATCACTGTAGATAACAAATCCATCCGAACCAGATGGTATTGTCAGAACAGGTGCCGAAATGAGTCTCCTCTTAAGCTCTTGAAAACTCTTCTCGCATTCCTCGCTCCATACGAATTTGATATCTTTCCGAGTCAGCTGAGTTAACGGGGTAGCGATTCGAGAAAACCCTTCCACGAATCTCCGATAATAACCAGCTAAGCCCAGAAAGCTACGTACTTCGGTCACCGTCTTTGGTTGCTCCCAACTTTGTATCGCTTCAATCTTCGCCGGGTCAACAGATACTCCATGTTTTGACACCACGTGCCCTAGGAAAGCTACTTCCTCAAGCCAGAACTCGCATTTCTTCAACTTAGCATATAACTTATTTTCACGCAGCCTTTGGAGTACCAGCTTCAAATGATGCTCATGATCTTCACGGCTTTTGGAATATATGAGGATGTCATCAATAAAGACAACAACGAACTGATCCAAATAATGCTTGAATACTCGGTTCATCATATCCATGAAAGCCGCAGGAGCATTAGTCAATCCAAAAGACATGACTAAGAATTCATAATGCCCGTACCGAGTTCTGAAGGCAGTCTTTGGAATATCCTCAGTTTTAACCTTCAGCTGATGATATCCAGAACGAAGATCGATCTTTGAAAAGAATTGTGCTCCTTGTAACTGGTCAAACAGGTCATCAATACGAGGTAGCGGATACCTATTCTTAATAGTGACATGGTTTAATTCCCGATAATCAATACAAAGTCGCATACTCCCGTCTTTCTTCTTTACAAATAAAACAGGAGCACCCCAAGGAGATGTACTAGGACGAATGAAACCGATGTCCAACAACTCTTGTAGTTGGACCTTTAACTCCTGAAGTTCAATAGGAGCCATTCGATATGGGGTTTTAGAAATGGGCTTTGTACCAGGTTCAAGATCAATAAAGAATTCAATTTCACGTTCCGGGGGTAGACCGGGAAGTTCTTCAGGAAATACGTCAGGAAAGTCAATAACAACAGGAATATTATTCAAATTTGACGTGTCTTTATTCAAATCCATAACATGGGCTAAGAAAGCTTGACATCCGTTTTTTAATAAACGAATGGCTTTATGGCTTGATATAACAGTGATTGATTTTAATGGCTTAGTTGTTTGAATTCGTACAACAGGTTGGTTAGGAATATGAAAACTAACAACCTTACGAAAACAATCAATTTTGGCATGATGAGTAGTTAACCAATCAATCCCTAAAATCACATCAAAAGCAAGTATCTTTAAAGAGATAAGGTCAACAGGTAATGTGATGGTGCCAACTTGGATCATGCAAGATTTATAAACTGTAGATGTAACAAAGGTTTCACCTAACGGAGTTTCAACAGATAAGTCAAAGTCCAATTTCCCGGAGTCAAGTTTAAACGTTGAGCACAAGCAGGAGAGATAAAAGAATGGGTAGAACCGGTATCTAGTAAGGTATAAACTTCGCAAGAATTCAAGATTAGCTTACCCGTGATCACCTCGTTCGGGTTCCTCACGTTTTGGCCAGTTACGACAAACGCTCTTCCAGGAACCGCTGATTTCGCCTTATCCGGGACAGCCCTTGGAATCACCACTCCCGCTGAACTTGGTTTCGCTATAGTACAATCTCGAGCGACGTGGCCTTCCTTCCCACAGTTGTAACACACCTTGGATTGTTGTGGACAGTTTGGGCTGATATGTCCCTCTTTCCCGCATTTGTAACATCTAACTGGCGGTCGTTCTCCTCCCCTAAAATTTGTTGTTGGTGCTGGTGCTGCTGCTGATGTCTTCCCGTCATTGTTGAATCTTCTCTTTTTGAAATTTCCACTTGACTCACCTCTCCTATTATCATGGCCACGATGACCACCCAAGTGGTTACCGCCTTTGTTCGTATTTTTCCCTCCTCGTTGGTTATCATCGCTCTGATGATTGCTGTCACTGGTATGACCCTGGTTGTGGTCCCTCGGTTGAGTATACTCATTATCTCTCTCTAATAATTGGGCCCTGTTGACAACATCTGAATACAGAGAAAATTTATGAGAGATAAGGTATTGACGAATCTCAGGTTTTAAACCTCTCAGAAACATCCGCGTCATACGTTCCTCATTTTCTACCAAATGAGGTGCAAACCTGGATAACTCTGCAAACTTCGCCTCGTACTGGGACACCGTCATGTTGTTTTGTTCCAGTCTGATAAACTCCACCTCCTTCATATGACGAATACTTTCAGGAAAGTACTTGTCATTAAACAGTTTCTGAAATGTTTCCCAGGACATGTTGAGTGCGTCAGGCTGGGTACGCTTCACAGACTCCCACCAGTAGTCTGCCTCGCCACGAAACATAAAGGTGGCGAATGGAACCTTCTGTTCTTCCGTGCATCCCAAGACATCGAATATCTTGGTAATTTGCTTGACCCACGTTTCCGCCATGATCGGATCCGGCTTTCCCTTAAATTCTGGTGGTCCCAATTCTTTGAACTGTTTGGCTGTGACAAACCGTGAATTGCTATCATTCCCTCCTGTATTTTGAACACGAGTCTCCCTTGTCTGGTTTTGCATGAATTGCAAAAAACTTCTAAACATTCCATCATTCATCATCTGCTCATTGGTGTTGTTCACAGGAGGAACATTGCCAGCCTGTTGCACGTTCTCCTCGTTGGTAAGCACCGGTGTCTCCACGGTCTCATTTACTCCACTGTTAACATTCTCAGTCGACATTCTCAAATACTGCCATAAAACAAGGGTTAATTAAATAAATTAACAAATCACATAATACCCCTATATTATGACTGACCAATAAATAAGCTTAGGTAGGACACACTAGCGAAGGATTCGTCTCTCCCCTCCTAGTTCTATTCCCCGATCTCCGCCAGAGATCATATCCCTAAGCTCTGATACCAACTGTGACGCCCCCAAAATAGGTATACAACACCCATTCTGAGTCGCCAAAATACATGGTACAGAAACAACTACATCTTTATTATTACAACACAAGAACTGTGACTTTAAATACAAATATTGTCATTTAGACAATATCCACACTCAAATAAGTCCTCATTACAATTATTGATACATTATTTCACAAAAATGGTGAGGACTACTAAAGTAACTTCTAGAACCATCATTCCATACCCCGACTAGTACTCGCTACATTCTCGCCTCCTGAGAAAAATAGAACAAAAAGGAAAAGGGTGAGCTCAACTAGCCCAGTAAAGAATATTATGACTAAGATAATACAAAACAAATTATCGTTAGTCTTCAACAGGGAAAAATCTAATAGAATACAATAGACAACAAGTTTTAAATCAATAACTGCAGCGGAAACAGCAAACCATTAGAAGATTCAAGTAGAGAATGAGTTCTACTATCTTCTAAGATTTAAAAGTCCATCATCAATATTTTATCCCTGTAACAACAATCAATAACCATCTTTAATCAAATATTCATCTTTGCACTACAGGCCAAAGATATTCATTTGTATCACCAGTCGGTCATGTTCATCTCAACACATGTTCATCTTTGCACTACGGGCCAAAGATATTCATCAGTTAATCATTCATCTTTACACTACGGGCCAAAGATATTCAGTAATATCATCATTTAGGACTGAGGATGATGAAAAATATCTTAAAGAAAACGAATCCAGTGAAACAAAATAACAAATATTAAGGATTCGTATTTTGATTTATCCATGTCCAAAAAAATACCTTAAAATTATTCATAGTGAAGTAGAATTCAAGAATGATCAAAACATGGATACAATCAAAGCTAGTACCCAGAATAGATATTTTGGACGAAAAGAAGAAAATTTTATTTTTCGGTGAATAGTAACTCGTGAATAGTAACTCATGAATAGTAACCCCGACGTGAAAAGTTCCAAATTTGATAAAAATTTCCAACCAATATTTCGGCATAATGATATTGAAGAAATAATATCATTTTTGAATAAAATAACATCCCTTACCTCGTAAAGACAGTATTTCTGGTCGGAATACCGGTATAAGGCTGAAAGACACTTGCTCTGATGAATAGAAACTCTCAAAGTATCTAAATACTCACAAAATACACTCAATAATTTAGAGAGAGAAAGAGAGAAAACTTGTTTCTGGTATAATTTTCAATTCTAACTTAGCCCTCTATTTATAGGAAAATGTTAGCACGCCGAAGCAGACTTAACCTGCAACCTGATGGCTTTACCTGCTACTATTTTCACCCACCACATTTGAATAAAAATCTCAGCACATTTCTTTACCAACCAAGAGTGGGGCCCACCAATTCTAGAATTTTCTACCAAAATGATTAACTCCGAAAATTCAACAATTTCTGAACCAGTCATCTCGTAAAATTCATAATAAATCATACGTTCATTTTTAACGGTTCAAATTTTGTGGACATATACTCAACTTATATATGTATAACATATCCAAAAATTACCACGATCCAACGGTCGGATTAAAAATTATAACCCCCGCAAAATATCTCAAAAACCCTGATTTTTAATACCTCCATTCCGACAAAAATACTGATAAAAATCTCAACATTAACTCCTTCATTTTTAACCACAAAAAATATATCCCTCATTTATATCCACAAAAATAAATATTTCCTTATCATATGAATCAATAATTAATTATTCACAAATAATATTACAGAATCACATTTATGACAACCAGGCCCTTCCCAGGAAAGAGGGGGCTTTCCAATAAGGATTTCTCCTTACCGGCGCGCAATTAGATGACCAAACCTCTCCTTAGACAGAACTTTCTAGACATTGCCAATAATGTTATCTAATAATATTATTCAAATAATATGAATTATTGATCTGATAATGGGAAATACTGTGTAGTGACAATTATTGAAACAACAGTAATATAAAATATCAACGCAGCAATTATTGAATCAATAAAATAAAATACTGAACAGTAATTACTGTAACCATTATTGAGTAGTGCCTTCTTACGTAAGAATCAATAATTGGTGCAATACAGTGTGCTACTGTGTAACAACGCGTATTACTGTGTTTTAACCACCGGGTATTTCAACAGTATTAACGGTAACAACTACGCCGTTAATAATAAAAAACATATACTTGTCGTTTTCTTCATCCAATCGCTTTCCGTTATGGAGCCCACAAAAGACTGCGCCGTCGTACAAATATTCCCCGACAGGAAGAATATTCCACGACTAAACGAATAGTCCCCGACAACAATGAATATTTTATAACCACCTGCTTATTTGAAATATTTGCGCATTTTACCCATAACTAACCTCATTAATCAATTTAACACTTACTATTTCAAAATAATAAATAGAGGGAATTTAAATTTCATTTATTAATAATTTGGGGTCTTACAGGCTGGGTACGTTTCACAGACTCCCACAAGTAGTCTGCCTCACCGCGGAACATAAAAGTGGCGAATGGAACCTTATGTTCCTCCGTGCATCCCAAGACATTGAATATCTTGGTAATTTGCTTGACCCACGTTTTTGCCATGATCGGATCCGGCTTTCCCTTAAATTCTGGTGGTCCCAATTCTTTGAACTGCTTGGCTGTGACAAACCGCGCGTTGTTATCATTTCCACCTGTATTCTGCACATGAGTCTCCCTCGTCTGATTTTGCATGAACTGCAAAAAGCTACTAAATATTCTATCATTCATCGTTTGCTCGGTAACGTTGTTTACAGGAGGAATATTGCCTTCCTGTTGAACGTTCCCTTGGGTGGTGATCAAAGGTGTCTCCACGGTCTGATTTACTCCATTATTAACGTTCTCAGCTGCCATTCTTAAATACTTCCATAAAACAAGGGTTAATAGTCATGTCATATATTATCCCTATACTCTGACCGACCAAATAAACACCAAATAAACTTAGTCAGGTCATACTAGCGAAGGAATTTCCCGTCCCTCCCCTCCTAGTTCTTGTCTCACATCTCAACCTGGGATCATATCCCTAAGCTCTGATACCAACTGTGACGCCCTCAAAATAGGTATACAACATCCATTCTGAGTCGCCAAATACATGGTACAGAAAGCAAACTACAACTTCAATAATACAATTATCGTGCAAAATACGACAACACATACTGTGAGTTTAAATATAAATATTATCTTCTAGACAATATCCACACTCAAATAAGTCCTCAATACAATTATTCAAACACTATTTTACAGAAATAGTGAGGACAGCTAAAACATCTTTCTAGAACCATCACTCCATACCCCGACTAGATCCTGCTATGTTCTCACCTCCTGAGAAGAAAAATGGAACAAAAAGAAAAAGGGTGAGCTCAACTAGCCCAGTAAAGAATATTATGACTAAGATAATATACAACAAATTATCATTAGTATTCAACAGGAAAAAATCTGATAGAATATAATTGACAACAAGTTTTAGATCAACAACTGCAGCGGAAACAACAAACCATTAGAAGAGTCAAGTAGAGAATGAATTCTACTATCTTCTAAGATTTAAAAGTCCATCATCAATATTTTATCTCTGTAACATCAATTAATAATCACCTTTATCCAAATATTCATCTTTCCACTACAGGCCAAAGATATTCATTTGTATCACCTGTCAGTCATGTTCATCTCAACACCTGTTCATCTTTGCACTACAGGCCAAATATATTCATCAAGTAATCATACATCTTTGCACTACAGGCCAAAGATATTCAGTAATATCATCATTTAGGACTGAGGATGATGAAAAATATCTTTAAAAAAATGAATCCAGTGAGACAGGAGGACAAATAGTAGGGATTCGTATAACAGTTTATCCAAGATCAATAATACTTCATAATAATCAATTGTGAAGAAGAATTTAAAAATAAAGATCAAAACATGGATACAATCAAAGATAGTAACCATAATAGATATCTTGGACAAAAAGGGAAAAATTTTATTTTTCGGTGAATAGTGTAGTATTCGTGAATAGTGACATATACGTGAATAGTAACGTATACGTAAATAGTAACCCCGACACAAAAAGTTCCAAATTTGATAAAAACTCATGTTAATATTTCAGCATAATGATATTGAAGAAAATAATATCATTTAAGAAGAAAATAATATCCCTTACCTCAAAATATCAGTACTTCTGGTCGGAATACCGGTATAAGGCTGAAAGAAACTTGCTCTGATGAATAGAATCTCTCAAAGTATCAAAATACTTACAAAATACACTCAATAATCTAGAGAGAAAAAGAGAGAAAACTTGTTTCTGGTGTTATTTTTAATTCTAACTTAGCCCTCTATTTATAGGAAAATGTTAGCACGCCGAACCAGACTTAACCTGCAACCTGATGGCTTTACCTGCTACTATTCCCACCCACCACATTTGAATAAAAATCTCAGCACATTTCTTCACCAACCAAGAGTGGGGCCCACCAATTCTAGAATTTTCTACCAAAATGATTAACTCCGAAAATTCAACAATTTCTGAACCAGTCATCTCGTAAAATTCATAATAAATCATACGTTCATTTTTAACGGTTCAGAATTTGTGGACATATATTCAACTTGTATATGTATAACATATCCAAAAATTATCACGATCCAACGGTCGGATTAAAAATTATAACCCCCGTAAAATATCTCAAAAATCTTGATTTTTAATACCTCTATTCCGACAAAAATACTGATAAAAACCTCAACATTAACTCCTTCATTTTTAACCACAAAAATATATCCCTCATTTATATCCACATAAAATAAATATTTCCTTATCATATGAATCAATAATTAATTATTCACAAATAATATTACAGAATCACATTTATGACAACCAGGCCGTTCCCAAGAAAGAGGGGGCTTTTCAATAAGGATTTCTCCTTACTGGCGCGCAATTAGATGACCAAACCTCTCCTTAGACAGAACTTTCTAGACATTGCCAATAATGTTATCTAATAATATTATTCAAATAATATGAATTATTGATCTGATAAAGAAAAATACTGTGCAGCAACAATTATTGAAACAGCAATAATATAAAATATCAACGCAACAATTACTGAATCAATAAAATAAAATATTGAATAATAACTACTGTAACAATTATTGAGTAGTGCCTTCTTACGTAAGAATCAATAATTGGTGCAAACCATGTGCTACTGTATTTTAACCACCGGGTATTCCAACAGTATTAACGGTAACAACTACGCCGTTATTTATAAACAACTTATACTTGTCGTTTTCTTCATCCAATCGCTTTTCGTTATGGGGCCCACACAAGGCTGCGCCGTCGTACGAATATTCTCCGACAGCAAGAATATTCCACGACCAAACGAATATTTCCTGACAAAATGAATATTTTATAACCACTTGCTTATTTTGCAAAATTTGCACATTTCACCCATAACCAAAGTATTATATCAAATTAACCCCTTATTATTCACAATAATATTTAGAGAAAATTTGATTTTATTCATTAATAAGCTGGGGTCTTACATTTATGCTTTTCTTGAAATGTGATACACAAGCACGGTATATATACATTTATACTACATGAGTGTGCCTAAGAGTGTCATCAAACATGATCACAAATGTCAGATTCTAGTCCTCAAGGAAGTTTGACAATATTCACATTCAAAGCTCACTAGTAAGTTCAACATGTTCATGCTTGCTTACTAACCTCATAAATACCATCTAATGGTTTATTCATGCATTTCTAAGTCATACTAACATGCTTTCAAAGTCAAAATATAAACTATGTAGAGATCATGCATGTTAGCTCACTAGGCTAAGCTTTTTCTTGAAAATATCTCTAACACCAAGCCTAACAAGGTGGTCAGGAACAAAGGACCATGTATACTATAGCATGCTCATTCATGTGTAAAATCAGTCATATGTATAGTTTATTAAGCCCATAATCTGTAAAACATGAATTTCGTCAAAGTTTATTTTCAAGACTTAGAGCTCTTGTTAAAGGTCTCCTACCAATTTATGTTGAACACTTCACACTATATAGGAAAACCTTATAATTCATGCTATACCTCTTTTTAGGTACATAATTAAGTCATGACATCAAGTTCTCGACATGTAGCATGGACAAAACCAGCAACTGGTTCTGAGGTACAGCGCAGTTGCGCTGCACCCCAGTATAACCAGGGCGCAGCTGCGCCAGGTCAGGTTCAGAAGCAGTATGTATGCTCTGTTCTGCAGAGTGATTTTCAACTTGGTTTCCAATTATTCAAGCATGCTTCAAACCTTTACTAAAGTGTTTATACATGCTAGTAAACTTCTTAAACCTTTTAACATGATTATTCATATCAATTAACAAGTGAATTCAAGAAATTTCAAGAATCAAACAAGACCCATCTCAAGAACATAATTAGAAATTATACCTTCGTAAGCTTAAACTGGACTTCCTACTCACTGAATATGCTCCCACAATGCTCAGCAACTTACGCTCTCCAATTTAGACTATCAAGTAACTTCTAGCAATCTCAAAAATCTGCATTTGGGCTTGTATTTATAGAGGAAATATGAACTGGACATTGCTATTGCACTAAAGTTGATTTTATGGTGTAATGGGAAGAAACAAGGGTTATTAAAGAGTTATTTAACAACTCCAAATCAGCCACAATGCTAGCAATGAACACCTTTTCCATATCCTTTTTGGAGAATACGTGATTTAGCTTCAAGTTACTGTTCATTGTACTTGGTGACACTAAATTTGGGACAAGAAGAAACTCTCAACATTCTTGTATACTCCTACACCTTCTTACTCTTATGTTATATCTGTAATACACATATCAACCGTATATAATAACCTAATGTCACACTATGACTGAACATTTCAAGGTAGTAGGTGTTATGTAACATACATATAACCCATGTACATTTTATGTTAATGTCTACCCACATGCATATTGTTACATACACATTTCATGATATATTTATACTATATAGTTTCAATATGCATAATCACATTGCCTCATTCATAAAACTTAATATATATAGTCACGTAATGTCACACTACACTATATAGTATAGTTGAATTATTGCTCACTTGCACATAACTAACTGTCAACATAATATTATTATATTAATAACTTACTTATTTATGTCAATTAAATAATTTATTCACTTCCTTGATTAATTATCACCAATATTATTTAATCCATTTCTCATTGATGAATTTATGGATTTTCATAACCATTGATGATCGATAATATTCTTATTATATTTATAACTGTATTACAAATAATAATAATAATAATAATAATAATAATAATAATAATAATATATATTATTATTTAATTATCAAATAATCCATATTCCACCACAATTAATTAATGGATTTACTCGTTTCACAATATGCCACACAAGGCATTTCACAATCCTCATTGTCAAACCACACTTTTTAATACGCATTGATCTAATATGAATCAATTGTATTAACCAACTCATAAAACAATAACACTTATTTTCACATAAATAGTATTTTCACTAATATATTCATTTAATAATACGTGAAAATTCTCGGGTATTATATGGCCACCCGCGATGGTCTGAATAAGTTAACTTTATACTAATATGCTGTTTATAAATTGTGAGACGACCTTTTTAACATTTTTTTAATTTATTTTTAACTATTTAATTGTTAACCTTCTGACAGGACACTTATAAGAGCTTAATGAACGAGCGCTATCCTGAAAGCACCCCGCGTCCGTCGATTGATCAAGAATTGTGGGAGAGGGCGTCAGTCGTGAAGAAAAACTACGTTAAAGGTCAAGGACAAAAACGACGCCCGACCATCAGTGGCATAGGCAGCTCTGCTACCCAGTCTACACAGTCATCAGGTCATCCAGCCTATCATACTCCTGCTGACTATGTGAGAGCGATCTGTCAAGATCGTGATCTTCTTCGTATACTGGGCGAGCATCTGCAGTCTCTGAGTCCTGATGACTTGGCGAATGCAGTGGCGGTAGCAGCACGACATAAGGATGGCAATGAGGTATACATAGATATTGTTGTGTCTTACTTATGTTTAAATAATTTATATTGTTTAGCTTTCCCTAAGTCATAGCAGTATCAACACATGTAACATGTTATATTCTTTTGCTAATTACAGGGTCCTACTAATTTGGATGATGATGCATGAAGAGCTAAACTTGTTTTTTAAATATTTAAAGCCTTGTACTTTTATATTCATTCTTTGGACAATTCATGTATTGATTGAATATTGTGTTGGCTTACGTGTCTGCATATGGATGAATGTTTATATATACTATTGTGGATGTGTTGGGATATATATTTATATATAAATCATGGATGGATGTTTATATGGATGCTATCATGCTAATATATACTGTTGTGTTGGGATAGAAAGCAGGTACAAAGCAGGGTATTTATTTTTTTGGGAAATCCATAAAACAGGGAAAAAAAATTTAAAAAAAAATATCAACATCAGCGACCGCTACAGTCGCTAATGGCATTTGGGAACTTAGCGACCGCATCGGTCGCTGACACGTGGGCCATGTCAGCCCTGACAACTGACACATCATGACTCAGATTAGCGACGGTGTCGGTCGCTGACACGTGAACCACGTCAGCCCTGATAACTGACACATCATGACTCAGATTAGCAACAGTGTCGGTCGCTGATAACTCGGTCGCTGATGTCCACCCAACGACCAGATTATAAGCGATTAATATCAGTGACCGCATTCGGTTGCTAATGATCATCTGTGACCGTATGCAGTCGCTGATATGTGGTCGCTGATAAACCTTTTTTGTAGTGGGTTTATAATCTAAAGGAAATAATAAAGATTATAAAAGATGATCTTATACTATTTAATTTTTCATTTATTTTTGGACGGAAAAGTTTGACCCAAAAAATGGTTAAATTTTCCGTCTATTTTTATACTTTTTCGGTCCATTAGGTTTTGACTAAAAATTTAATTTTTTTGTACATTTTTTTTCTTCTATTTTCGTGTATTTTAGAAATTCAGTAACATAGTTTTATGGTTTTGACTAAGTCAAGGCATGCTGTTAGTTTGTAAAAAAAAGTGTACCATAATCATAACTCATGAAATATATAATATAATACACTCAGTGGTCTATTAGTAATCCTTTTCTATTTTGATGGATATAATATATAATATATGGCATGATATATTTTTGTGGAATTCCTAACGTGGCATTACTACTCAATAGTTAGCAATTATTACGGATCAAGCATTACTACTCCCTAGTCACACAGGAAAAGTGGCTTAAAAATTTTCAGAAGCTGCTTTCAATATAAATGGGGCAGGAGAGGGGGCTCCGTCTGGGTGTAATTACTCAATCTTAAACTAATTA
The DNA here is from genome assembly GCA_016801055.1 of Panax notoginseng. NCBI lineage: Eukaryota > Viridiplantae > Streptophyta > Magnoliopsida > Apiales > Araliaceae > Panax > Panax notoginseng. The sequence continues at coordinate 38,547,137 of CM029020.1, forward strand.
TTATTATTATTATTTATTTTTGCCTAATCATTATTTTTGAATCTCAGCTACTTGCTTTCATCATCATATAATAACATGCTTATGTGCCCTTTTCTAAACTAATTAATTTTTCAAAATTAAAGATATATTTTTAATTATTTATGATTAGTCCGTATATGATTCATATTTCACTGTTGAGTCTAATTTAACCACAACATTAATTTTGTTCTCGCGATATTATTTTTATTGTGATAATATCAACCGCATTTTTTTATAGTTATTTTGAGTATATTATTAGGGTTTTAAACTTATTCACTCCCTCATATTTAGGGTACGTATTATTTTTACGAGCCCCTTTCTCAGGCTCCTACACAGGCCCCTAAAATTGAAATTTTGAAATGTATAATAGGGATCCTGTTACCATAAAGTCAATTTCATGATAAATTGGTCAATACAGTGCTGACACGAGGATAAAAAGATCATCTCCCATCTGCGTGTCTATACTGTATTAATCAATTGACCAAAATTAAACGCATGCTAACTACTTCAGTATAGTATAAGTTCTCAATTAACTGTCTCAACCAACAAAAAAGTATCTATATATAAAGCGGCAGGCATCTACCTGTTTGGTCAAGTAGGAGGCTTCACCAAAGTTTTTTCCCAATTTAGTACCTTAGTTTAAAAACATTTCAATTTCATCCTCCACATTTAATAGTATTTCTATTTTATCCTTCTACTAAGATTTTAATTATTAAAATTAACTACATACAAAATATGAATTATACACGCAACACCTATTGTCAGACTCCTAGGCTATGTTTGTTTACAAGAATTATAATTCCGAGATTATAATCCATGGAATTATAATCTTAAGACTATTAATTCTAGGATTATAATCCAGAGGATTATAATCCAAATATTATAATTATAATATCAAGACTGTTAAGTCATTTTATAATTCTTAGACTAATAGTTTTAAATTTAAATTTGAAAATAAACAGACACTTGGGATTAATATTCTTATGCCAAGTATAATTTTATAATTCTTAGACTAATAGTCCTAAATTTAAATTTGAAAATAAATAGACACTTGGAATTAATATTCTTATGCCAAGTATAATTTTTACAAACGAATATAGTCCTAGTATCCTCAAAGGGGCTTGGTAAGCTCAGCTACAAAATCAAATTTTCTTCCAAGTTTTTAATAAATAATAACCACCTGTAACGACAATAATATCAAATAGATAGTCTAGGGATGGATATGTCCGGACAATATATGTCTGGAATTCCCAAAACTGTTGTACTGTATATATAAGCATTCAAAATTCTCTTTTATATATATATATATATATATATATATATATATATATATATATATATATATATATATTGTTTTTTGTTAGAAACTCTAGACATATTTTTCGGGCACCATATCTTCATTTCAACTTGTTTATGTACTTAAATTTCACTTTCATTGAGCTGTGTTTTGATGACATTTTTCGATGATTAGGTACCAAAGTATGGTGTGTGGTGGGGGTGAGAGTGGGGTTTTTATACCACAGTATTTAAGTATTCATTGCACTCACGACCTCAGTTAGTAATAGCAGCGTATTTTCACTTACCTACGCAGAGGAGAAACTAGGGGGCAGAGTGGGCATTTGTCCCTGGTAGCAGCGATCGACGGTCCAGGCATAACTAGGGGGAGGGGCAGCCAGCCAGCCACTACTCCGGCCTTCCGGCGAGTAACTTCTCTTCTTCTTCAATCTTCGGCAGAACACATGTTTTGTTTATGTTTTTTTTAGTAACATGAAACGATGTCGCTTTATTAAAAAAATAAAAAATAAAAAATAAAAATATATCTATTATGTGAAGAAGTAGGCTATTTAGATCTAGATGTCTTCAGTTTCACTAAACTGCTCTGCTCCTCGCCTCTTTCGCGGTTCCGCCGAGTCGCCGACAACCGACTGCTCCTGCCTGACTGCCTCCTCTGCTGCTGTTGTTGTGCTGCCTGCCCCTAGTTCCGCCTCTGCCTATTTTCTTGCTCTAATCCTGCAGTTGCTTGGTCCTTCCTTTGGACTTTGGTAATTTCTAAATTCTAATTTAGGTTATGTCTTTCAAATTATATTATTTCATGTTAAGAATCAAGATGATCTCTTTAACTTTTTCGATATTGTAGTTTTAATTTATTAATTTTTCTGATTGCAATAATTATATTATTTAATTTTTTCTTTAATTTAGGTTTGTTTTAATTTTTCCAATTATTTCAAATTAATTTTTCTTTTCTTTTACCTTTGTTTGGCAAAAGAATTTTGATGAATTTTAATAATTTAATGTTTACATCTTTAATCTTTTAGTAATTTAGTTTTCAGTGTTACTGTTGGAGTAATCTTTAATCTTTTAGTAATTGTTACTTTAATCTTTAATCTTTCAGTAATTGCCAATTGGAGTAAATTAGTTTTCAGAATTGTTACTTTAATATTTTAGTAATTTAATGTCTTTCAAATTATATACTTGTATTGTTCCTGTTGGAATGTTGGTACTTAATTTATTTCTCATAATCTCATTAGGTTAATTGAAATTATTAAATTAGGTTAATTGATGAAATTATGATGAAATGTTTGAATAATTGAATTGATGAATGATGAAATTATTATGAAATGTTTAAACGCCGGTAGGACTAGCATTACGGGAGTTGATGACATGGCACCCTCATAGACAATGATTCCGGTAATAGTTGTGTTGTCGAAAGGTCCACCAACAATAGCACTAACGTAAGGATTTGCTGCCATGTAATAAGAATAGTGGCGGAACCAGTACGTTTTTGACCCCCCTATAAAAACGTTCTGGTTCCGCCACTGTACCTACGTAATATTTTTATTTTAAATCTCGTCCGTTCGCAATCTAGATAGACGTTTTCAATGAGTAAAGCTACGATGATTAAAGATTAATACAAAAAACAAAATATAAAATTGTTATGATATTTCACATAAATCTCACATTGGATAAATTCAAGAGTGTAGATAGGTTAATAAGTATGGTAAAGCCTCAACATAATTTTTGGTCATAATCATACCAATCAACAGTTCATCTTTGCACTACGGGCCAAAGATGACTTCCATTACAATATAAGCATGAGGATGATGACAATGATATAAAGAATCAATCAAGTGAGATCAAGGATAAATATTATAGATTTATAATTCAATTTATCTAGAGTTCAAGAATGTCCAAATTATCAACATGATAACTAATTTTGAAGTAAAATTCAAGAATGATATTCATGTATCAAAAATAATTTGAACAAAAAAAAAATTTAAATTCTGTTGTGAACAAGACTCATGAATACTACCGTATGAATAGTACCGTATGAATAGTATCCATAAATAGTACCCCGACATGAAAAGATTAAAATTTAATAAGAAAGTTCATACCAATATTCCAGTGAAATAATATTAGATGAAGCGCAAAACTTAAGGAAATTCTAATCATTTCAGGAATTATAGAAGCAATACTTATTATAGTAAGTTTAAATTTAGGAATATGAAATGAAATAATATCACTAACTTAATATCGAGTATGAAAGAAAATGATATCCCTTACGAGTATGAAGGAAATAATATCATTTACGAGTATTGAAAGAAAATAACATCATTTACCTTAATAGAAAAGTAGTTCTGACTGGAATAACAGAGATTATGCTGAGAAAATCTTGCAATGTTATCAACACTCAAAATATCCTTATACTCACAAGAAATACGCTCAATATTATAGAGAAAGAATTTTCTGATTCTGGTGTGAGTTTCATTGTTTAATGTCTAAAGAGGGGACCTTCCGATAAGGATTTTTTTTTACTGGCACGCAATTATATAACCTAACTCCCTTTCTCGACAGAACTTTCTAGACATTATTAATAATGATATCTAATAATATCATTTCAATAATATGAGTTACTGTGTCGTGATAATTATTGAATCAATAATGTAAAATACTATTCCATTATCATTGTAGCAATTATTGCATTAATAATATGAAAGATTGTTCAATTTTTTACTGTATCAATTTTTGAGTGATTTCTTACGTAAGAATCAATAATCAGAGAAATTGTACAATACCGTGTGTTACTGTGCACTAACGCGTATTACTGTACTTTTATTATCGGGTATTTCAACAGTTAACGGTAAAAGTTTTGCCGTTAGTTTTTATAAAAAGGTTATTTCTATCCCTTTCTATGTCCGACAGTTATTCCATTATGTAGTCCACCAATGATTGCGTCGTCGTACGAATATTTCCCAACAAAAAGAATATTCTTCGACCAAACGAATATTTTATGACAACTTGCTTACTTTACAAATTTTGCACATATCACCCATGACTATAGCATCATATCAAATCAACACCTTATTATTCAAAATAATATTTAGATAAAATTAAATCTTTATTCATAAAAAGTTAAGGTCTTACAACCTCCCCTCCTTATGAAATTTCGTCCTCGAAATTGATATACGTACTTGGTATGTCGAAGATGTGAGGATACCTTATTTTTATTTCAGATTCTAACTCACAGGTCATTTCCTCAATATCGTGGTTTCTCCATAAAACTTTGACTTGAGGTATAACCTTTGAGCGTAGAATATGTTCCTTCTTTTCCAAGATTTTAACAGGTATTTCTTCATACGTTAAATCTACTGCTATCTCATTTAGTTCTAATTCAATAATGTGGTTTGGGTTTTCCACATATTTATGTAACATAGATATGTGAAAAATATTATGAACACGAGACTTACTTGGCGGTAAGGCGAGTCTATAGGCCACAGTTCCTACTCGATCAAGGATTTCAAATGAAACAATAAGTCGAGGGTTGAGATTTTCTCTCTTTCCGAATCTCGTAACTTCTTTCCATGGAGCAACACGTAACAATACATGATCTCCAACATTGAACTTTACGTCCCTTCTATGAAGATCGGGATAACTCTTTTGTCGATCTTGTGAGGTTTGTATTCGTTGCAGAATCTTTTAAATCTTTTTCGTAGTCATACGTACTAATTCTGGTCCCAACAACGGTGTTTCACCCACCTCATCCCAGCATACTGGAGAACGACACTTTTGTCCATAAAACGCCTCGAATGGAGCCATGCCTATACTCGCTTGATAACGATTATTGTAGAAGAATTCCACCAATAGTAAGTACTTGTCCCAACTTCCTTTAAAGTCTAGAACGCAGAGTCTCAATAGATATTCAAGAGTTTGAATAGTCCTTTTCGATTACCCGTCCGTCTAGGGATGATATGCAAAACTGAATCGTAAATTAGTGCCCATAGCTTTCTACAAGCTAACCCAAAATCGTGAAGTGAATCTTGGGTCTAGATCAGAAACTATGGATACTGACATACCATGCAATCTCATAATATCATCTATGTTCATACGAGCAAGACGTTCAAGTAACTAAGTTTTTCGTATAGACAAGAAATGAGCAGACTTGATTAATCTATCGACAATGACCCAAATTGCATCTATGCCTTGAGAAACCTTGGGAAGACCAGTAACGAAATCCATGTTGATGTGCTCCCAACTCCATTCTTGAATTTCAAGTGGTTGTAATGGACATTTTGGTACTTGATGTGCCGCCTTGATACGTTGACAAGTTAAGCACCTTGAGATAAACTCCGCGATTTCTCTCTTCATATTGCTCCACCAAAATGTATGTCGCAGATCACGATACATTTTGGTACTTCCAGGATGGATTGCAAACGGTGAGTTGTATGCCTCCATCATGATTTTATACGTCAAATCAGAGTCGTTAGGAACACAAAGTCTGGAGTTGACTCGAAGTATTTCTTCTTCGTCGATTCTTATTTTTGGAATTCTTGCACCTTCTTCTTCATATTCATCAGCTCTGGGTTTGTAGCTTGAGCAGCTTTAATTTTATCGATTAAAATTGATTTTACTCATATATTTTGAAAGTAGTATGCATACAAGCCAATCATGTATAATGATAAAGCATATACTTTGTAATCAATCTTATTAATTTATTAATAAAAAAATTATTTATTAAAGGTATTTAATTATCTACATGGTGCTATTTTAATAATATGATAAACCCATAGTTTTAAGCAATGCTTTTAGAATCATGATGAGATCATGTTCTCAATCAATGGATTACTAAAATGGGGATTAGTGAATCCAGATAGATTGGTGCATACGTTGCTTGCTCATTGGATAAAAATGATTAATCTCATGATCATTTCTGTGGAGACATTAAAGCAAGTATGTAGGTACTTATTGGAGAATAAGTTCACTGAACGTGACTCGCTAAGGAATACCTAATGGAGTTTTACTTGCCTGTCAATAGGAATTCATGTAGTGATAGTAGTACAAATAATCCTTAAACTTGAGATCATCATAGTATCTTATATATAATGAATTAAAGTTTGACTTATTCCTAAGGACCCTTAGGGTATATCAAAGGATATGCTTGGGTGTAATAAGTTATATATGAAGATAATGAATGATCAATAAAGAATCTACCACTTCTAGTAAAAGAAGAGAAATGTCATATGTGATTTGATTAATGACAACCTAGGAATCCTTGGCCAAGGTGGAATGAAATTAGAAAGTAGTTTCTAATTTGCATTCATTAGAATTTGTGTATTAATTAGGAATCGAAATATATATAATTAAATAAAATATGACTTGACAGTAATTTCATGTCTTATATTTAATTGAGACATTGTACGGTGGAAGGATTGAATCATACGGTAACTATTTACTCAAAGGTTCTTTTATGATTAATGTTGAAATTTATATTATCTGAAAAGTCGTTGATCACTAGGAAAGCTTATCCCTATTATAGAATAAATATTATTTATTTAAATAAATTAATAGTTTAATTTATTTATTTAAATAAGATTAGAATTGTTCTAATTAATTTATTAATAACTGGTTTAATATGGAGAACATAAAGGGTCACACCATAAAAGGAAGAATAATTATTTAAAAAGTAATGGCATAATCGTAATAATATGTTAAGTATATTTAATTTAATCTATGGTGATAGAATAAATTAAATAGCTTAATATTTATTATTTAATATTTTAGAAATATTAAATATAAATTAATAAGAGGAGTCTTATTAATATTATTACAATTATTATTATTTTAATTTCTAAAAGAGTTTAGGAATTAATTTAATATTAGTACTTTCATTTATTCATAATAGGATTAGTGTAACGACCCCAAAATAGGTCCATTCCATCCAACCTATTCTGAGTCGCCAAATACATGGTACAGAAAATAACTACAACTTTATTACAACAATTGTCGTGCAAAATACAACAACACATATGCTGTTAGTTTGAATACAAATATATACCAAATGTGACTCATATCCCAACCGTGGACAGCACCTCACAATGACACCTTACATAAAGGTGTCAAAAACTGTTCTAGAAATTAGAATCTTTGGGAAGTGCTCAAGGAAACCTTTGTATATGGGAGGTCATGCTTCTAGGTTATGATAGATATCATATGGCCACAGAATTATCCTTGGTTGACCCAATAGACCCCAAAGAATTACGATAAGATTACTATCATATTCTTCCCAATGGTGAGTCTTCTCTTGACTTATCATTATCTCCACTGTCTCTAATTCAGAATTATACTTCAGACAAACACCAAGATTATATAGGTAGTGCTCGTAAATATACTCAGCAAGTGGATGAGCACAATCCTGTCTTATGATGACACGAGGTTGTATTGCATTAGACATCTTGTATGATAGTGACAAAACACCCTTCTAACGTTGGGTTCGCCTAACCCTCAACAGCTATAGACCATCGTTCTATTTTCCTGTTATCCCCCACTCGACCCAGCTACACTTTTATTACCTGAAAGGAATTGTGAAACAGAAGGGTGAGCACTACTAGCCTAGTAAAGAATATCATGACTAAAGATAAATAAATTATCAATAGTCTTCACCAGTAATAAATCAAAGATTTAGAACATATGGTAGATGATAAAACTTGTCAACCATAGTTGCAGCGGAACGAGCAATCCATTAGAAGAGTCAAATAGACTATAAAGTCTATTATCTTCTCCACGTTACAAGTCCACCACAATGTTTTATCCCTGTAACATCAATCAATAATTCTTGTCCACAATCACGTGTATAACTCATAATCGTAATTGTATTTCTAAATTCCTTTTCCCATCCAGGACAAAGATAATTTTCATCACCTGAAACATCAAACATCATGGTTAAACCAAATCACAGTTCATGTTCATAATCATACTAATAAATTCATCTCTGCACTACGGCCCAAAGATATTCATCAACAAGTCATCTTTGCACTACATGCCAAAGATATTCAACAACATGTCATCTTTGCATTACGAGCCAAAGATATTCATCAACAACTCATCTTTGCAGTACAGGCCAAAGATATTCAACAACAAGTCATCTTTGCATTACGAGCCAAAGATATTCATCAATAATTTATCTTTGCACTACGGGCCAAAGATATTCCTCAACAGTTCATATTTGCACTACAGGCCAAATATATTCATATCTCAAAGAAATATATAATCATTTTAGAACTTATATAAATAATAATTATAACCATGTTGATCAATTCACCTTTGCACTTAAGCTAAATATATTCAATTATAAATTCAATGGTCATGATCATATCAGTCACAATTCAACTTTTCCACTACTAGCCAAAGAGAACCCTAGTCATGATCATACCAATAATCTACCCATCTTTACACTCAAGTGAAAGAGAAATTCAACATCAGGGTTATAAAAATGTTATATATGATAATAAAAATAATATGATCAACAACTGCATTTATTTTCAAGAGCAACAATCATAAATCAACGATAATTTGGTCAGAAAAAGAAACTAATTTTTATCGTGAATAGTAACTCATGAATAGTAACTCGTGAATAGTACTCCGTATTCGTACATGGTACCGTATACGTAAATAGTGCCATATACATGAATAGTGCCGTATACGTGAATAGTAATCGCGACTCAAAGAGGTAAAAATTATACAATAAAATCCATACCAATATTTCAGTATAATGATATTGAAAGAATGACATTATTATGAAGAATATAACATCCCTTAATATCCCTTACTATCCCTTACCTCAAAAGAGCAGCACTTCTGACTTGATATCGGATATAACGCTGAAGGAAACTTGCACTGATGAATAGAAACTCACCAAGTATCTAAATACTCACAAAATACACTCAATAATCTAGAGAGAGAAAGAGAGAAAACTTATTTCTGGTGTGATTTTCAATTCTAAGTTAGCCCTCTATTTATAGGAAAATGTTAGCACGCCGAAGCAGACTTAACCTACAACCTGATGGCTTTACCTGCTACTATTCCCACCCACCACATTTGAAATTCAATTGAGCACATTTCTCACCAAGCAAAAGTGGGGCCCACCAATTCTAGAATTTTCCACCAAAATGATTAACTCCGAAAATTCAATAATTTCTGAACCAGTCATCTCGTAAAATTCATAACAAATCATACGTTCATTTTTAACCGTTTAAAATTTGTGGACATATACTCAACTTATATATGTATAACATATCCAAATATTACCACGATCCAACGGTCGGATTAAAAATTATAACCCTCGCAAAATATCTCAAAAACCCTAATTTGATTTTCAATACCTCCGTTCCGACAAAAATACAGATAAAACACCTCAACATTAACTACTTCATTTTTAACCACGAAAATATATCCCTCATTTATATCCACATAAAATAAATATTTCCTTATCATATGAATCAATAATTAATTATTCACAAATAATATTACAGAATCACATTTATGACAACCAGGCCGTTCCCAGGAAAGAGGGGGCTTTTCAATAAGGATTTCTCCTTACTAGCGCGCAATTAGTTGACCAAACCTCTCCTTAGACAGAACTTTCTAGACATTGCCAATAATTCTATCTAATAATATTATTTAAATAATATGAATTATTAATCTGATAATGAAAAATACTGTGCAGTAATAATTATTGAAACAACAATAATATAAAATATCAACGCAGTAATTATTGAGTCAATAAAATAAAATATTGAATAGTAACTACTGTAACAATTATTGAGTAATGCCTTCCTTCGTAAGAATTAATAATTCAAAAATACTGTGCAATTCGTGTGCTACTGTGCAACCACGCGTATTACTGTATTTTAACCACCAGGCATTCCAATAGTGTTAACGGTAACAACTACGCCGTTATTTATAAAAATTCAATTTTTGTCGTTATCTTCATCCAATCATTTTCTGTTATGGGGCCCACAAACAGCTGCGCCGTCGTACGAATATTTCCCGACAGAAAGAATATTCCACGACCAACGAATATTTCCCAACAACAATGATTATTTTATAACCACTTGTTTATTTTGAAAAATTTTCACATTTCACCCATAACTTTAACTTTTTATCAATTAACCATTTACTGAATTGTAATTATAAGAAAAATTGAATAATTTTATTTCATAAAATTCGGGGTCTTACAATCTCCCCTCCTTATGAAATTTCGTCCCCGAAATTTACGTACCTAGTATTTCGAAGAGTTGAGAATACCTTCCTTTCATTTTAGATTCCATCTTCCCTGTCATCATAATTTCTCCATTGCTCATATCCTGTATTTCAAATATCATTCTAGAATACAGCTTCAAAATAAGGTTAATTGAACAAATTAACATATCACATAATATCCCAATATTATGACTGACCAATAAATAAGCTTAGGTAGGACACACTAGCGAAGGATTTACTCATCTCTCCCCTCCTAGTTATATTCTCCGATCTCTGTCGGAGACCATATCCCTAAGCTCTGATACCAAAATGTAACGACCCCAAAATAGGTCCATTCCATCCAACCTATTCTGAGTCGCCAAATATATGGTACAGAAAATAACTACAACTTTATTATAACAATTATCGTGCAAAATACAACAACACATATGCTGTTAGTTTGGATACAAATATATACCAAATGTGACTCATGTCCCAACTGTGGACAGCACCTCACAATGACACCTTACATAAAGGTATAGTCAAAAACTGTTTTAGAAATTAGAATCTTTGGAAAATGCTCAAGGAAACCTTTGTACATGGGAGGTCATGCTTCTAGGTTATGATAGATATCATATGGCCACAGAATTATCCTTGGTTGACCCGATAGACCCCAAAGAAAAATGGGAAGATTACTATCATATTTTTCCCAATGGTGAGTCTTCTCTTGACTTATCATTATCTCCACTGTCTCTAATTGAGAATTATACTTCAGACAAACACCAAGATTATATAGGTAGTGCTCGTAAATATACTCAACAAGTGGATGAGCACAATCCTGTCTTATGATGACACGAGGTTATATTGCATTAGACATCTTGTATGATAGTGACAAAACACCCTTCCAACGTTGGGTTCGCCTCACCCTCAACAGCTATAGACCATCGTTCTATTTCCCTGTTATCCCCCACTCGACCCAGCTACACTTTTATTACCTGAAAGGAATTGTGAAACAGAAGGGTGAGCACAACTAGTCTAGTAAAGAATATCATGACTAAAGATAAATAAATTATCAATAGTCTTCATCAGTAATAAATCAGAGATTTAGAACATATGGTAGATGATAAAACTTCTCAACCATAGTTGCAGCGGAACAAGCAATCCATTAGAAGAGTCAAATAGACTATAAAGTCTATTATCTTCTCCACGTTAAAAGTCCACCACAATGTTTTATCCCTGTAACATCAATCAACAATTCCTGTCCATAATCACGTGTATAATTCATAATCGTAATTGTAGTTCTAAATTCTTTTTCTCATCTAGGACAAAGATAATTTTCATCACTTAAAACATCAAACATCATGGTTATACCAAATCACAGTTCATGTTCATAATCATACTAATAATTTCATCTCTGCACTATGGCCCAAAGATATTCATCAACAAGTCATCTTTGCACTACATGCCAAAGATATTCAACAACAGATCATCTTTACATTACGAGCCAAAGATATTCATCAACAACTCATCTTTGCACTACAGGCCAAAGATATTCAACAACAAGTCATCTTTGCATTACGAGCCAAAGATATTCATCAATAATTCATCTTTGCACTACAGGCCAAAGATATTCCTCAACAGTTCATATTTGCACTACAGGCCAAATATATTCATATCTCAAAGAAATATATAATCATTTTAGAACTTATATAAACAATAATTATAACCATGTTGATCAATTCACCTTTGCACTTAAGCTAAATATATTCAATTATAAATTCAATGGTCATGATCATACCAGTCACAATTCAACTTTTCCACTACTAGCTAAAGAGAACCCTAGTCATGATCATACCAATAATCTACCCATATTTACACTCAAGTGAAAGAGAAATTCAACATCAGAGTTATAAAAATGTTATATATGATAATAAAAATAATATGATCAACAACTGCATTTTTTTTCAAGAGCAACAATCATAAATCAACGATAATTTGGTCAGAAAAAGAAACTAATTTTTGTCATGAATAGTAACTCGTGAATAGTACTTCGTATTCATACATGGTGCCGTATACGTAAATAGTGCCATATACATGAATAGTGCCGTATACGTGAATAGTGCCGTATACGTGAATAGTAATCCCGACTCAAAGAGGTAAAAATTATACAATAAAATCCATACCAATATTTCAGTATAATGATATTGAAAGAATAACATTATTATGAAGAATATAACATCCCTTAATATCCCTTACTATCCCTTACCTCAAAAGAGCAGCACTTCTGACTGGATATCGGATATAACGCTGAAGGAAACTTATACTGATGAATAGCAACTCACCAAGTATCAAAATACTCACAAAATACACTCAATAATCTAGAGAGAGAAAGAGAGAAAACTTGTTTCTGGTGTGATTTTCAATTCTAACTTAGCCCTCTATTTATAGGAAAATGTTAGCACGCCGAAGCAGACTTAACCTGCAACCTGATGGCTTTACCTGCTACTATTCCCACCCACCATATTTAAATTCAATTGAGCACATTTCTCACCAACCAAAAGTGGGGCCCACCAATTCTAGAATTTTCTACCAAAATGATTAACTCCGAAAATTTAACAATTTCTGAACCAGTCATCTCGTAAAATTCATAACAAATCATACGTTCATTTTTAACCGTTCAAAATTTATGGACATATACTCAACTTATATATATATAACATATCCAAATATTACCACGATCCAACGGTCGGATTAAAAATTATAACCCTCGCAAAATATCTCAAAAACCCTAATTTGATTTTCTATACCTCCGTTCCGGCAAAAATACAGATAAAATACCTCAACATTAACTACTTCATTTTTAACCACGAAAATATATCTCTCATTTATATCCACATAAAATAAATATTTCCTTATCATATGAATCAATAATTAATTATTCACAAATAATATTACAGAATCACATTTATGACAACCAGACCGTTCCCAGGAAAGAGGGGGTTTTTCAATAAGGATTTCTCCTTACTAGCGCGCAATTAGATGACCAAACCTCTCCTTAGACAAAACTTTCTAGACATTGTCAATAATGCTATCTAATAATATTATTTAAATAATATGAATTATTGATCTGATAATGAAAAATACTGTGCAACAATAATTATTGAAACAACAATAATATAAAATATCAACGCAGCAATTATTGAATCAATAAAATAAAATATTGAACAGTAACTACTGTAACAATTATTGAGTAGTGTCTTCCTTCGTAAGAATTAATAATTCAAAAATACTGTGCAATCCGTGTGCTACTGTGCAACCCCGCGTATTACTGTATTTTAACAACCGGGTATTCCAACAGTGTTAACGGTAACAACTACGCCGTTTTTATAAAAACTCATATTTTGTCGTTATCTTCATCCAATCGTTTTCTGTTATGGGACCCACAAATAGCTGCGCCGTCGTACGAATATTCTCCGACAGAAAGAATATTCCACGACCAACGAATATTTTCCGACAACAATGATTATTTTATAACCACTTGTTTATTTTGAAAAAATTTTACATTTCACCCATAACTTTAACTTTTTATCAATTTAACCATTTACTAAATTGTAATTATAAGAAAAATTGAATAATTTTATTTCATAAAATTCGGGGACTTACAATTAGGAGGGAAAATTAGTTAAAGGAGTTTAATTAATTATCCCTAATAAAATTAAGGATCCTATTTAATTAAAGGAGTTTAATAAAATAAATAATACTTTATTTTAATTCAATTGGATTACCTGATATCTTTATAAGAGGAGTATATCAAAAATACGTGCTTCCAATTGTTAGAGAGTACGCCCCTTTTTCTATAGAGATAGAAAAAACTAGGGTTTGAGTTAATACACCTTTCTTCTTAAAAATTCTTCTTCCTTGGTAGATCACCTGTAGAGGCCATACACTTGGGTGACTAACATTGATCAAAGGAAGGAATCTACCCGGAGATTCTAGGAGATCGCGTAGAAGTTGAAGTTGAACTTGTACCTGTGGAAGCTCGTATCTAAAAGGGTATGATTCCATAACTTCTTGTTCTTTGTTTTAATTAATAATATGCATAAAGGATGATCCGGGTAATTAATTTGTGAAAAATTTTAAATTTGATTTTACTTTGCTTCCGCTAATTTTATAATTTGATTGCGTCTATTTTGATCTTCACAAAACCTAACAGTGGTATCAAAGCTAAACTTTATGCGAATTATTAATTGGTTTGATTCTATATATGTATGAATATGTATTTAGAATAATTTATTGGGAATAATTTATTGTATAAAATTTATTTTAAAAAAAACAAAAAGTTAAATTCGTCAATTCGCGAAACCTGCTTTTGAAAAACGGTACTGTTATTCACGTGAATAAGCTGCAGATTCGCTGGCCTAATCTGGATGCACGTGAATCACTTATATATTAATTTGAAGTCACGTGAATTATATATATATATATATATATATATATATATATATATATATATATATATATATATATATATTCTTAATAATTTTATAATTAAAATAAGGAGTTTATTTTAATCTTGAAATTGAATTTCATGCAACTTAAAATTTCCCATTAAATGATATGCATATATATATATATATATATAGAATGATTTTATTTATTGTACATATGATGATATATATGATAATAAATGGGATTGATTATGGACTATTGACCAATGTGATTTGATTTATTTTGTTGGATGTTTGAATGAATAAGTTTTATTAAATGGGGACTGCGTACCTCGTCTTTTCTAGTTTTCTTCTTGATGTAAATTTTATTTCTCTACTATGTACTTTTCCTTGACTGATGATCAAGGTTTCTATTTAAATTAAATTGTTTAATTGTAATAGGATTAGTTAGAATTTTTTCGAGGAATCGGAGATCAAGGAGCAAGGAGCGCTCAAAGACCCATTTGTAATGAAGCCCGAGTTTAAATGTAATAGTTATATTTAAATGTTTATTCTTGCACCCTAGGTTTTGACCTTTTGGTTCACTTGGTGGCTCTAGTGAACCAAACTAGAATAAAGTCCATAATCAATCCGGGTAGAATATAGTATTCTATATATATGTATGCTAGTATTATATATATATATATATATATATATATATATATATATATATATATATATATATATATATATATTATGCAAACATGCTTCGCATATTTAATAATATGACGCGTATTTTATATATATATGTGCATGCACGCTAAAAAAGATGAGACTAATAATAACAAATCCCTCAATGAAATTATATTAAGTTGTAACATTCAGAGATATTTGGAATATCGAACATCACCTTCTAGCATGATAAAAATAATAGAATATTGAATATTTAATATCAGTTTGTTGTGCACACACAAGGTGAGTATTAAATATTTGAGATGCTGTTTTTATTACATATGATGTTTATATAGAATTGAACATTACCGCTTTGTTGTGCACACACAAGGGCTGTATTTTTCTTTTTACTTATATAGAAATGCTGGGTATGACTTAACTTAAATCATCTTAATTCGGATGCGCACACACTTGACCATTATAATTTAAGAGTCAAAATATAAGGAGTTGCATGATGATGTAATTGACAAGAGTTGTCTACCTATTTATTTATATATAGTTTGTTGTGAGGCTATATACATTTGAAATAGGATCCTTATTCTCACTAGCAAATATTTAATTAGATATTGTCGAACTATATTGATGAGGGTAATATAGTTTGAAGAAAGTAGTGGGAGATACAGATTTAAAATAAGACCTAATTTATTTTGGTAATTAATTAAATAAATGCTTGCTAAAATATTATCTTTTCACATGCAGAAATTTGAAAATGTCACACTCACTAATTTTACTGCGTAGCATACTTGATGCTAACAAACTGACTGGGCCAAATTACACGGACTGGTTAAGGAATCTGAGAATTGTTCTCACTGCTGAAAAGAATTCTTATGTCCTAAATTCGCCCATACCTGCAAATGTTGCAGAGACAGTCTCTGAGGAAGAGATTGCTACTTTTAAACAGTGGAAAGATGATGCATCTGTGGCCCAATGCATCATGTTTACATCCATGAGTAACGAGCTTCAGCGTCAACATGAAACCATGGATGCTCCTACTATGCTATTGCACCTGCAAGAGCTGTATGGTGAGCAAAGTAGGACTGCTAGATATGAAATATCTAAGGAGCTCTTCCGATATCGGATGACCTAGTGTACTACTATTGAGACTCATGTCCTAAAGATGATTAATTTGATTGAACGTCTTGGGCAGCTTGGGTTCGTCATGGATGGGGAGTTGAGTCAAGATTTGATCTTGCAATCACTCCCTAACACCTTCTCATAATTTGTTGTGAATTTTCACATGAATAAGTTGTACGTCAGCTTGCGTGAGTTACTTAACATGTTGAATACTGCTAAAGGTCACTTCTCATACAATAAGGACCATGTCTTAATAGTGGATGATTCTTCCAAGAAAAGGAAGAGGCCCAAGGTATCTTCTCAAAAGAAGAAATCCAAGAAGGTTTAGGGTAAGGCGAAAGTGAAAGATCAAAAGAAACCTGATCCAGCTAGTAAAGGAATTTATTTCCATTGCAACAAGTCGGGTCACTGGAAGAGAAACTGCAAGGATTATCTTGCTGAACAAAAGCAGAAGAAGCTTAGAGAAGCTTCGAATCCTAATCAAGGTTTGTTTATGATTGAAATTAATTTTTTTGAAAGTCAATCTTCTACTTGGGTATTGGATACCGGTTATGGTTCTCACATATGTAATAATATGCAGGGACTGGTTAGAAGTAGAAAGCAAAGCAAGGATGAGGTTATCCTACGAGTGAGAAATGTAGCAAAGGTTGCTGCATTAGCTGTAGGGACTTATTGTTTAGCACTGCCTACGGGCAAGTCCATTAGTTTAAATAATTATTATTTTGTTCCGTCACTTATTAGAAACATTATTTCAAAATCTGTATTGGATATAGATGGTTTTGACATTATAATAAAGAACAATATTTGTTCTAGTTATAATAATAATATTTTATATGGTGTTGGTAATTTACGAAATGGACTTTACATTCTTGACTTGCATGAAAATATACTTCAAATTGAACAAACTAAGAAAAGGAAAAGAGATGATGTAAATTATACCTTCATGTGGCACAGTAGACTCAGTCATATTAATGGAACAAGATTATCCAAGTTGCATAAAGATGGGCTCTTAGAACTATCTGATTATGAATCATATCTGACTTGTGAATCTTGTCTCATGGGCAAAATGACTAAATCTCCTTTTAGTGGAAAAGGAGAAAGACTTACAGAGTTTTTAGCATTGGTTCACACAGATGTATGTGGACCTATGACAACGAATGCACGAGGAGAGTATTCTTATTTTATTACATTCACTGATGATCACTCATGATTTGGATATGTGTATTTAATGAAATACAAATATGAATCATTTGAAAAGTTCAAAGAGTTCAGAAGTGAAGTAGAGAAGTAAACTTGCAAGAGTATTAAGATTCTTCGGTCAGATCGAGAAGGTGAATACTTAAGTAGTGAGTTTCTTAATTATCTCAAACAAAATGGTATAATCTCACAATGGACTCTACCAGGGACGCCACAACTAAATGGTGTATCTGAAAGGAGAAATTGAAAACTATTGGACATGATTCGTTCCATGATGAGTTTTACCGATCTTCCGGTGTCATTCTGGGGATATGCCCTAGAAGCGGCTACATATCTACTAAATAAGGTTCCCTCGAAATCCCTCCCTAAGACTCCATATGAGATGTGGACAAGGAGGAAACCTAGTCTTAAGCATATTAAGATTTGGGAATGTCCAGCTTATGTGAAAAGGTTTCAGAATGATAAGCTTGGGATAAGATATGATAAGTGTACTTTTGTAGGATATCCTAAAGAAATTTTAGGATATTATTTCTACAATCCTACTAAACAAAAGGTGTTTATTGCCAAACATGTTGCCTTCTTGGAAAAGGAGTTTATCCTTGGAGGGGCCAGTGGGAGGAAAATAGATATTGAAGAAATTCAAGAACCACAAACCACTACAAATCAAATGGATGAACTTGTCCAATTAGAGATACCTTCTGTACAACACCCTATTCGTAAATCTGGAAGAGTACCAAAGATACCTGATAGGTATGCATTTGTCATAGAAGATGACAATGAGGTACGCATCATAAATGATGATGATCCATTGAATTACGAACAGGCTATAAGTAGTAATGACTTGGAGAAGTGGAAAGAAGCCATGAAATCTAAAATGGACTTCATGTATGAAAACTAAGTATGGACTTTGGTTTCACCACCTGAAGGTATTAAGCCTACTAGGTGTAAATGGGTATTTAAAAGAAAGACTGGAGCAGACGGTAAGGTAGAGACCTATAAGGCCCGATTGGTAGCAAAAGATTTCAAACAAAGAAAAGGAGTTAACTATGACGAAACCTTCTCACCAGTAGCGATGCTCAAGTCCATTCAGATTTTGCTTGCAATTACAGCTTACCACGACTATGAAATCTGGCAGATGGATGTGCAAACGGCCTTCCTCAATGGGAAACTTAAGGAGGATGTGTATATGACATATCCAGAGGGATTTGTTTCAAAGGTTGGAACAAATCAAGTCTGTAAGCTACAACGATCCATTTATGGATTGAAGCAAGCTTCTCGTAAGTGAAACATCCGTTTCTATGAGACAATCAAAGAGTTTGATTTTATCAAAAATGAGGATGAACCATATGTGTACAAGAAGGTTAATGGGAGCGCTGTTTCATTCCTTGTATTATATGTTGATGATATATTACTGTTAGGGAATGATATTCCTATGCTTCAATCGATTAAAATATGGTTATCTAAACACTTCTCCATGAAGGACTTGGGTGAAGCATCCAATAGTTTGGGGATAAAGATCTATATAGATAGATCTAAAAGGATGTTTAGCTTATCCCAAGGAACGTACATTAACTCGATGCTAAAGAAGTTTAGCATGGAAGATTCTAAAAGAGGTCTCATGCCGATGACCCATGGAATACATCTCTCCAAGAAACAGGCCCCAAAGACACCTAAGGAGAGAGACCGTATGAGTAAGATTCATTATGCTTCAAAAATAGGATCTATCATGTACGGTATGATATGTACTAGACCGGATGTTGCTCATGCACTTAGTGTAACAACCAGATATTAGTCGAATCCAGGAGAAGAACACTGGAAGGCAGTGAAAAATATCCTAAAGTACTTAATAAGAACTAAGGGTGTGTTTCTTGTCTATAGTGGATTTGAATTGAAACTAGAGGGCTTCACAGAATCAAGTTTTCAAAAGGACCAAGATGACAGTAAATCCGTTTTGGGGTATGTGTTTACCTTGAATGGTGGCACAGGGAGTTAGAAGAGTTCCAAACAGCAAATAGTTTTTGATTCAGTGACAAAGGTAGAGTACATAGCTGCAAGTGAAGCTGCAAAGGAGGCTGTTTGGATGAAGAAGTTCATTACTGAACTTGGTGTGGTTCCTATTATTACAGGACCAGTACCTTTATTCTATGACAACACCGGAGCTGTTGTGCAGGCTAAGGAACCCAAGTCTCATCAAAAATCCAAACACGTGTTGCGGCAGTTTCATTTGATCAGAGAAATCATTGAAAGAGGAGATGTCACCATAGAGCGTGTGAACTCTCAAAACAATATTGCAGATCCATTTACTAAAGCGTTAACACAACAGCAGTTCGATCGTCACTTAGAGAAGATGGGTATGAGATACCACGACGATTAGCTTTAGTGCAAATGGGAGATTAAAAGTAGTATGCATACAAGCCAATCATGTATGATGATAAAATATATAATTTGTAATCAATCTTATTTATTTATTAATAAAAAAATTATTTATTAAAGGAATTTAATTATCTACATGATGTTGTTTTAATAATATGTGATAAAGCTATAGTTTTAAGCAATGCTTTCAGAATAATGATGAGATCATGCTAATGAGATCTAAATTCTTATATAGCTTAAAACTAAAATATTCTCAATCAATGGATTACTAAAAAGGGAATTAGTGAGTCCGGATAGATTGGTACATATGTTGTTTGCTCATTGGATGAGAATGATTGATCTCATGATCATTTGTGTGGAGACATTAAAGCTAGTATGTAGGTGCTTATTGGAGAATAAGCTCACTGAACGTGACTCGCTAAGGAATACCTAAAGGAGTTTTACTTGTCTGTCAATAGAAATTCCTGTAGTGTTAGTAGTACAAATCATCCTTAAACTTAAGATCATCATAGTATCTTATATATAATGAATTATAGTTTGACTTATTTCTTAAGACCCTTAGGGTATATCAAATGGTATGCTTGGGTGTAATAAGTTATATATAAAGATAATGAATGATCAATAAAGAATCTATCACTTCTAATAAAAGAAGAGAAATCTCATATGTGATTCGATTAATGACAACCCAAGAATCCTTGGCCAAGATGGAATGAAATTAAAAAGTAGTTTCTAATTTGCATTCATTAGAAGTTGTGCATTAATTAGGAATCGAAATACATATAATTAAATAAAATAAGATTTGACAGTAATTCCATGTCGTATATTTAATTGGTACATTATATGGTGGAAGGATTGAATTGTACGGTAACTATTTACGCAAAGGTTATTTTATGATTAATGTTAAAATCTATATTATCTAAAAAGTCGTTGATCGCTAGGGAAGCTTATCCCTATTGTAGAATAAATATTATTTATTTAAATAAATTAATAGTTTAATTTATTTATTTAAATAAGATTAGAATTGTTCTAATTGATTTATTCACAACCGGTTTAATATGAAAAACCTAAAGAGTCACACCATAAAAGGAAGAATAATTATTTAAAAAGTTAATGGCATAATCGTAATAATGTATTAAGTATATTTAATTTAATCTATGGTGATAGAATAAATTAAATAGCTTAATATTTATTATTTAATATTTTAGAAATATTAAATATAAATTAATAAGAGGAGTCTCATTAATATTATTACAATTATTATTATTTTAATTTCAAAAAGAGTTTAGGAATTAATTTAATATAAGTACTTTCATTTATTCCTAATAGGATTAGGAGGCAAAATTAGTTAAAGGAGTTTAATTAATTATCCCTAATAAAATTAGGGAGCCTATTTAATTAAAGAAGTTTAATTAAATAAATAATACATTATTTTAATTAAATAGGGTTATCTGATATCTTTATAAGAGGAGTATATCAGAAATACGTGATTCCAATTGTTAGATAGTACACCCTTTTTTCTATAAAGATAGAAAAAATTAGGGTTTGAGCCAATACACCATTCTTCTTGAAAATTCTTCTTCCTTGGTGGATCACCTGTAGATGCCATACACTTGGGTGGCTAACATTGATCAAAGGAAGGAATCTACCCGGAGATTCAAAGAGATCGCGGAGAAGTGGGAGTTAAACTCGTACATGTAGAAGCTCGTATCTACATGGGTATGATTCCATAACTTCTCGTTCTTCGTTTTAATTAATAATATGCATAAAGGATTATTCGGGTAATTGGTTTGTGAAAAATTTTAAAATTTGATTTTACTTTGCTTCCACTAATTTTGCAATTTGATTGCGTCTATTTTGATCTTCACAAAACCTAACATATTTGTCATCTTTACATGGGTCCTTGGATTCTTTAACTCTATCTCCATCCTTTGTAAGTCATAAAAAATGAGTTTTTGTGTTAACAACATCGCACTCATACGCGCATACGATCTTCTACTCAGCACATTAGCCACCACGTTCACTTTTTCAGGATGGTATTGCATGATATGGTTGTAATCTTTTAACAGCTCAAGCCAACGTCGTTGTCGCATGTTTAGTTCCTTTTGGATGAAGAAATATTTGAGGCCTTTTATGATCTGTATAGATCTCCACTTTCTCCCCATACAGGTAGTGTCTCCAAATCTTTAGTGCGAAAATGATTGCTGCCAATTCTAGATCATGAGTAGGATAATTCCTCTCATATTCTTTGAGTTGTCGTGAGGCATAGGCTATGAATTTCCCATGTTGCATGAGAACATATCCTAAACCTCTTCCCGAAGCATTGCTGTAGATGACAAATACCTCCGAACCTGATAGTATTTTCAGAACAGGTGCTGAAAATGAGTCTCCTCACTCCATCCGAACTTTGAATCTTTTCGAGTCAGCTGAGTTAATGGAGTGGCAATTCAAGAAAATTCTTCTACGAATCTTTGATAATAGCCAGCTAAGTCCAGAAAGCTACGTATTTCGGTTATTGACTTAGGTTACTCCTAACTTTGTATTGCTTCAATCTTCACTGGGTCAACTGATATTTCATGCTTCGATATCACGTGCCCAAGGAATGCTACCTACTCAAGCAAAAACTCTCATTTCTTCAACTTGGTGTATAGCTTGTTTTCACGAAGCTTTTGGAATATCAGCCTCAAGTGTTACTCATAATCTTCAAGGTTTTTGGAGTAGATGAGGATGTCATCAATAAAGATAACCACAAAATGATCCAAATACTTCTTGAATACTCGATTAATCATAACCATGAAGGAAGCAGGAGCATTAGTCAATCCAAAAGACATGACTAGAAATTTGTAATGCCCATACCGAGTTTTGAAAGCAGTCTTTGGAATATCATCAGTTTTAATCTTTAACTTATGATATCCGGAACGAAGATCGATCTTTGAGAAGAATTTAGCACCTTGCAACTAGTCAAACAGGTCATCAATGCGAGGTTTATACCTACTATTTGGGTACTAACTCACTGGAATTATGCTCATCTCAAGTAGTTTTTGTTATGTTTTATTTGCATTTTATGTTTATTTTGCAATATTTGTAGCTGGAACCCCTATGGCAAGGAAAGGCATGGAAAAGCAAGAAATGGCATGGAATGGCATTAACATGGCATGGTGGCATTGAACTAGCAAGAACATGGCAAGCTGAACATGAGCAGGTGAAGAACTAGAGCAGTGGAGGAATGAAGTGCAGAAGAGAAGAAGTAGTAGAAAACAACAACAAAAAGCAGTAGAAGACACAGTGCAGCAGCAACCTGGCCGCGCTGCCATTCAAGCTTTACATGGCGCGTCTGCGCCACATGAAGACAGAGGCAGATTTACACCATCTCGAAGCCGCGCTCCAACAATACAATTATTTGGCGCGCCCATATTGCATTATAAACTCGCGCGGCAGCGCGAGTCTTCTTCATTTAATTTTTGCTGACTTTTTGTAATTTGAATTTGAGCGTGTTTTGCTCAACTGAAACGATATGGTTGGCACCAGACGTGGTTTTTAAAATTTTTTTATCAATTTTACTTTTTTCTGAGGGTAGAGATATTCTAGAGAGGGTTGAGCATAGGATTACTATATTTTGCTCTTCTCTTATTCTAGATTATTAAATAAAATCTAGTTTTCATTTCTGGAGATTGTTGGTGTATTGGACAAGCCTGGAAACAGAACTTGCAGCACGAATTTGCAGATTTGATTCTCTCATTTCTTCATAACTTTTTTTTACTTTTCTATTTTAATGGTTTGCTTCAATCCCATAATGGCTTTTGGTTCAGAAATGAACTAAACTCCATTATGGGATTCTAATGAATTTTGATGCGTAGTTTAAATATGTATATCTGAATGTCTTGTTGAATATTTATCGTTGGATTGCCTATTATGATTTTGCAAAATGCTTGAATGCTTGATCACCATTCACACTAATTGCTTGTATGGATTTGGAAAATAAAATATAAGTATAGATTATATCATAGTGGCATATGTTTATGAGGCTGATTTGTTTAAGCTTTGTGATTCGTGAACTGGATAGACATATACCGGTCCACCGTGTGTAGTCATGAAAAGAGCATGCACTTTAATTCATTATTGTTGTAATTTCACATAGACATATAATGATTTTGGTAATAGTGATGCTTACATGAATTCTATCGATTGTGGATTTTATGTAAATTAGACATAGTTCATTGAAAAATGATTATGCTCTACTTTTGTGCTCTTGACTATCTTTCCATGATAAATAATCAAACATGGCATGAGGATTGCAATTTAGATGAAACATTAAATGCAATTAGAATCCCATTCTTCTCCAATTTTATTACATCACTTTAGTAATTATAATTTTTGTTTCGTTAATTAATTTAGAATTCAATTTAATTGTGAGTTGATCGTTTAAGCACACAGAAATAGTGATTAAGTTGTTGCATGATAAATTAGAGTTAACACCTTTCTCCGTGGATCAATACTTTTCTTACTCTGTATTACTTGTTGACCCATGTATACTTGCATGAGTTAGAGTCCTTTTTGTTAAACTAAAAAGGAGGCAACAAGTTTTTGGCGCCGTTGGCAGGGAAAGGCGTTTATTTTTAATATTATCATCATCACTTAAAGCTAGATTTGTGTGACTTAGACAATTCTATTCTTATTCTTATTTCTATTTTATTTTTGTTTGAATTTTAGGTACTTGTGCATAGTATATGCGCACTTGATCGTCACATCCTGAGTTGATTCCTGCATAGGAAAATATCAACGGTAGTGATTGGAGATCGAGAGCACGTAGAAATATACAAGTAGATTTTGAGACTTCAACAGCCAATATGGCAGCAGAAGAGCAACATCGGGCCTTAAGAGATTATTCAATGCCGAATATAAATGGGTTACAGTCAAGCATTGTGAGGCCAACTATAGTAGCCAACACCTTCGAGATCAAGTCAGAAACTATTCAAATGGTTCAAAATATGGTCCAGTTTGGGGGTGCTGCTACATATGACCCGAAGGAACATCTATTGAGCTTCATAGAGATATATGACACCTTCAGGTATAATGGGGTGACAGAAGATGCAATCAGGCTCAGGCTATTTCCATTCTCTTTACGGGACAAGGCAAGAAGTTGGCTCCACTCTTTACCATCAGGATCTATTACAACATGGGAGGACTTAGCACAAAAGTTCTTAGCTAAATTTTTTCCAATGGTTGTGACTGCTAAAATGAGGACAGCGATTTCCCAGTTTGAACAACAACAAGGTGAGTCATTATATGAAGCTTGGGAACGGTATAAAGAGATGCTAAGGAAATGTCCCCATCATGAAATGCGGGATTAGATGGTGATAAATACATTTTACAATGGATTGGGATGGCAATCAAGGCCGATTGTAGATGATGTAGCAGGAGGAGCCTTATGGGCCAAGAGTTATGAAGAGGCTTATAATCTTATAGAGACTATGGCAGAAAATGACTTTCAAAATCCTATGGCCAGAATGCCACAGCCTAAAGTTGTGGGAGTGTTAGAGGTGGATGCTATCACACAGTTGTCAGCTCAGATGGCATCTATGGCAAAGAAGATTGATTCGTTGGCATAAAGTAAAGTGAAGACAGTTGCTTTTGTATGTGAGATTTATGCAAGGTCGCATCCAATAGATCAATGTGCAATCAGTTCAGAATCGGTACAGCATGTGAGCAACTATCAGAAGAATCAAAATCAGTTCCATAATTCCTATAACCCCAATAGCCGCAACCATCCAAATTTTAGCTGGTCAAACAATCAAAATCAACGAAGTCAACAGTTTCAACCACAACATCAGTTTCAGTCACAACCATCTCACCAACAGTATGCTCCAAAACCACCCTACCCTCCAGGATTTCAACAACAATCATAAAATCATCCACCACCTGCACCTCAGCAAGAGAAGAAGTCAGAAATATAGGAAATGATGATGAAGCACAGGATAAATACCGAGGTAATGATCAAGAGCCAAGCAGTGGCTATAAAGAATTTGGAGACTCAAATGGGTCAAATGGCTAGTGTGCTCAACAACAAACCATAGGGGACATTGCCAAGTACAACAGAGAATAATCCAATAAAGGAGGGTAAAGAATAATGTCAGGCTATCACTTTAAGGTCAGGGAAGTAGACTGCAGAATTACAGCATGGCGCGCCTGCGCCATTTTTATATGAGGAAACCGCGTGACCGCGCGGTGAAGAGAATTTTTCTGAGGAAAGTTTGGTTAAAGAAGGTTCTGAGAAAGGGGAAGTGAAGAAGAATAAAGAAGAGTCACTTGAGAAACCACTGACCAAGATACCAGTTGTTCATCGCCCTGTTCCTTATCCGCAGAGATTACAGAAGCAAAGGGAAGATAAGCATTTCAGTAAATTTTTGGAGGTGTTCAAGAAGCTACAAATTAATATACCTTTCGTTGAGGCATTGGAACAGATGCCCAGTTATGCAAAGTTTATGAAAGGTATCTTGTCAAGGAAGAAAAGGCTAGAAGACTTTAAGACAATAGCCTTGACTGAAGAATGTAGTGCAGTGCTTCAACGCAAGTTACCTCCAAAGCTAAAAGACCTAGGCAGCTTCACGATACCTTGTTCAATCGGTAAGATGTGTTTCAGCAAATGCTTGTGCGATCTAGGGGCTAGCATCAATTTGATGTCATTATTAGTGTTCAATTAGTTGGGATTGCCAGCTCCAAGACCGATAAATATTTCTCTACAACTTGCTGACAGATCCATTACTTATCCATGAGGTATTGTAGAAGATGTGCCGGTTAAAGTGGATAAATTCATCTTCCTGGCTGATTTCATCATATTGGACTATGAAGAAGACAGAAGTATACCGATCATTCTTGGAAGACCATTCCTAGCCACAGGAAGGACCTTGATAGATGTTCAGAAATGTGAATTGACAATGCGGGTTCATGATCAAGAAGTCACCTTTAATGTATTCAAGGCTATGAAATTCCCTACAAACGAAGAGGAATGTTTCAGGATTGATATGGTGGATAAGGTGTTGATTAATGAAGTAGGGCATTTAGTGGATAATGAACCCTTACAGAGTGCTATTCTGGGTAATTCTGAGATTGAAGTCGAGGAGATTACTGAGTTGGTTCAAATTCTTGACATAGCACCACACTTCAAAAAATTCAAG
The DNA here is from genome assembly GCA_016801055.1 of Panax notoginseng. Lineage (NCBI taxonomy): Eukaryota > Viridiplantae > Streptophyta > Magnoliopsida > Apiales > Araliaceae > Panax > Panax notoginseng. The sequence continues at coordinate 38,574,642 of CM029020.1, forward strand.
ACTCCTGTTGAGCCACTAAAGAATGCTGGGGAGGCATCAGTGAAACTCAAGCCATCTCTTGAGATGCCTCCAGAACTTGAATAAAAACCACTTCCAGACCATTTGAGGTATGCATTTTTAAATGATAATTCAAAATTACCTGTGATTATTTCTTTTGTACTAATATCTTTTCAGGAAGAAAAACTGCTAAGAATTCTCAGAGAGTTCAAGTTAGCGATTGGATGGACTATAGCAGATATCAAAGGGATCAACCCATCTTTCTGTATGCACAAGATCCTATTGGAAGATGAAAGTAAACCCTCAGTGGAGCAACAGTGGAGACTTAATCCAATTATAAAGGAAGTGGTCAAGAAAGAAGTTCTGAAATGGCTGGATACAGGAATAATATATCCAATTTTAGACAGTTCGTGGGTGAGCCCGGTGCAATGTGTGCCGAAAAAAGGGGAATGATTGTAGTCTCCAACGAGAATAATGAACTGATACCGACGAGGACAGTAACGGGGTGGAGAGTCTACATGGACGACTGCATACTTAATAAAGCTACAAGGAAAGATCACTTCCCACTGCCGTTTATTGATCAGATGTTGAACAGACTAGCAGGTCATGAATTTTATTGCCTTCTGGATGGGTATTCAGGCTACAATCAGATTGTGATAGCTCTAGAAGATTAGGAAAAGATAACTTTCACATGTCCATATGGTACATTCGCCTTCAGAAGGATGTCTTTTAGTTTGTGCAATGCCCCAGCCACATTTTAGAGGTGTATGATGGCAATCTTTTCAGATATGGTGGAGCACAATGTGGAGGTATTTACGGATGACTTCTCAGTATTCAGTGATTCTTTTGATTTATGTCGGGAAAATCTAGTGATGGTATTGAGAAGATGTGTTGAAACGAATTTGGTTTTGAATTGGGAAAGGTGCCATTTTATGGTACAAGAAGGAATAATATTGGGACATAAAGTGTCGAAGAAAGGGTTAGAGGTGGACAGGGCGAAGCTAGAGACCATTGAGTAGTTTTTGTTATGTTTTATTTGCATTTTATGTTTATTTTGCAGTATTTGTAGCTGGAACCCCTATGGCAAGGAAAGGCATGGAAAAGCAAGAAATGGCATGGAATGGCATTAACATGGCATGGTGGCATTGAACTAGCAAGAACATGGCAAGCTGAACATTAGTAAGTGAAGAACTGGAGCAGTGGAGGAATGAAGTACAGAAGAGAAGAAGTGGCAGAAAACAACAACAACCAAAAGCAGCAGAAGACACAGCGCAGCAGCGGCGCGGCCACGCTACCATTCAAGCTTTACATGGCTCGCCCGTGCCACATGAAGATAGAGGCAGATTTACACCATTGCGCGGCCACACTCCAACAATACAAGACTTTCGCGCGCCCGCGCCAAGCACTCGGTAGATAACTCCATAGCTCGCCCGCGCCCGTATTGCATTATAAACTCTCACGGCTGCGCGAGTTTTCTTCAAATAATTTTTGCTGACTTTTTATAATTTGAATTTGAGCGTGTTTTGCTCAACTGAAACAATATGGTTAGCACCGGACGTGGTTTTTAAAAAGTTTTTATCAGTTTTACTTTTTTCTGAGGGTAGAGATATTCTAGAGAGGGTTGAGCATAGGATTACTACATTTTGCTCTTCTCTTATTCTAGATTATTAAATAAAATCTAGTTTTCATTTCTGGAGATTGTTGGTGTATTGGACAAGCAAGGAAACAGAACTTGCAGTACGAATTTACAGATTTGATTCTCTCATTTCTTCATAACTTTTGTTTGCTTTTCTATTTTAATGGTTTGCTACAATCCCATAATGGCTTTTGGTTCAAAAATGAACTAAACTCCATTATGGGATTCTAATGGATTTTGATGAGTAGTTTAAATATGTATATCTAAATGTCTTATTGAATATTTATTGTTGGATTGCCCATTATGATTATGCAAAATGCTTGATCACCATTCACACTAACTGCTTGTATGGATTTGGAAAATGAAATATAATTATAGATTATATCATAGCGGCATATGTTCATGAGGCTGATTTGTTTAAGCTTTGTGATTTGTGAACCGGATAGACATATACCGGTCCACCGTGTGTAGTCATGAAAAGAGCATGCACTTTAATTCATTATTGTTGTAATTTCACATAGACATATAGTGATTTTGCTAATAGTGATGCTTACATAAATTCTATCGATTGTGGATTTTGTGTAAATTAGACATAGTTCATTGAAAAATGATTATGCTCTACTTTTGTGCTCTTGACTAGCTTTTCATGATAAATAATCAAACACGGCATGAGGATTGCAATTTAGATGTAGCATTAAATGCAATTACAATCCCATTCTTCTCCAATTTTATTACATCACTTTAGTAATTATAATTTTTGTTTCGTTAATTAATTAAAATTCAATTTAATTGTGAGTTGATCGTTTAAGCACATAGAAATAGTGATTCAGTTGTTGCATGATAAATTAGAGTTAACACCTTTCTCCGTGGATCGATACTTTTCTTACTCTGTACTACTTGTTGACCCATGTATACTTGCATGAGTTAGAGTCCTTTTTGTTAGACTAAAAAGGAGGCAACACTTATCTGGGACAGCCTTTGGTGCCACCATCCCAGCTAGACTTAACTTCGCTACATGATAAAATCGAGCTATGTGACCGTCCTTTCCACAACTGAAACACACCTTGGAAAGCTGTGTACAGTTTGGACTGATGTGTCCCTCCTCTTCGCATCTGTAGCATATAACTGGTGGTCGTTCTCCTCCCCTAGAAATAGTTGTTGGTGCTGGTGTTGTTGTCGATGTCTTTCTGTCATTGTTGAATCTTCTTTTTCTGAAATTTCCACTTGACTCATTTCTTCTTTTATCTTGGCCAAGATTACCACCGAAGTGTTTACCATTTCTGACATGATAATTTCCTCCACGTTGGTTATCACTGCTTCGATGACTGTTGCCTCTGGTATGACTATTATCGTGTTGCCGGTTGTTATCTTTTGGTGGAACTATCACATTATCTCGCTCCAATAATTGAGCCATATTCACAACATCTGAATATTAAAAAAGTTTATGAGAAATGAGGAATGACAAATTTCAAGTTTCAAACCTCTCAGAAACATTTGTGTTATTTGCTCCTCATTATCTACTAAATGGGATGCAAACTAGGATAAATTCGTAAACTTCGCCTCGTATTGTGATACAGTCATATTGTTTTGTTCCAGTTTGATGAAATCCACCTCCTTCATATGACAAATACTTTCTAGAAAATACTTGTCGTTGAATAATTCCTTGAACTTCTCCTAAGACATCTTAAGTGTTAAAAGATGAGTACGTTTTACAGATTCTCACCAGTAATATGCCTCTTCACGCAACATAAAGGTGGCGAAGGGAACCTTTTGCTTCTCTGTGTATCCCAAGACATCAAATATCTTGGTAATTTGCTTAATCCATACTTCTGCCTTAAGTGACTCTGGCTTTCCTAAAAACTCCGACGGTCCCAACTCCTTGAATTGCTTAGCAGTGACCAGCCGTGAGTTGCCATTGTTTCCGCCTGTATTTTGAATAGGAGTCTCTCTCGTTTGGTGTTGCATGAATTGTAGAAAGCTCCTAAACATCCCATCGTTCAGCATTTGGTCAGTATTGTTGTTTACAGGAGGATTATTGCCTTCCTGATGCACATTATCCTGGTTATTGATTGGCGGTGTCTCAACGATCTCATGTGCTCCATTTCTTATCTCAAAAAATTTCAGATGTCATTTTCAAATACTGCCACAAAACAAGGGATAATTAAAGAAATTAACATTCCACATATTATCCCTATATTCTGACCGACCAATTAAATAACAAATAAGCTTAGGTACGACACACTAGCGAAGATTTTACTCGTCTTTCCCTTCCTAGTTCTAATCTCAGATCTCCACCAGAGATCATATCCCTAAGCTCTGATACCAACTGTGACGCCCCCAAAATAGGTCCACACAACCCATTCTGAGTCACCAAATACATGGTACATAATTCAAATACAAACTTCAATTATACAACAATTAATTGTCGTGTAAAATACGACAAAATATAAGTTGTGAGTTTCAATACAAGTATTGTCTCGTAGACAATATCCTAACTAAATAAAGTTCTCATTACAATTATTGTCACACTATTTTACAAAATAGTGAGGACGACTATAATAACCATCTTGGACCATTACTCCACTCCCTGACTAGTCCCAGCTACATTCTTACCTCCTGAAAAGAACAATGGAACTAAAAGGAAAAGGGTGAGCTCAACTAGAACCAAAATGAGTAAAGCAAATCGCTACATGGTGTTGGAACTTGGTTGCCATGAATAGTAATCTGGCAACCAGTTGGCATGAATTGGATCCATATATATATATATATATATATATATATATATATATATATATATATATATATATATATATATTAGTTGTGTCCCGTGCCTCCGGCACAACATGGACAGTGAGATTTATCCCAAAATTTGGACGGCCCAGATAATTTATTAGTTAAGGATTAAAATATTATTAAATAATTAATAATATTAGTTAAGGATAAAATATTATTAAGTGATTAATAATATTAAGTAAGTGAATAAGATATTATTAAATGATTAATAATATTATGAGGTGAGTAAAATGTTATTAAATGATTAATAATACTTGTGAATGAATAAAATATTATTAAGTGGTACATAATATTGAAAAGGAAATAAAATATTATTAAGTGATTAATAATGTTAAGAAGTGTTGAAATATTATTTGATATTAAATAAGAGTTTAAGATGACGGTACATATGTGATAGAATATTATCAAATGATGATAATATTACTAATGATTTATGGTAGTATTAAATGTGTGATTATGGATTACATGTTAGATAAAATATTATGGAATAATGGTATTATGAGTAAGATATGTGATGCTAATTGAGGGATCGATCTTATTAATGATAGGTCTTTCAAAAGAAGTTATATTAAATTGTGTAGCAGTAGTCATCAACTGAGGCAAGTTCCCTAACTCAAACTTGAGTTATTATTTTTCAAGCATGTTAGTGGATAATTATTATTGATTATTCTACATATATGATTATTATTGAATATTCGCATTTATTGTAAGAATTCCTAACTCAAACTCGAGTTATTATTTTTTCAGCATGCAAGTGGATTAATTATTGACAATTATTCCACATCTATGAATATTGATATTCTCATCTAGTGCAAGTTTCTTGAACTTTCTTATATATTATATATCATGAACAAATTGTTACCTTGTGCAAATTTATTTCTCTTGCATAGACTTTATGTTATGCGAGTTCCTTAATTTCTTTGATTGTTTAACCTTGTACAATTGATTATTGTATGCAATTTCATATGTTCATTTAACTTTGTTCTTGCAATTATTTCATGTTGTTGAAAATTCTACATTTGTTCAATGTTAATTAAATCCTAGAACTTATACGAATCTTTTATACTTAATTGTATAAGTGTTCAAGCTATCTTTAAAATTCAATTATACCTGAATTATTTTAGTACTACGGCAATGCCATTTCTTTCGACTAGACTAATATTTGATGAAATGTTCTATTATTTGTGACCTATTTGTTATCGAAGATCAATGCCATTTGTTTCGACTAGACTAATATTTGATGTAGCGTTCTATTATTTGTGAATCGATTTGTTATTGAAGATCGATGTCATTTGTTTCGGCTAGACTAATATTTGATGAAGCATTTTATTATTTGTCACCTATTTGTTATCGAAGATCAATGTCATTTGTTTTGGCTAGACTAATGTTTGATGAAGCGTTCTATTAATTGTGAATCAATTTGTTATTGAAGATCGATGCCATTTGTTTTGGCTAGACTAATATTTTACAAAGCATTCTAATACTTGTGAACTGGTTTATTGAAAGATTTATGCCATTTATTCGGCTAGATTAATATTTATATTATATTTTGAAATCATAGCATTTCTTTAAAATCAATCAAAACCATATTATTGTGGTACGAACTCATGATGTAAGACAGAGATAAAAAAAACCCTTATAAAAACAAGGGGAACTTTATTGTCGAAAAACGACCCAACCGTTATTTTTGAGTATTATGCATAATCACGGGTACAGTAAGGTTGATCCCCTTATGTACTTGCAGGGGAGTATGATTAAACTTTATGGTTAACTTATACTCTTGAGGTATTCGATTAGTAAATGAACTAATAATTCCTCTAGAAATTGTAGATCCATTTGTGATCACTCAACATGAAATCTAGAGAATAACCCTATTTATTGAATATTGTTGCAGTATTGCTAATTCTTTAGAATCAATTGAATATTGTTGAACCCTCGAAAGAACTTAACTCTTTCATTCTTGATATTTTATTCAGCATGAAATTTAAAAAAATTCTTTATTTGGATATAATTCATTGTTTCAGCCAGGGACGGATCCAGGAATTTTTTTCAGCCGGGGCAAAGCTTTCATTCATGAAAAGAAAAACATACAAACTACAATTGCCCACGGCGAATTTTCATTTCGTGAAAACGTTGCACTATGGTTTCGTTATTAACACAAGAAAAAACATCTTTTTCAATATAAACAATCAAGCTATCACTTAACCACTGATCTCCCATTCTATTTCGAAGTGGACTTTTGATGATCTTCATAGCGGAAAAGGCTCTCTCCACTGAAGCCGTTGCCACCGGTAATACTAAAGCTAATGTAACAAGCTTATAAACATGATTATATGCTCTATGTTTCCCTGTCTCCACCAATTTTTTTGCAAGACTACCAATTCCTTGTAATTGAGAGAACTCACCACTCCGACGCATATCTCGAACATAAACCACAAGTTGATCTTCAAGTTCCAAAATGTCTCTCCTAGAGAAGTCTTGAGGATAAAAATTGGCAAACATAACAAGCTTTTGTTTGTCAAAAGCTTGAAATGAATCATTCGGGCTCAAACATGCCATACAAATAAGTAACTCAGTATTTACCTCATTGAAACGATGATTCAACTCTTGAAGTACTTTATCAATAACGGCCATGAAATAGTTCACACGATAATGATGGAGGTTTGTTACGACGTGAGCTCTACGTCTTGATCTCCCTCGAGGTACAAATGACTCATCCATTAAAGGAACCATAATATCATGTTCCCCACAAAAACTAGAAACTTGATCAAGCAAATCATCAAATCCATTATCCCTGATGTGCTGTAGTTCTTCCTTAAAAGTTTGGACTAAATGCATTGCATTGACAAGATCTTGATCTTTCCTTTGTAATGCTTGTGACAAACAATTTGTGACTCCCAAAATAGATCTCATCAAAAATAGAGGGAAGACAAACTCAAAAGTTTGGATATCTTCCAATGACTTATTTGCTTCACCCAAATTATCAATGTAACCATCATCAACAATCAACTCAAGAACTTTCACCACGGATTTGAACATTGAAATGATACTAAGCAAAGTACCATAATGTGATCCCCAACGTGTATCACCGGGTCGCTTAAGACTAGTTTCTTGATTTAAGCCTTTCCCCGTTACAATACCATCATTTTCAAGAGCATCCGAAAGTTCCTTTTGTAATTGATCTCTAAGTGCATCTCGACGCTTACATGATGCTCCAACAATATTGACCACCATATTAACCGATAAGAAAAAAGTGACAATCTCAAGATTTCCTTTTGCCACGGCCACAAGTGCTAATTGAAGTTGATGTGCAAAACAATGAACATAAAATGCACAAGGATGTTCCCTCAAAATAATACTCTTAAGACCATTGAACTCACCTTTCATATTGCTAGCCCCATCATAACCTTGACCGCGTAGCATAGACATGCTCAAGCCTAATGTAGAAAACAATTGATCAACAGCCTTCTTTAGTGACTCCGAAGTGGTGTCACTAACATGTTGGACTCCCATAAACCTTTCAATTACTTGCCCATGGTTATCTACATAACGAAGCACTACCGCCATTTGCTCCTTTATGGAGATATCACGAGATTCATCAACCATTATAGAAAAGAATTTGTTCTTCATATCCTCTGTGATAACTTTAATAGTTTCAACTGCACATGCATTGACAAGATCTTTTTGTATTGAAGGAGCCACTAACTTGCAATTCCCGGGAGCATTTTTCAACACTACTGCCTCAATTTTCTCGGAATGATCAGCAAGAAAGGACAAGAGCTCAAGATAATTTCCTTTGTTGCTTGAATCCAATGATTCATCATTGCCACGAAAAGGAAGACCTTGTCGCAACAAAAATCTAGTGCAATCAATTGATGCATTCAAGCAAGCGCGATACTTGTCACGAGTTTGATCTGAATGCTTCATCACAGTTGTTCGGAGATGTTGCTCTTGATTCATAAGATCATCACAAGCTTGTCTTGCTTGATTGTGAGGACTACTAACCAATCCAATATGTTCTCTTAGTCTCGTGTCCTTATGCTTCCAATCTTTAAAACCTTGACTGGTAAATGCATCACTCCCATGCTTATAAAATTTCGCCTTAAATAAATAACAATAAATGCAAAATGCGGCATCTTTTTCTATGCTATACTCTAACCAATCATACTCATCAAACCACCTCGGGATAAATCGTCTCTTATTGGTTTATGGGAAATTGTGATCTTTTGGTTGACAAGGTCCCTTTTGTAGATATGCTCTTCGAATTTCATCTCGAAAATTAGGATCATAAGTTAATATTGGAGGTCGAAGTCCAGGATCCGCAGGAAGATTGGCCAAGATTCCATCTAACTTAGTTCTCTTTGGACTACTCGGATTAATAGGACTACCCGGATTAGTTGAACTACTCGGATTGGTTTCACAACTCGCCCCCTTTGGCCTTTTAGGAAAGTATTTCTCCATATTTTTCAACCAATGATTATGAACCTACAGGCTACAAATCCCTATCAATTAATAAATAAATTTAAGTTAATAATCAATCTTATTTCCTAAACATTACAATTTTACAAAACTCACAAATCACAATAAACATCATACGAGGAGAGGAGACCAATTTTAACTAATCAAAAATCAAAAATCATAAAATCCCCAAAAGTCATAAACAACATTACATTTGTATCAATTTTAACTAATTTTTCAACTAATCAAAAATCAAAAATCCCCAAAAGTCATAAACAACATTACATATTTACATTTATATCAATTTTAACTAATGACAACATGTCAACAAATCAACGGACAACAATAACCAAAAATCCCTAATTTTTTAAAACCCTAAAACATTTAAACAAATATTCAATTAAATATTTAAAATGACAAGTGAGTAGGTTGAACCACTTACCGGTGAGGCGGTGACCGGAGCGGCGTGAGCGACGGCCGGCGTGAGGGACGGTCGGCGACGAGGAGCGGAGCTGCGGAGGAGGGGCGCTGTCGAGTGGCGGCTGAAGAAATGAAGAAATGAAGCTCAATCAACTGAATCAAGGCTGCTGGTCTGCTCACTGCCGTATTCAGGTTTTGTTTTTTTTTAAAAAACTTAGTAGTGAAACGACGTCGTTTCACAGGTTTTTTTTTTTAAAACTTACTAAGTGAAACGACGTCGTTTCACTTAGTAAGTTTTAAAAAAAAAACAGATCTCCTGGACTTCTTCTTCATCTCAGTCGCTGGCTCGCTGCCGCTGCCGTTGCCGCTCCTCCGCTCCTCCACTCCTCCGCTGCCGCCTGCCGGGGCATTTTGAGATCTAATGGGTGGGATTCTCGTCGGCTGCCGGGGCACTTGCCCAGGTATGCTAAACGTTGGATTCGTCCCTGGTTTCAGCTACTTCACAATCTTTTGAATATTGTTGAAGTTCTAATGAGTTAAACTCTTCTAATCATGATATATCATTCTTGTATTTAAACTTGCTGAGCGAATTACTTGCTCACCCTTGCTATATTATGATATTATTTTAGTCAATCCCGAATGTTCGAAGAAAGACAAAGGAAAAAATGAAGGTGATCGAATAGTGTCTCTTATGCAATGGATATTTTGTTATATAATGTTATAAACCTTTTCTATTATTAGGTAGGTAATGTTAAGGTTGGTGAAACCTGGGATAATGTTATATTTTTATTAAGTTAATGTAATGAATGATGTAATTCATAAGGAATGGGTAGATAGATGTGGTGTGCATGATGTATCATGAGCACCGAATCTGAGGTTCAAGGGATCCGAATTTGGGGGCGTCACATGAACTCCACAATAAAATAATTGTCGTATATAGAAAGTGACAGAAATAACATTTTTAATAAAAAAAATTGGCAAAACTGTTACAATTTAACAGTTAAAATATCAGGTGTTAAAGGAACAATAACACGTGGTATTCCATAGTAACACACAGTATTCAACAGTAACACACGGTATTCCACAATATTTTATATTATTGAACCAATAATTGTCAAAGTAGAAAATGCACTGTATTTCACATTATTGAATTAATAATTGTCATCGTAAGAAAGGTGGTAATGAAAAGTTATGTAATTAAAGTCACGGGTATTAAATAGTTAGACAGACTCGTTATTTGAAGAATATTGTATACTTAAATATTTGTTATATTAATACATTAAGTCAATAATGCAAAAAATGGATAATATAATAATAATTGTGAATAGTAAAGAAGAAAGTAATCTTGAAATATGAAAAATGTGAATAATTAATATGTGGTAGATTAAAGGTAATATTGAAATATGAAAAATTTGGAGAGTTAATATGTGGTAGATTAAAGATAATCTTGTAATGCGAAAAGTGTGGTTAATTAATTGATGAATGACATAGATTAAAGATAATCTTGAATTGAGGAAAGTGTGGTTAATTGATAAATGATGTAGATTTAAAGATAATATTCAAATGTGAAAAATGTGATTAACTAATGAATGATACAGATTAAAGATAACCTTGAAATGTGAAAATTGTGGTTAATTGAAGTATTGTTATTCTCTACAACCCTTATACAAAAAATGGCCTTTTCTGATGGTTCAAATCCATCACATAATTCAAAAAATCATCACAAAAGATTTTTTTTATGACTTTAGTTGTCACGAAAGCCATCTTGTATACCCTGATCATGAAAGTCTTTTTGTAATAATTTTGACAATCACGCAAACGCTTAGTGCTTTTGTGTTGATTAATACAATCACATTAACACGTAATTTATTGTGATTATCAAAGTCATCACAAAAAAAACACATAACATTAGGGATCAGAAGTAAGAACGTGAATCCATTTTTACGGACAATTTATTTCACTATATAAAATGTATCAAATGATATTTGTTGGATTCATGCCCAACTAAATAGCAAGTATTACTACTACACCAAAGCTCATATCATGATTATAATTTTAAAACATAATATAAAAGGAAACATATGTGAGTTTACTTACTAAAAAATATTAGTCTAACATAAGATTTGGTAATTGCAATGGCAGTTATAAATACTCTATAATGATGGTAAAATTAGTCATAACTGAGAGTCATCATATATTTTATTATTTTATGATGGCTTGAAAATTCCATCACAAAATAACTTCATTTTGTAATTACAAATAAAATTCGTCACAAAAATCTATCTTTTTTAATCATTGTTATGGCCGTCATAAAATATTGTTTTGATTATTTTTTTTCATTAAAATATTGGTGATAACTTAAATGCAATAACGAAAATGGTATATCCATATGTGATAGCTTAGTGCGTCACAAAAAGAAATTTTATTTTGCATGAAAAAAATTAGTGATTGACATGGTCATCACAATTATAATACATTGATGACAAAATTAGACATCACTAAGAGCCATCATATATACTACTATTTTGTGATTGCTCAAAAAATCTATCACAAATTATTGTCTTTTGTGATTATTTTTACAAAATGTCACAAAGTTTTGTCACGTATTCTCATTTTTCTAGTAGTAACATTAAATAGTAAAAATTCCTAAAATGATTAGAATGTCTTTAATAGTTGGTGAAGAATGTCTTTAATAGTTGGTGATTCATCTAAATATCTTTCGACCTGAACTTTATTGTTGAATGTTAACCATTATATTTGAACTGTGAACCTTAAATATTATTCTTGAACTCGAATCGATATTCTAGATATCGTGTTGACAATTTGGACATTATTGAACTCTAGACAAATTAAATTACAAATCTATAATATTTATTCTTTATCTTATTATTATTATTTATGTTCATCCTTTATATCATTGTTATTTGTACTAATCATCAAGACTTAAGTTTTTGGGAATGTATTTGACTTGGGTGCAAAGACAATATGATTGTTGAATGACTTCTGCCTGTGTGGCAAGTACATGTGGCAAAAATTCTCTTTGGCCAGAGTGTAAAAAGAAACTGTTAATTGATATGATCATGACCATTGGTCATACAGTTGATGAAATCTTGATGGTGTTAAATTGGAAAAGATAGTAGACATTATGGTTTATTTTACTCTTCTAATGGATTGCTCATTCCACTGTTGTTACTTGTTTAAAACTTATGTTGTCTAGCATTTTTTAAATCTCTGATTTATCACTGTTAAAGGCTAATAATAAATTATTCTTTGTTATCGTGGTCATGATATTCTTTATTGGGCTATTTGAGCTCACCCTTTTGTTTCATTTTTTTTCAAGGAATGAGAGCGTAGTTGGGGCTAGCGAGGAGAACAGGAAAATAGAATGATGGTCCGAGTTAGTAGTTGTATAGTCCTCACAATATTATAAAATAGTGTGACGATAATTGTAGTGAGGACTTGCTGTGTGTATGTCGTACTATATAATGTATTGTATTAATAAAAAATAGGAGAATTTATTTATGTTGTTTGTATTTTGGCGACTAAAATTGGGTTGTGCAGGCCCGAAACTGGGTGGCATCAAAGTTGGTATCAAAGTTTAGGGATATGATCTCTAATTGAGATCTGGGGTTAGAATTTGGAGGGGAGACACAAATAGAATCATTCACTAGTGTGTCTTACCTAAGATAAATTTAGTTATCTAATTAGTCAGTTTGGATGTAGGAACAAGAAGTGTCATGTCAGTTTCTTTAACTAACCTTTTTTTATGGTCACATTTCAGAATGACATCTGAAAATCAGGAGATGAACTAAGGAATCCAGGAGGCAATTGAGACCCTGCAAACCATTAACCAAGAGGCTGGAAACCAAGAAGCTACAAATCAGGAGGGCAATAAACCTCTTTTGACCCCAGAAAATAATGTTACTGAACACATGATGTACGATGACTTCTTAAGGGACTTTTTTCAATTCATGTAAAATAAGACAAGAGGAACTCATGTTTATAATATTGGTGGAAACGCTTGTAACTCGCGGTTGGTTACTGATATACAGTTCAAGGATCTAAGATCGCCTGAGTTTTTCGGGAAGCCAGGCCCACTTAAGGTAGAGGCATGGATCAAGCAAATGAAGAAAATAGTTGATTTACAGCGATGCGCTAATGAACAAAAGGTTTTCTTTACCACCTTTACGTTGCAAGGAGAGGAAAATCACTGGTGAGAATCAGTAAAACATACTCATCACTCGGCATTCGAGATATCTTGGGTGGAGTTTCAAGATATTTTCAATGAGAAGTATTTTTCTAGATAGTATTCGCCACATGAAGAAGGTAGAATTCATTAAATTGGAGTAGTGCAACATGATTCTCTCGTAGTATGAGGCCAGATTTGCTGAACTATCCCAGTTTACACTTCACTTGGTGGACAATGAAGATTGCGTGACTCAAATGTTTTTACGAGGTTTAAAACCTGAAATTCGTCAATACCTTATTTCTTTTAGACTTCGTTTGTATTCAGATATCATGGATAATGCTTAAGTTACCGGAGCGAGAAAAAGAGACGTTTCAACTAGGAGACAATGGTCGTCAAAGGAAGAGAAATCACGATAATAATCACAACAATGACAGTAATCATCAGATTAACGAGAACCATCAAAGAGGCAACCACTATGCCAAAAATAGAAACCACTCCAGTTGTAATCTTGTTGAAGATGATAAAAGAAACGAGCCTAATCGAAATAATTTCAAGAAAAGAAGATTCAATAATGATCATGGATCGGAACCAGCATCGATTTCAAAGGGATGGGAATGTGTACCAGTCAAATCTTACAAGTATGTACATGAAGGACATATTAACCCAAACTGTACTTCGACATCCAATGTTTGCTACAATCGTGGGAAAGAAGGTCACATAGCTCGATTTTATCCTTTAGCAAAATCAAATCCAATTGTACTGGTGACACCTAAGGCTAAAACGAACAAGTCAAAACCCATGGTTCATGGGAGAGCTTTTTTTGTGACATCCCAAAAGGCATGGAACCCAAACGAAGTTAAAAGCGATAAGTTATTCATAAACTCTTGCGAAGTTTATACTCTTTTAGATACTGGCTCTACCCACTCTTTTATTTTACTTTCATATGCTCAAAGTTTGAACTTGACTCTTGAGAAATTAGACTTAAATCTATCTGTTGAAACTCCATAAGGAGAAATAGTCGTTACATCTACTGTTTATAAATCTTATTTGGTCCAAATCAGAACCTCCACATTACCCGTTGATCTTATCTCTTTGAAAATGCATGAATTTAGTGTGATTTTAAGAATTAATTGGTTGACTACCCATTATGCTAAAATTTATTATTTTCATAAAATCATTAGTTTTCATATTCATAATCAACGTGTTATGCAAATTCAAGTAACCAAACTATTAAAATCGATAACTGTCATTTCTAGCCATAAAATCCTTCGTTTATTGAAAAACGGATGTTAAGTCTTCTTAGTTACTATTGCTGACTTAAACAAAAACACATTAGACTTAAATGATATTTTCATTGTTAATGAATTCCCTAGTGTGTTTCTCGAAGAACTTCCTGACTTACCTCGAAACCGTGAAATTAAATTTTGTATTGACTTTGAACCCGGTAGTAAACCTATTTCGAATGCCCCATTCTGAATGACTCCCATTGAACTTCAAGAGTTAATAGTTTAACTACAGGAATTATTAGATATTGGTTTCATAGGTCCGAGTACATCACCTTGGGGTGCTCTTGTTTTATTCGTGAAGATGAATAACGTGAGTATGAGACTATGCATTGACTATCGAGAGTTGAACTATAAAAAATAAGTACCCGTTACCACGAATTAATGACCTATTTAATCAGTTACAAGGTGCTCGATATTTTTTAAAAATTTATCTTCGCTCTAGATATCATCAATTAAATATTAAAGTTGATGACGTTTCAAAGATTGCCTTTAGAACTCAATACAGGCATTACGAGTTTTTAGACATCTTTCGGATTAACCAATGTCGCTACAACCTTCATTAACATGATGAATCGAATATTCAAGGAATATTTGGATCATTTCGTGTTTGTCTTTATTGACAGCATCCTCATATACTCCAAGAGTTGTTAGGATCATGAATGACACTTGAGATTGATACTCCAAAAGCCACATGAGAACAAGTTGTATACCAAGTTAAAAAAATGTGAGTTTTGCCTTGAAGAAGTAACGCTCATTGGGCATGTGATCTCTAAATAGAGAATATCGGTTGGCCTTGCGAAGATTGAAGCAATATTAAATTTAGAGCAACCTAAGACAGTAACTAAAGTTCGAAGCTTTCTAGGTATAGCTGGTTATTATCGAAGATTCTTATAGAGATTCTCTCTAATTGTCACTGCATTAACTCAGTTGACTCGAGAAAGCACAAAATTCGAATAGAGCGTAGAATGTTAAAAGAGCTTTCATAAACTCAAGAGGACACCTATTCCAGCCCTTCTTCCAACTATAACATCAGGATCGAGATGATTTGTCATCTACAGCGATGCTTCAGATAGATGTCTAGGTTGTGTTCTCATGCAACATAGAAAAGTTATAGCTTATGGCTCTCGACAAATCAAAGAATATAAGAAGAATTACCCTACTCATAATCTAGAGTTAACAACAGTCATTTTAGCATTAAAGATCTGGAGACACTACATGTACGAGGAAAAAGTGTAGATCTATACGGACCATAAAAAACTCAAATATTTTTTCACTCAAAAGAAACTCAATATGTGACAACAGCGTTGACTTGAGCTGTTAAAGGATTCCAACCACACCATCCAATACCACCCTGGAAAGGCGAAAGTGGTAGCTAACACATTAAGTAGAAGATCATATGTGAGTACAAGTGCAATACTGACCACACAAGAGCGCAATTTGTATAACTTACAAAAGATGGAGATATGGTTAAAGACATCAGGGACTCATATGAAGATTGATCCATCTACATGAACTTAACGAAAAGAATTTTATATCCAATATCCTTTCATACCTAAAACATTATTACAATATTGAATGCAAACTATTCAATTGCTTTAAACTAAAAACTCAGTTAACTATTTCATATCTTTCAAACCAGTGTACAAACCATTGAAAATGGCTACCACGTACCATCAAATTGAGGTACATTTCTTAGTTTTAGTTGTTGAACCTCAAGTGTTTGTAATTAAAATATTTTAAGATTTATATTCAACTTATATAGCAAGATTTGTTTTAGAGACTATTGGGTTAAATAAGAGCATTTGAACTAAATTATGTATTACTAGACTTTTGATAGTTTTGTAGTTATGTTGTTAAATCAGTGTCGTGAGTTATATTTTCTTGAGTAATTTTAAAATAAAATTGTGTTATTATTTCTATTATTGTAGTATTATCTCATTCCGAATTATGATTCCATCTTTAGTGTTTATGACTTATCGGAAATAAATTCACTTTAAAGTAAGATTTATCTTTACTATTCAAGTTTCCCAAGAAAAATTTACGGTGAAATTAAGGTCTTAGTTATATATATAGGCAATGCCTTTTTCCTTCCACATGTTTAATTATATCGAAGTAAGATAATCTCTTTTGGAGTGTAAAAGTATAGGATTCTAGTTCCCTTCAATTGTATAAAGATAGACTATAACATTCATACCAATTCAGAAATTTCAGTGTGCATATGTGAGTTTCTATATTTTTATAAGCCTATTTTTAGAAGATAAATGTGGTTTTGAACCTCTCAATTGTATCCTTTTGTCACTAATATTGCTTTATACCTCTTAATTGTACCATCTAACTTTAATATGGTTGTAAAAACCCATTTAAAGCCTATAACATGAATACCTTGTTGTCTAAGTACTAATGTCTAGATTTGATTGTGTTGGGTTTCGACAGAAACACACAACGAAAATAGAATAAATATAAAGCAATTTCGAATAAACAAGATCCATGCGAAAATCAATTAACTCAGTGGTTAGAAATTATACCGATTATGAAAATTAAATTGATGCGCTCGAATCTCCAACGCAATCCAAATAAATCGCGCCTCTACGGTATCCACACGAACTCTCCGCGAATCGTCCTACGATCTGCAGAAGAAGGAACTGCGGTACTAGCCATCAAGGATGAGGATTTTAGAACTGTTTCTCTCTAGTCTCTCTCTGAGAGTGGCTAGGGTTTTTGGTTTTTAATAATACCCTAAGTGGCTGCTATATATTATATATATAGTAGTTAAAAGGTATTAATCAAAACCTAATTTCATAAAATCCGAATTTATATATATATATATATATATATATATATATATATATATATCTTAATTAAGTCTTACTTAATTAATATACATATATACAAATTATCCTTTTAATTTAAATTCGTAATTTAAATACTATTAATCATATTAATATATTTAAATCCTTAAAATTTAAATTAATTTCCTTTTAAATTACGTTCTATGTGTGTGACCCTATAGGTTATCATTACGTTGGCAATAACTTTAAAATCATACTATAAAGTTATAAACGGTGAGCGACATCTAGTAATGTATCACTGCTACCCAAGTAATAATAAGATCGATGATTCGATGCAACCTTTTCGTGACCAATGTTTCAATGTAATTTAATCCTTTTAACCTTAATGTCCAAGATTAAACTCGAGTCATGGAATGTGTCATACTCTTCATAATTTAATCTGAGTTTTTCTTGAACAATGAATGGACTATATGAAACAAATCACTATTTGAGCATGGCCATGCATTTCATAGTCCTACTCAATCAAGAGGCCTATGGATATCACCCCTAATATATAGGATGGTTAAATTCCATCTAGATCACTCATATTCCTTACACGATTCATGATGTACCCAAAAATCACCTTTATAGTCCACCCTATTAAAGGTGACATTTGATGATATCAAAGTACATAATTCTCGTGTAGTAATATAGTGATTTCAGGTCGGAGGACCATTTCATCATTGTCACTATGAGAATTACTAATGACACTTTGCATAATGCTCCATATAGAATTCTCATGGTGGGTCTGTCCAGTACATCGTTCTCTAACATGTACCTATGCATTGACTTAATATCTCATATATTTATGACCAATGAGATTTGGTCATCAGTCAATCAACATATTAGTCTTAATGCATCATTGTTGTCCCATCAATAATGATACTCGACTAGGAACATTTAAGAACAATGATACTAATTATAATTATATAATCTCATGTTCAAGTCACATACTTGAAACTATATAATTTGTATCATTATTCTAAGGATTTTTATTATGTTAACATTTATATAACGCAGTAAATAAAATCATAATAAAATCATTCATTTATTCAATCAAACATAAATCAAAACGTTAAGCAATTATATCAAATAATTGGTCTCTAGGGCATAAACTCTAACAGATTTCCTACAGTTCATCCATCATAGTTATAGTCCAATGAGAATGAGATAGTGTGCAAGACCCCGACTTATAATAAATATAATTTTTTTATATATAATTCTTATTCTAAACATTAAGGTGTTAAATTGATAAAATGACAAAATTAGGGGCGTATACGTGCAATTTATAAGATAAAAAGTATATCGAGGAATATTCGTTCTGTTAGATAATATTCGTTATATCTAACAATATTAGGTAAATTACGATGGCGCCAAAAAAATCAATCATTGGTCGGCCCTACAACACCATAATTGTCGTTACCAAAAATGACAGATATAACATTTTTAATAAAAATTGTCAACGGTATTGTCACTTTTAACTGTTTAAATACTCAGTGATAAAAGAACAATAGCACACGACGTTACACAGTAGTACACAGTATTTCAAAGTAACACACGATATTGTACAGTATTTCGTATTATTGACTCAATAATTGTTACAGTAGCAACTGTATAGTATTTCATATTATTGGCTCAATAATTGTTACAATAACAACTGCATAATATTTCATTTTATTAACTCAATAATTGAAATAATATAATTAGACCAGTTAGCATTATTGACAATTTCTAGAAGTTCTGTTAAGTAAATGGGTTATTTGATTGGGCGCCGTTTATACGAAAAACGCTCTCTTTCTTGGGAATGATCTGGTTGTTAGTATTGTGAGTCTATATTATATATATACTCATAAGGATATATTTAGTGTTGGATAGTGAGTATCAGGCCACTATAGCAAGAACATGGATTTTGGGATATCACAATAATTGTCACATAATTTCATATTATTGAACCAATAATTGTCATCGTAGCAAGCGTATATAGTAGTGAAAAGTTAAGTAATTAAAAAGTCATGGATATTAAGTAGTTAGATAGACTCATTACTTGATGAAGACTAATATATGTGATATTAATATATTAAGTCAATAATGCAAAAGATAGATAATATAATAATAATTAATGAATAATTGAAAAGGTGTGAATAATTGTTGAATAATTAAATAGGTGTGAATAATTAAAAATGTGTGAATAATTGATGAATAAAATATTGAAAAGGTGTCAATAATTGTTGAAAGATTGAAAAGATGTGAATAATTGCATAATAAAATATTAAAAAGGTGTGAATAATTGTTGAAAGATTGAAAATGTGTGAATAATTAATGAATAAAATGTTG
Source organism: Panax notoginseng (assembly GCA_016801055.1). Taxonomy (NCBI): domain Eukaryota; kingdom Viridiplantae; phylum Streptophyta; class Magnoliopsida; order Apiales; family Araliaceae; genus Panax; species Panax notoginseng. The sequence goes on from CM029020.1 coordinate 38,594,583, forward strand.
AAAAGGTGTTGATTAAAGATAAAGTGTGATAATTGATGTGTGGTAGATGTTGGTTAAATTTTCCTATAAATATAGGTGTTTAGCATAAGGAATTTCATAACTTTCTTGTTTATCTCTCCTTCCACTCACAAAAATTTCTTAGTGGAAGTTTCTCTCTAAGTGTGATAGGCTACCTTAAGTATTGGTAAATATTAGTAAGAGTGTGAGAATTGTTCAGGTTGATCAACTACATAAAAAAAATTAGTATCTAGTCACGTATTAAGGTAAGAGTTATCATTTTCTTTCATACTCCTATATTTATGATAAAAAATTATTATTTGTGTCTACATCTTTATCATTAAATATATGGTGAAATTTTTTGAGATGATTAGAATATCTTTAATAGTTTGTGCATCATCTAATATTTTTACATGAATCTTCCTATTAAATTTTAATCATTATAATTGGAATGTGAACCTAATATTTTCTTGAACTTTAGATTCCATCAAGAACTTTAATCGATTTTCTGGATATCGCGTTGAAAATTTGGACTCTGGATAAATTAAATTGAAAATCGTTAATGTTTATGCTATATGTTGATTATTTATGTCTATCATTCATATCATTGTTATCAAGACTAAGTTTTTGTAAATGTTTTTGGCCTGGGTGCAAAAACAGTATTATTGTTGAGTATCTTTTGCATGTGTGGCAAAGACATGTGGTGAAAATTCCCCTTGGTCTGGGTGCAATGAGTTATTGTTGATTGACATGATCATAACCATTAGTGTTACAATTGAATACCTTTGGATTGGGTGCAAAGATAAGTTGATCGGCATGATTATGACTAGAAACTATTGATTAACATGATTATGAATAGGAACTGTGAATTGATATAATCTTGACCTTTGGTGTTACAAACAAAGAAAGGTGGTGAAAGTTCTCTTTATCTCGGTTGTAAAGAGGAATCGTTGGTTGGTGTTACAGGGATAAAATATTGATGGTGAATTTTTCAATTGTAGAATATAGTAGATATTGTGATCTATTTGACTCTGTTAATCGATTGTTCATTCTGCTGCAGTTATTGTTGAAACTTATATTATCTTTAAATATCTGATTTATTATTGTTGAAGGTTATTGATAATTTATTTATATTAGTCATGATATTTTTCTCTGGGTTATTTTTGTCCACCCTTTTGCTTCACAATTCCTTTCAGAAAATAAGAGTGTAATTGGGGCAAGCATAGAGAACAGGGGTATGGAGTGATGTTTCGAGTTAGTGGTTGTCCTTATCAAGTTATAGAATAATGTGACAATAATTGTACTGGGAAATTAAAATGTGTGTTGTCGTATTTTATGCGGCATTGTAATAATTTGGGTGTGAATATTGTCGTACTATATACGACATTGTAATAATTTTAAATAGGGGAATTTTTGTTTATAGTATGTATTTTGAACACTCAAATCAGGTGATATATACTTGAATTTGGGGGCGTCACGTAGTGTGCATCTTGTAGAGTAGTTGGTCCTTTGCATTCTTCATTAAGATATGCAGCAAGAGAGTGATGTTGATAATCTGCACTAGCTTTAGATCTTGCAACTATATGATGCTGTGAAGTTGATTGTTCTTCATCAGCGAAAGGCATATCAACAACAAGATTGATATATTTGTTATTGAGAGACTGAGAAGGAACAATAGGTGAGTTTCCTCCAATAGAACCAGATAACGAATTTGAGGTAAGGGAGTTACTGGTTGTACTTTCGAGAGAAACGTAATCCATAAAATGTTCATCATGCATCAATGTTTTCCTCATGCATATAACTATTTACTGATGCATTTAATTCAGAATCTTCAAGAGTGTCTGAGTTCTCGACTATATCTCCTTAAACATTCAAATTAGTAGACATGAAAATTTGAAAACCATGTTTCGATTCTGCCAAGAGATGCGAACAATTGGCACGGGAAGAATTTTGCATTATCTGATTTTACTTCTACACTAGTCTTGTCACCAAGAAATTCTTTATATGTTGACCATATAGTTGATTCATAGACTTCACTTGACTGGTCAACATGCATATAAGGCAAAATATTTTCATCAAAGATCACATGTCTAGAGACATATTTTTCTTGTATTGGCATCATAACATTTGAATCCTTTATGTAAGTTACTATAACCAATAAACACATGGATATGACTTTGCTTGGAATTTATGTTTATTGTTAGCTTTCAAATAAGGAAAACATCTACAACCAAACAGTTTTAGGGTATTGTAGTCTGGTTGTTCTCCATATAATTTAAAAAATGGAACCTGCATATTAATCTCTGAAGAGAGCAATCAATTTATGAGTTAAACAGCTGTCATAAATGTCTCTACCCACAAAAATAATGGCAATTTTACGTGAAACAACATTGTTAAGCCTGTCTCTATAATGTGTCCATGCTTTCTTTGGGCTAGGCCATGTTGCTCAGGTGTTCCTGCATATTATGTTACTTAATAAGGAAGTTGATTAGTATATTTGTCAGCGAAAATATGCTACATAAATTTATGTGTTCTTTTAATTTTATTGTCAAATAGTGTTGGGATTCTCAAAGCTTCAATTGCAGATTGTATAGTGAATTAAATTGCAAATTTTCTGAAGAATTCAATCATTATGACATAAAATGGACGTGTTTGAGTTCCTCAATTAAACCAAATAATATAGACATCTTTGAAGGTAAGATTACTCATATTTATATACTTTTAATAACATGTTTGATATTTTTAATTAGGTTGAAGTTCAGAAGATGAACAATAGATTGTGAAGGATGGTATTAGACTTTTTATTACTACTATTTAGAGACAACTAGTGCTTAGCATTGGAAAAAAAGCTTATCACTAAAACTATTAAAGGGAAAGTTTAGGCCTAAGTGGGCACAGATCAAACGGGTCGGGTTTAATTACATGGGACCTCGATATCTGTTGCTCGAGGTTGACTCTAATACCGTATGTAAAAACTCTTGTCAAATTTATCCCAAATTTAAATTAAATCATACTATCTCTGTTCCTTAATATAAATCGTTTTAAAAAAATATTTTTGTTCTTTAATATAAGTCGTTTGATAATTTCAAGTAAGCATTGATTGCTTAGTTTTCAATATTATAACAAGTATTAAATATAACTTTGGTTCTCTCACTATTTTTTGTCCAATAAAAAACAATCTCTTCTTTCAATACAAGTGCATATAAACAATTGATATTATAGTTAATGTTATACAAATCATTTTCTTAATACTTGTGCACAACTCTAAAACGACCTATATTAAGGAACGGAGGGAGTAGCATATTAAGACCCAATTCATTGTCTCAATAATATTTTTTTTGAATTATTTTAGTACACACAAAAGGTCATAACTAGAGGTAATATTAACATTAACTTTTATCGTTATATACATGTTAAAATATTTCACTTGTTTCGATATAAGATTGAGATATTATACTTGTAATAAAGAATGAAGCCTTAATATGCTCCAGATTGATTTGAGTTGTAACAAATTGTATCAAAATAATAATCAGGACTAAGAGCTACATTTTATGGGCTAATAATGGGAGTTTAATTTTTATACGGGAGCAACCATAATGTACCACTAGACAAATCAAAATGTGGCTGGTAATTAGTTCTCTCTAGTTTAACTTAGAGAAAAGACCAAGTCCAATTTGATCCCAATATTTCTAATTCCCAAGTGAAAGATCACGGGTCTAAGTGAAAGACAATTTGGTAACAATTCTTTACTTAATTATCCTGACTAAGGATTAGTTTGTGATATATTTTGTCAGAATTAAGAAGCAAAGTCCTTTAAGAACTCCATTATATACCAAACTCTAAGTAAAGACCAAAGATAATAGTCTAGTGTTAACATATTTCCAACTTTTCAAGGACACATTCATTTTTTGGGTACATAAAATGAGAAAATGAGAGGTTGGTATGACACATAGTGCCTACAACTACACTTATTTGAAGCCCGTGTAAATGAACCGAGTCGAGTCGAGTATTGGAGTTGCTCAGATTTAGTTCATAAAATTTATCGAGTATAAAATAAGATTTGATTGATGCTCATTTAACTACCGAATCGAGCACGATTTCGAATCAAGCCCAAACAATTTGAATTTTTCGAATGAATACGATTCGAGTATCAAAATAAAATTGTAATTTGAGAATGTTCGAGTAATTTATCGAACATTAAACTTTGCTCATATTTGAATTATTTATATTTCGAATCGAGCTCGAATCGAATTTTTAATCGAGCGAGTACGAATCGAGTCTGAACTATTTATTCATTTTACAGTCTTATCTGAAGGAACTTTCGCACTTATGTAATCTACAACAACTACATTCTGTGAGTTATAGAAAAGACGTAGAGTTGCCACCGATCATCTTTTATAGGTAGGAATCGAACCCAAATTTTTACCCAAAATAAACGAACCACTAGACCAATTAATGATCGGTTAAAGACACGTTCAAATCTATCTCTAAACATAATCATGTGCTACATAAATTTTCTCTATACTTTTCACAATTCTCCACCTGACCTCTTCTCTAGATTATTCATATGCCTAAGTTCTTATAATTGAAATATATTCTTAAAATTTTAAAATTGAATTATAACAAGTTTTGGAATCTTTTCCATGTCATGTTTAGTTAGATGGCTTGAACTTTATAAAAGAAGAAAAAATAAAGGATCTTGATATATAAATAGAGAGATACTAAAACATAAAAGAATTCACAAGAAAATAAATTACTCATATATATATATATATATATATATATATATATATATATATATATATATATATATATATATATACTAGCTGTGTCACGTGTCTTCAACACAATATAGACAATAATTTATCCTAAATTTTGGACGGTTTAAATGATTTATTAAGGCGAGTGAGAAATTTAAAATCAAATATATATATATATATATATATATATATATATATATCCCACTTCCATTACACTCCTCCGTCCCACTTGGCCTCCCTCTCTCTCATCTCATATATAGAGAGTGAATTCAATTCAATTAATCACTCTCGTAGGAGCAAAAGGAATATTGTGTAGTTAGTAGTATACATGCTCACATATCACCATCTCTCCCCCTCATTTCCTCTCTCCTGCCTCTGGCTGATTGAATTGAATTGAATGAATTGGTGAATGCTTGATTTAGCCCCGTAGCCTTCGCTCCTCCTATTATTCCTCCTGCCTTAGAATTAGCAAAAATACATAATACATTCAACAACAACAACAAGAATTCTTTCTATTCTCTCCCTTTATTTTCTCTTACTCAAATTTGGATAAGCTAGAACTCTACTAATAATCCATTCCCCAATTTTAGGAAGAAAAAAAATTCAACCCATCTCTCTTTCTAGATAAAATAGAAGTTAATTTATAGTTAAATCTCCCCCACAATTCTCCCCATATTTCACCCAAATGAATCTCCCCTTCAGTTATTATTTCTGCTGAATATTCCCCTTTATCCACTTACCCAAACCCTCCAATTCCTCACTTTTTACTCCATATTCTTCAATTTCAATTCCTCTGTTTTACTCTGTTTCTGTATTTACGTCGGAGTTATAATTCCATGTATTATATGACTGAAATTGAGTGGAAACAATCTCACGATCCTCCTCGTAGTTTACGCAGTTCAATGCGATGCGTATGTGTTCCCGGTCCGGTGATCGTTGGCGCCGGACCGTCCGGCCTCGCGGTGGCGGCCTGCTTGAAGCAACGCGGCGTGCCGAGTGTGCTTCTAGAAAGATCTAATTGCATAGCTTCGTTATGGCAGCTGAAGAGCTATGACCGGCTCCGGCTCCATTTACCGAAGCAGTTTTGTGAGCTGCCGCTGATGACTTTTCCGGCGAACTTTCCGACGTACCCATCTAAGCAGCAGTTTGTGGAGTATTTGGAGGATTATGGGAGGAAATTCGATATTAATCCGGTGTTTAGTGAGAGTGTGGAGAGGGCGGAGTACGATCCGAGCCTCGGGTTTTGGCGCGTGAGGAGCGTGGGGATGAAGGGGGAGGAGACGGAGTATGTTTGCCGGTGGTTGGTGGTGGCGACGGGGGAGAATGCCGAGGCGGTTGTGCCGAAGATTGGGGGAATGGAGGAGTTTGGGGGGGAGATAGTGCATACTAGTCATTATAAGAGTGGGGAGGTTTTTAGAGGGAAAAGGGTTTTGGTGGTGGGGTGTGGGAATTCAGGGATGGAAGTTTGTTTGGATCTTTGCAATCATAATGCTACTCCTTCGCTTGTTGTTAGAGATGCAGTAAGAACTCTTTTTCTTTTATTATTTTTATATTTTTGATATTTTTCTTCTTTTTAAATTTTTAAGTGATATATATATATATATATATATATATATATATATATATATATATATATAATTATATATAACCCTTCTCTAGAGAATGGTTGGTCCGTTGATGGACCAATCTTTAACGACGGACTTGTTATAGACCTTAGTGACAAACATGTTCGTCGCTAAAGATTGATCCGTCAACGAACCAATCCATTAAAAAACCGAAATTTATATATATATATATATATATATATTCACTGCTCACTAGCATTAAATGTTTGTACTCTATATTTCAATATACAATATGTAGTGTATAAGGTATAACATGTAATGTTGATTGCTTCAGCAATAGGGTGTATATTCATGATTCTCAATTTTATTTATTTTAATAACAAAGTTTGGAATTAATTCTTATTGAGAAAATTAGGGTTGTTGTGATTTTTTCCCCATTTTAATAGAAAATCCTGGAAGTAATTCTCTTATTGAGAAAATTAGGGTTGTGAAATTCCCCCTCCCATTTTAATAGCAAATTTTGGAATGAATTCTTATATTAAGAAAATTAGGGTTTTGCAAATTGAATTATTTGATGTTATTTTGTAATTATTGGACAACAAAATAATTAATTTATGTTTCTTGAGAAGAAAAAATAACATTTTTTGAATTATTTGTGTTGGTGGATGTAAAAGTTTAAGTGTGACTCAAAATAGATCAATACCTATAAAATGCATATACTTCTTTTGGTATTAAAGAAAATCTATGTTGTTTTACTTTCTTGGGATTCTCGAGAACTCACATGCATATTTTGATAGTCCACATAACATATACTCACATACATATTTTGATTGCCCACGTACAGAGCAAGTCACGTGGACTATCAAAATAAGCATGGGAGTGTATGTGAGTGATATGTGAGCGATTTTATGTAATAGTAAACTTATTTCTATTAATATAGTAATTCATTATTACATAAATAATATTAGCGTTTTAAATTTTTCTATTTGCAATCCATTGTAAGGCCAAAAAAGGATGCAAAATTGGCCTTCTGGTATTACTAAACCTATCAGGGTGAGGGTTCGAGCTGTAGTATATCAAGGTGGAGTGTGTGAGTGTGTTAAATTAGTAAAAAAAAATGCACTTTATTTTATAATATATATATATTATTAAATGAAGTTATGATCTTTTAGTCGTTCCTTTTTATTAAATCTCAAATTAATATATTTTTGAGTACTTTGTAGGGTCCTTTTTGAAGTGACTGAATTTTTTTGTTCAGGTACATGTTTTACCACGAGAGATGCTTGGAAAATCAACTTTTGGGCTGTCTATGTTGTTGCTCAAGTGGCTGCCGGTTCGCCTTGTCGACCGGTTCTTGTTGATCCTGTGCAGAATCTTGCTCGGCGACACGTCAAGGTTCGGGCTTGTCCGGCCTCAGTCCGGTCCCCTCGAGCTAAAGAACTCGTCCGGAAAGACACCGGTGTTGGATGTCGGGACCCTTGACAAGATCAAAAGTGGAGACATTAAGGTACTACATAAATCTCTACAATATCTAGCTAGCTATATGTATGTGTCACTATGTGTGCAATTTGCAAACTCTAATCACTATGCTTTTCTTTTGTCATATACCCTTTTTTAGTGTTTAATGGATCCCATGTTTTGTAATGATTGTAATGTGTGTACTTGTGCCCTAACATGTCCCTTCTGATTGACTTTAAGGAAATTGATACTTTCACAATATTTTTTTGATATTTTCACATGAAAAGTGTCGTTATAGATTTTATAGTGACGGTTTTTAAAATCGTCGCAGTACATCTATAGCGACACTTTTCATGTGAAATATCTAAAAGTCATGTAAAAATATCAATTTCCCTGACTTAATTCTCCCGTTGTACAAGAAATGATATTTTCAACTATGAAATTCTCATTCCATTACAAATGTATACTGTTAATTACACGTGGTAGAACTCTAGATTCCATCATTTGCGGAAAATATCAGCTTCTTGAATGTTAGTAGAGCTTAATATTAAATTGTTACTATTTTTATAGGTAGTTCCAGGAATTAAGCGTTTAACACAACAAACTGTGGAATTTGTGAATGGGAATAGGGAAAATTTTGATGCAATCATATTAGCAACTGGTTACAAAAGCAATGTACCCTCATGGCTAAAGGTACCACCTTTGTATCTCACTTTTTCCCATTTTTTTTCTACCTTTGTGGATTCTTAGGATCTTTTATGGTCTCTTAAGTTCAAATCACTAATAAAAGGAGATATGGGCTTTTTGTGTTTGTGTACCCCAGGAGAGAGAGATGTTTTCAGAGAAAGATGGTTTACCTCGAAAACCATTTCCGAACGGCTGGAAAGGGGACAGCGGGCTTTATGCTGTGGGGTTTACTAAACGGGGCCTTCTTGGTGCATCAATGGATGCTAAGAAGATTGCGGAGGACATTGAACAATGTTGGAAAGCCGAGGCAAGGCATCTGACAGCCTTGCCTCGGTCTTTTTCATTGCAATCATAGTTTTCTTTTCTTTTTTTTTCTTTTTTTTGTTTCTTTTGCCATTTTTAGTTAGAAAAAAAATGAAGTTTTGATTGAAGTACTAAACATAACAAAAAAAATTTTGGTGGTACGAAAAGAAGAAATTATATCAGCAATCAATATCGGATTGCAGTATCTTTTCATCGATAGACTAATCGAGAGAAGAAAAGGTTTGGTGTTCTTTGAGGGGGACCTCATTTGTTTTATGTATTTGTACATGGCAATTTTTAATTTTTTCCATAATTTGTAGGATCATATTTTCGGAAGAGAAGAGAGAGTTTAAGAGAGGGATGGGGGGGGGGGGATTTTAGGGTTATAAATGATTTTGGTTTGAAGAGATTGTAATAGTTGTGGGTGTGATTAACCTAGCTACATTTATTTAGGGTTTTGGGGGTTGTATGGAAGGTGACTTCTAGGATAGATGATGATGACTTCTAATCAAAATTAATATTATGATAGTGAAACTTTCGTACCAAAGTTCTATATGATCTCTGGAGCATTTAATTAAGTTCTTTATGTCTTCTGCCAATTTTATAGTTGAAAACTGAAATGATGATTTCATTCCAAGTAGTCAATAGGACCACTGCTAATGAATTGAATGAACATGCCAAATTATAGGATAGGATTACCATTAAGTTAATTTCATATTAAGTTGAGCAATTGAATTATACTGACACGTAAAGAGATTGCCTCACAACCTATGTGTCGACATTATATTGGTCAATTGATCTAACTTCATGTTAATCACCTCTCAAATTTTATATGAATTGTGTTAGGTAATTAATTAAACAATTTTTATCTAGTTTATGTGGATAAAATTGTATTTTATTGAATTAATTGTACAACCTATTGGATAAAACACTCGCAATACATAACAGAACTTTTCATATATAAGGGGCATTGACAAATTGCACCGTACAACTAATTAATTAATGTTTAGTCAAAATAAACAAAAGTTTAGGTTAATTTCATTTTATACTGATAAAAAAGGAATATGAATTAATTAAGATGTGAAAAGAAAATTAATCATAAAGTATTAGAGGGCAAAAAAAGCTTGACACGCATTTAATTATATAAATAAATATGGGGTGTACTAAACAGAGGTAAATTATGTAAAAAAAAAACACAAATGTTGGAATAAACTATATAGTTGACTGTATCACTTTTTTCCTTTTTTATTTGCCCAAAGAATTGGACATGACATGTCATTATTTAAACCCAAAGGTCAACTAGATAGTTGTTAAAATTATTGTCTATCATTTAAATTATATATAAAACATTTTTTGCATGCATGGCTAATTGGCTATTAGTTATTCTTGCCTTCTTCTTTATTCAGATTTTATATATAAAACATTTACAGAATTCAGTATTTATGCATGCGAGTGATATGTTGGAGTATCGCAATAAATGGTGTAACAGGGGTTAGCTAGGGTTTTATTATTTGTAGGTGGTACCCATTTGTCACACCAGTTGGTGTTAACACCATAGTCGGAACTGAGTTTTCTAAGATTCAGGATAAATTTTTTCAAATGTACCTCTTTATATAAATTAAATAAAAAAATAAATAAATTATCAACTAATTAATTTTATTAAAATTATAAGAATTTACAAAATATAAGGAAAAACACTTTGGAACCTCATTAATAAACTTGTTTGGGAAAAATCCAATGGGACAAAACCCCAAACGAAGGAAAAAGAATACCCCGAATTGTAAACATTGCATTAAAAACGAAGAACGAGAATCTCAGCCAAGTTTTCTGTTAAATCAAATAATAAATAAGAAAAAGTTAAAAAAAAAAGATATATATTACAATTTACAAAATTTATATATCGAGATTCTATATGTATCTTTAAAAAAATTACCTTCAAAGAAAGGCACTGGTCTAGCTGGTGGATGATTTATTTTTCAACTTTGTTGAAAAAGAGGAGAATCATCGAGAAAAAAAATTGTTTGCGTTATGTTATGGACTGAGAGGGTCGACGGGTTTTTCCTTCCTTTTGTGACTAAGAGTCTATTTTGATTTCCCATATTTATTGATTTGTTTTATATTATATTTTATAATTAATATGAGACTTCCTTACTTGGTACGTTTCTTATTGAGATTGAGTATATAAAGACTAATTGGATTGATTGACTTCCCTTTTCATTAACAGGTACTGGCGTCAGTTTCTTTTGTTTTATTTTTTATTTTTTTTATACACATATATACATAATTTTAAAAAAAAATTGCCCCCCCCCCCAAAACTTTAGGCCCTATGCTGTAGCCCTGGTAGCCCTTGACCAAGACTGACTCTGATTAACACAAGTGTGTGTGTGTGTGTGTATATATATATATATATATATATATATATATATATATATATATATAATTCTTGAGTTTTGGGTGGCAAATGAGGACCCTTAAAGACTCTAAAGAGAGAAAATATATTTAAAAAAAGTAAGGATCCCTCAAATATTGATATATACATTTTATCTATTTTATTTTTTCATATTTTGTAGCAGTCATTACACATTTGTAGAATATTCTCTTGAAATTCTTAATCTTAAAATACTTTTATTTTGAACTCATCACACGTGCATATTACAAGTTACTTTGGTGTCGAGCCGTGTATTACCACGTAATAAAGTAATAAATTAATATATATATATATATATATATATGGGGTATATGTATATACAAAATTATGTAGTATACAATCATGTTATGGCGATGATTTTTTTTGGTTATAACGACAGTTGAACCGTCACATTAGACCAGAATATCTATGGCGACGGTACCGTTGCCATAGCCCAAAAAAATCATCGTCATAAGCGACTGTGTATTACACAACTATGTACATATATTTTTTCCTATATATATATATATATTTATAGGGATTCAAACGGTTGCCTTGGACACTATTTGAGCAACCAAGCTTGTAGCCATTGATCACAATAATAAATGGTGAGGATTTGATCAAAAAAAGCTTGTGCCGCTACAGGTTATAGTGTAGTTGTAGCGGCAGTCACATGTGTCAATAAAGTGCCCTACTAAAATGTCATAATTGCCACCCCCCCCCAAATTAAAATTCAAAGCCGCGTATAAATCACTCCTTGCCGCTACAGCCTGTAGCAGCAGGTCCCCACACACATTTCCCATGCGCCTTAAACGCTGACAAAGGTGTTGCAACTTCTCCCAAATTTTCATGCATTCAGCAGCTTTCCTAAATTTAAACTTTCCCGAATTCCCACGCATTGAGTCACCCTGCCGCTACAACCCTACAGGTTGTAGCAGGCATCATTTTTTTTAAAAGCCTTTCCTTGCTTGCTCCGTTATTAAGTTATCTCTTCTACCTTTCCTTTCCTAGATCTCAGCTATTTTGGTTTCCTCTCGCTATTGTTTTCCTTTTTTTTATATCTTAAATTTTTTTTTGTTTGATGTTGTCCACTTTCACTCTAAAGTTCAAGTTGAAGTTGTGATCCGACGATTATTCCTACTTATTTTAGAATGGCACACAACATACCTGCACATAAAAGGTTTGTATCCAGTTCTTCAGATTCTGTTGCTAGTTTAGATTGTGAAAATATATCTGAGTTTGTAAGTGAAGTTGAAAGTAGTAAATCTGAAATGGTGTCATGTGTCGTCTAGGTTGTATATTTGTAAAAAAGCTGGTACACCAACTGTTGTAAAGAGTTTACCCGATGATGAAGATGGTAGTAATAAAATAACTAGACAGAAAGACTCTATAGGATGCACATTATGCAAAGATAGAATATATGTTGTGCATAATAAAAAAGAAGACAATTGGCATATTTCTACCGTTGAATTAGAGCACAATCATCACCTAGTGACCCCTACCAAGATAGATTTGATTGAGACACGCAGAAATATTACTCCGGTTGCAAGAAAATTAATTGACACTTTAAATAAGTCTGGTATTGGACCTAGTAGGATGATGAACGTTTTGAGCACAATGGGTGGCGGGTTGCAAAATGTTTCGTTTTCTAATGTAAATGTTCAAAATGTGGTGAGTGATTTAAGGCGTGAGTCTGAAGATGAAAATGATGCACAAGTTGCTGTAAATTATTTGAAAAAACATGCATCCGAAAGTGCGAGTAAATTTTTTTCGTTTCAAACCAGATGAAAACAATCACATAGCATGAATTTTGTAGGTTGATGCCCGATCAAGATTTTTGTATCAAAGTTTCAGAGATGTTGTGACATTTGACAGTACTTATAAGACAAATAAGTATGACATGTCGTTTGTTCCATTTACCAGGGTCAACCCCCATTATCAGTCTATATTGTTTGGATTTGCATTGTTAAGGGATGAGACAGATGACACATTCCTTTGGGTATTAGAGACATGGCTCGAAGCCATGGACTACAAGACACATATAACCATCATCACTGACCAAGACAAAGCCATGAGTAATGTTATTGCTAAGGTAGTCCATTCTACTTATCACTTTTTGTGTTCTTGGCATACTAGCAACAAATTTCTTAATAAATTGTATCATATTTATTCGGAGCGCCCATCCTTCAAAGAACATTTTAACAATTGTGTGTATAGTTCATTATCCATCGGGGAGTTTAAAGAGCGTTGACAGATTCTGATGAGAAATTATGAATAGTATAACAATGAGTGGCTTAGAAGTTTGTATGATGTACGAGTGAAATGGATTTCTGCATATACAAAGAGATATTTTGCCTGGAAGAAACGAGAACATGAACCGTTTTTTTGATGAGTTTGTCAATGTTTCAATAGGCATGAAAGAATTTATACTGCAGAGTCAGAAGGCTATAGAAAAATAATTTATCAGAGAGAGGAAGGCCGACTACATAACAAAACATCAGAAAAGGATTATGGTACTCGGGTCATATTTGGAAGTGCATGATGCACAGGTGTACACAAAAGAGATGTTTAGACTTTTTCAACGTCAATTCATCGATTCCATGAAGTACAATGTTAGTAAAGTTAGTGAGTTGTGTAAACCTGAAACAAAGGTTTATGCAGTGTATAGGGCAGATGCAACTGAAAATGGTGGAAGCTATAAAGAAATTGTCAACAATCGTCAGCTGGGGTCGGTAACATGTAATTGTCAAATGTTTTCTCATTCTGGTGAATTATGCAGACACATCTTGAGATATTTCATTACTAAGAGTATTTCCCAAATATCGAGTGACATGATTCATCCTTGGTGGATAAGAAACGTGAACAAGAGTGATGTTGAAGAAGTACTTTTTAGCCCAACAACTGCTGACTTTGAACAAGATCAAGCGATGCGATATAATCATTTGATGAGTGACTACCAAGAGTTAGCCAGCAAAGCTACTTGCTCAATCTGAGCTTACAAATTGTCCTTAAGTTGAATGTCCGAGGAAAAGCGTTAGTTGACCAGTATGATCCGGATGAGAATATTATTGAACTGGAAAACGATGACATTGATCATGCTGTCAGAGATACACCTATGATAATGATGATGAAGATGCAGAGGAGGAAGCGAAAGAAGATGAGTTTTTGTCACCAGTTATTTCTCAAACAAAGGGCCGCAAAAAATAATCTAGATTCAAGAGTGCACTCGGGAAAATTGTGGGTTCTAAGCCTCATCGAAAATGTGCAATTTGTGATTTTAAAACCAACCATGATAAGCGCAATCACTATCGAGTGTTAGGGATTCCTGAGCCTAAAAATTAGCCCTCAGATGTATTATTTATGCTATATTTTTTGTGCATATGTAAACTTTAAGCCTGTTGAGAAGTTAATTATTATGCTTATGTTATGCTGTAGTTGTAATATTATCATCTATACTTCCAAAATTAATATTCACACTATTAGTATTATTAGTTAATTAATTATTATATCAAAGAAAAAAAATTGAGAATTCAAGGACATGCATAATAATTACGCACGATTAAAATAATAATAGTCATAATAATATTAATAACAATATTACATTATTATTATTAATTGCTATAATTATAAATGGAATACACTATAAAAGAATTCAATTCCTAAATGAATACTATTTCGTGCGTAGATTTTCTTCCCTCTCCAATTGATTACTCCCCTGCCCATTTCATTTAGTCCCGGCAGCTATATATTTTATTTTTTTTGTATTTTAATTTAAATATTTAGTGTAAGTTTTTAAAAATTTTAATATTAAGAATACATATAATAATTGACATGGTTATTAACTTTTTTAAAATATTAATTTAATTTAAATATTAACTTCTTTTTTTAGAAATAAGTTTTTACATAAAACATGAAAATAAATCAACCTTTTTTAAAAATAATGTTGCAATTTTCTTATTAATTTTTTTAATACATATTTTATAAGACTACTCATTTTTTAAAAAAATAAAATTTCTTTTAATTTTTTTATAAAGGAAAAAATATTTTTATAAATTTTTAAAATAAACTTTGTAGTATGTTTTTTAAATAGGGCATTCACATAATCCTTAAATATGCTTGAAAATAAAAAATAAATGGCGGTAAACATAAAAATATCATCCGTACATTTATCTAAACATAAAAACATAATCAGTACACGAATATTATGAGCTAAAACATAAGTCTAAATATCATCTGCTGGAAGTAGTCTGAGTTGACGTCTAAACAGTTCTCACGCGCTCCGGTATCGAAATACCGTTAAATCTTCTATGGACCATTTTTATTTGCAAATATTTACACTGCCCCTAACAAAGTAGTTAAGGTATTTGCAGACAAAAATACCACAATTTGTGTAGTTAGGGCACAGGTCGGGTCTTTGGTACGAGCAAGCGAGGATCCTGAGTTGGCCACTCACGCATCGGATCACCAATTCGCAAATAAACTAGTATCAATTTGACTTGCATGCATAAAGAAGTTGGTTACTGACAAGTAAAATGTACGTATAACGTAATTGTAAAATTAAAATACTAACAATTAATATACATACCGCTACGTCAACAAAATCCTTATACATTTCTTGGATCGTCATATACAGGGTATCATTGTAGAGAGGGTCAAAGATGGTGACTACCCATTCGGCAACTGAGAACATGAACAATATAAAATGCTTATTATCGGGATTACACAACGGCATGAATATATAATGGCATTCTCATGTAACGGCAGGTCAACATCTGGGTAGCCATAGATTTCGACTCGTTAGAGGCACAAAGCTCTTGCCAATATGCATAAAGAATTATTCCATGAATGAAAATCGGGCCCACGTTCTAATTTCCCGCGTCCTGTGGTACTCCTCTCTATCACGCAGTAATACCATATACGCGTCCAATGCATGCTCATAAATCCAATTTTCGTGACATAAAGACTTGAACTCTTTGTGATGTAACGTATACAAGTTTCGTGGATAATACAGGAAATATTGTCGGATCAACCACCACGTCTCCAAACAAATGAATATTTATGAACTCTACATTGTGTTCCCTAAGTTTTTTGGTGGGGCACTTTTTCGTCCATAAGAAATGTACTCTTACGCTAAATCTTGTACCTGAAAGATATATTGATAATAATAATAATAATAATAATAATAATAATAATAATATTTACCCATAAGTATTAATATTGATAATATTATTCATATATATATTACAATTCATATTCATATTGATAATAATAATATTCATGTTGTTATTACGAACAAAACTAATTATTAATATTAACATTAATAATATTAGATCATATAATATTAATTTTCATAGTATTAATAATAATATTAAGATTACTATTATTAATCATTAATAATATTTATAGTAACATGACCACTTCAAGTACCTGAAATTCCGTCTTTTCTATGAAGTCACTCGAATGAGTAAGAGGGAACATAAGCCTGTGTGGTGGGGATGTGCCATTCCGCTAAATCTTGTACTTGAAAGATATATTAATAATAATATTATTATTAATAACTAATAATATTAATATTAATATTATTAACCCATAAATATTATTAATATTAATATTATTAATAAGAATAATAATATTAATATTATTAACATAATTCTCAATAATATTATGATTATTAATACTATGAATAAAACTATTTATTACTATTAGCATTAATAATATTAGGTAATTTAAATATTAATCTTCATAATATTAATAATAATATTAAGATTACTCTTATTAATCATTATTAATTTTAATAGTAACATGACCACTTCAAGTACCTGAAATTACGTCTTTTCTATGAAGTCAGTCTCGAATGAGTAGGAGGGAACATAAGCATGCGTGGAGGGGATGTAATTGTCTTGTAATTCATAATTACTTGGTTCCCCTCGCTCTTGGTTCCATTGGGAGAATTGGGAATGAGATCCTTCACCATTGAACCACCCTCCCGAGTTATCTTATTCCCTCTAACTTCAGAGTTGTATACATTATATTGGTGGTCCCATCCCTGTTTCTCAACTACATAGTCGAGAGGCATTTGAATAAAAGCAAAACACTTATCAAGTAATGACTTTGCACTCTCAACATGTACTACACAAAGTTAAACTTAATAATGTTTTAATACCATGTTTATAAGGTGATGTTACTGGCTGTAAACAGTCTGGGGCTCGTACGTAGGGTCTGGGTCCCCTTCCCGTCGAGGGCGATGTAGTTTCATGTGTAATTTTCCAGTACCAAATCATGTATGAATCAAGTTTCACGTAGTTAGAAATTTCGTACTGTTATCCCTTAAGATGCTCCATGTAAGCCTCCAAATGCGCGAGTACTCTCGCCACAAGGCCATACAATCATCGACAGCATATCTATGTTCTTTTTCCTTTCTAAGATCGTCGTGATTTTTTGCCCGAGATGGTATACCTTGCACGAACCCATACTGTCGCATCACCCTATCTGGCATCTGGTATTCTACGATATCAAAATGGATCAAGGGGATTCTATCGGATCCCAACAACCTTACTTCAAAATTAAATTCATTCATATTATCATCCCACCTCATGTAAGAGCGTCAAACTACTTGTCATTCAGGCTGTACATCAAACTCCCCTTGGTAAAATGTCAAATGATGATGGGGATTGTGTCGTCTATCAGAGTAACTGTGATTTTCTAAGTATGCCCACGCTAGGGCCCTAGGTAACCATAACTGTGATTGAGGCCAAGGGTTAGGCCTTCCAACTTTTATACGCTCGTATGCCCAAATTTGTAAAAGTGTGATACAACTATTAATATATTTCACTCATTTCTTACAAGCAGTATATAAAGACCTATAAAAATACCCTAACGCAGCCGTACCCCAAGAATACGTTACACAATTTTCAGCGTTGGCAATAAAATACATATATTTGGGATGCACAAAATTTTTATTCCTAGTGAGGAACAATATTGACCCACACAACCAAAGAATGTAGGCCTTTGTTCATCGACCTATAATTTCTTTACTTGCTTTAGGTGGACAATTATTAAAATGATCCCACAATAATGAAATAGCACTACTAAAAAAATGGTCATTTGTGATGGCCAAAATCCATCACAAAAAGTAGAAAAACAATCACGAAAGGTTTACGTGATGACTTTAAGCATCACAATGATCGTCTTGTATATGCCCATCATGAAAAGTTTTACGTGATGGTTTTGGCAATCACGCAAACGCTTAGTGCTTTTGTGATGATTAATACAATTACATTAACATGTAATCTATTGTGATTGTCAAAGTCATTACAAAAAATAAGACTTAGGGATTGTATCAAATGATACTTGTAGGATTCGAACCCTCCCCCCATTTGCAAACTAAATAATGAGTATTACCACTACACCAAAGCTCATATCATGATTATAATTTTAAAACAAAATATAAAAGAAAACATATGTGAGTTGACTTACTAAACAAAATTATTTTCACATAAGATTTGGTGATTGCAATGGCAGTCACAAATACTCTATAATATGGTAAAATTAGTCATCATTGAGAGCCATCATATATTTTATTATTTTGTGATGGCTTGAAAATTCCATCACAAAATACCTTCTTTTTGTAATTGTAAATAAAAGTCTTCACAAAACTCTATCTTTTTTAATGATTGTCGTCGCCGTCACAAAATATTGTTCTGATTATTTCTTACATTAAAATATTAGTGATATCTTAAATGTAATCACGAAAATAGTATATCTATAAGTGATGACTTAGTACGTCACAAAAAGAAATTTTTTTTTGTGTGAAAAATTTGGTGTGATTGACATGACCATCACAATTATAATACATTTATGGCAAGATTAGTCATCACTAAAAGCCATCATATATACTATTATTTTGTGATTGCTTAAAAAATCCATCACAAATTACTATCTTTTATGATTATTTTTAAAAACTGTCACAAAGTTCTGTCACGTATTCTTATTTTTCTAGTAGTGTAGAACCTCATTTTTTTTATTGTTGATATTCAGCAGCTATTTCACTACCAAAACATTCTATAAAATGAGCCACTGGAGTGTCAAATAATGGACAAGTTAAGGGTTTGCCAACCACCAATAACCCAAAAATAAAGTGGACATCCTCAAAGGTTATTGTAATTTTCCCACAATTTAGGTGAAAGCTATTGGTCACTGGCCTCCATCGCTCCACCAGGGCGAACATGGGACCAATGTCAGTTTGGGGTATCATTGTCGGATAGTTAAAAATCCCAAGCCCACATTTTTGTAGAAGATTTTTTGAGCTTTTTTTAAGATCCATTGATCGTATTTTTTTCAGTTAATTGACTTAAATGTAGATTTCCCCTATTTTTCCCGTTATATACGTCACCCGACATATGATTTTGTTGGTCGTAAAGAACACTTGGGTCAATTGGTCCATAATTCCAACTGGCCATCTTGTTCTGAATTTCGGATCAAAAGACGCACAGCGGAATATAAAATTGAACAAAACAAAACAATTTTCGAAACCCAAAACAGCATCCATGCGAAACAGATATTAATTCAATGTTTAAGAGATTATACCGATTATGAAAAAGCTTCGAATCTCCAATGCAATCCGAAGGAACTACGTCTCTATGGTATCCACACGAACTTTCTGCACGTCGTCACATGATCTGCAGTAAAGGGAGTTGCGGTACTAGCCACCAAAGAAAATAGATATTTTGTTTTCTCTCTAGTCTCTCTCTAAGAGCGGCTAGGGTTTTTGGTTTTTGATTCTGCCTAAATTGGCTGATATATTATGTATATATAGCAGTCAAAAAGATTAATCAAAACCTAATCCTATTAAAAAATGTAAAATCCGAATTTATATATATTATATATTAATTAAGTCTTACTTAATAAATATACATATATATACAAATTATCCTTTTAATTTAAATTCGTATTTTAAATTAATTTTCTTTTAATTACGTTCTATGTGTGTGACCTTATAGGTTATTATTACATTGGCAATAATTTTAAAATCATATTATAAAATTATAAACAGTGAGCGGCATCTAGTAATGCATCACTGCTACCCAAGTAATAATAAGATTGATGATTCGATGCAACCTTTTCGTGACCAATGTTTCAATATAATTTAATCCTTTTAACCTTGACATCCTAGATTAAACTCAAGTCATGGAATGTGTCATACTCTTCATAATTTAATCTGAGTTTTCTTGATCAATGAGTAGATTATAGGAAACAAATCACTATTTGAGCATGACCATGCTTTTCATAGTCCTACTCAATCAAGAGGCCTATGGATATCACCCCTAATATATAGGAGGGTTAAATTCCATCTAGATCACTCATATTGCTCACACGATTCATGATATACCCAATAATCACCTTTATAGTCCACCCTATTAAAGGTGACCTTTGATGATATCAAAGTACATAAATTCATGTGTAGTAATATAGTGATTTCAGGTCGGAGGATCATTACATCATTGTCACTATGAGAATTGCTAATGACACTTCGCATAATGCTCCACATAGAATTCTCATGGTGTGTCTGTCCAGTACATTGTTCTCTAACACGTACCTATGCATTGACTTAATATCTCATGTATATTTATGACCAATGAGATTTGGTCATTAGTCAATCCACATACTAGTCTCAATGTATCATTGTTGTCCCATCAACAATGATACTCGACTAGGGACATTTAAGAGCAATGATACTAATTGTAATTATATAATTTCATGTTCAAGTCACATACTTGAAACTATATAATTTGTATCACTATTCTAAGAAATTTTATTATGTTAACATTTATATAACGCAGTAAATAAAACTATAATAAAATCATCCATTTATTCAATCAAATATAATATCAAAATGTTAAGCAATTATATCAAATAATTGGCATCTAGAGCACAAACTCTAACACATCTAGTACCTAAAAAAATTACATAAAATTATTTTGTAATTATTTAATAACTATGTAACACAATTATATCCCAATAATCAGAAATAAAAACCCATTTTACAATAATTTAAACGATTTTTTTTCAAAGTTTTCATATTCATTTTTAGTCTCAATACCTCCTTACATGTGTATAATGTCCCAAACACATAATTCAATATTTGGAGTTAATAAAATACTAATCCCTTTCAATTATTTTGCACAACCATTTACCAAAATAAACATTCTTAATAAAACAATACTCTCTTACAATTATTAAGCAAAATTATTTATCAGTGTAACTAAAATCATAATAACTACTTCACCACATAGTTATATAATTGCCCAAACACATAAATCACAAATTTCATAAAAAATTCACATGCATATATATTGACATAGTCATGGTTGATAATTTTCCTAAAAATTTAAACTTCTATTTTTATTATAAATGCATTTTTATTTTAAGTTGAAAATTGATAAAAAGGGAATTTTAAAAAAAATAATACTTGAAGCTGAAAACTTATAGATGAATGCGATGTTAAAAAATAATTGATGGTGAATGTCCTCTTTTTTTCTATTTTTTTTCTCCATTGTTAATATTCCCTTGCAATTATTATGCAAAACTATTTAACAATAACTCTAAAATTATAATAACTAATTCACTAAATAGTTATATAATTGCCTAAAAATTCACATGCATATATGTAGAAACAAATTATAATTTTTATTTATTTATAATTTGAAAATTGGTAAAAGAAATCTTATAAAAATGATACTTACACTTTATTTTGCCAAAATAAACATTCATAATAAAACAATACTCCCTTACAATTATTATGCAAAACTATTTAACAATAAGGTGGTGTTTGATAAAATTGAGTGTTAAGACCTGAACAGTTTAGACGTCTGAATAATATAGAGCATCTGAATAGAATTGTGTCTGAATGAAAAAATGTTGTTTGATAATTAATTTTTCCAAAATATCTGAATAACGGTATTTTACCATTTTAACCCTCTAAACAGTTTAAACAAAACCTGTTTGATAATCAGAAAGTCTAAATAGTATTTTAAATACATATTTATAATATTTTGACCACAATATGATAAAATAAAAATAAAAAAAGTACAAATTAAATTAACTTCAAACATAGTATCATGTCCCAAAAATATCAACATAGCATAATAATTCAACCATACAAATTAAATTAACTTCAAACAGTTGTTAAGAGTTGAAGTGCAATTTGTTCAAGTAGATTAACCATAAATTCTACGCCTTGATCACCCCATTGTGGTTCATCTTGTCCCTCTTCTTCGTTTCCTTTATTTTGCTCCGCTTCATCGTCAAACATGTTATCTCGATCATATTGAGCAAACAATTCATCCTCAATGTTATGCTTCCTTATGAAATTATGGACTGCGAAGCAAGCGATAACTATATCCCTTTGTAATGTAAAAGGGTAAGGAGCCATTCGTTTCAAAATTGGGAATCTTGCTTTCAACACACCATAAGCACGCTCGATAACATTTCTGAGTTGTGCATGAGCATGGTTGAATTTTTCCTCTTTATTCAAATCACGTCTGCGTCGAAAATCAGCTAACCAATACCTTGTATTGCGATATGGAGATAAAAATCCTCGGGTGTTTATGTATGCAGCATCACAAAGATAATATTTATCTGTAATTGAGACAAAAAATAATGATTATTATTAATAACTTGAATGATGAAATTTTATGACAAAAATAAATAATAATTGGAAATGGTAAAAGAAATTGTAATATATACTCGGGGGAGGAAATGAAAAACCAGAAGATGGATCAAATGTAACTTCTTTTAGCACTCGTGAGTCGTATGCAATCCCTTCCCATCCGGCCCAAACAAATGTAAATATCATGTTAAAATCACATATTCCTAAAACATTATGATAGCATTCACCTCTTCCTCTTCCTCTGTAACGCGTTTGTTGACTAACAGGAACAACTGCATGTATAAGAGTACCATCTAATGAACCTACTGCACCCTGTATTAAAAAATTTAAAGATCTCAAAGTATTTTATTGTATGGAATAAATGAAAAAAAAAAGAATTTATATGCCACTTACCGAAAATATTTGTCTTAAATTTTTATGGTTCCCTGGAATCTCGGGATTTGGATCAAATGATGTCGACACTATAATTTCTTTTGAAAACTCAATCATTTCGTTTAACACCTCATGAAAATATCTATGTATTATTTGGGTAGAATGTTGAAATCTGCGTTTTACAACTCTAAAGCGTTCATTATGACCTATAATAGTTAAGAATATTGCCATCTTCTCCCCAACTGTTATGTATCTACTATTGTGTACCCATTGTTTTTCCTTGAAGTGTTCACATAGATGTACATATGCATCACGAGAGAGACGCATCAATTCTCAACACTGTGTATTTGATCCATGTAATAACTCTAATGTGTAAGCATGTCCGCTCAATGCCGAAGCATTATTCATAATCCTTGGTATTCTCCTTAAAGATCGTGTTTTCAAATACCAATATATAATAATCAAACATAAAATTTGATCCTCAATATCCATATTACCTATATAAAACATAACAATTTTAAAATACTTTAACAATAGTATACAAAAGATAATGACCAAAGAAAACAGAGTATTAGCAAATATCATATCCATAATTTAACTTATGAAGTTCAAAGTCATCTACAACAAATATTTCATCCATAACTACCAAATTAGCCCCAACATATATAAGAGTTTATATCCCAAAAATATCAAATTAGCTAGCCCCAAAGATAAGAAGTTTGTACCCAAAAATATCAAATTAACTAGGCCCAAAGATAAGAAGTTTGTACCCAAAAATATCAAATTAGCTAGTCGTAAATATACCCACCAACATAATACCAACAACTAAACAATATATCCTAACTTGCGTGAAACCATCATAACCCAATTTTCAACCTCATTTTCTTTTAAAATCATCTATGCTTCTCTATAGCTTGGTTTCTCACAAAATATTCAAAGAGTCATCTTGTGTAGTGGATTTTCTGCTCCCCAGCCAAGTTCTTCCAACTTATCTTTGCATTCTTTCACGGAAGGTCTACTATTCTTTTCAACAATGAGTTTTATGGCCTTGGACATCTCTTCATCTAGGTTAGTGTTGTAGGTTTGTTTAGATGAACGCCTAGCTTTTTTCTTTGGTCTTTCTCCCTCAAAGCTAGGAGCGGAAGCATGAGATTGCATACCGGTAGTTGATGCATTGGGAGAAGGAATAGAAGTCCCTTGACCTTGGGTGCTAAAAGGAATGTCCTCAAGACTAAAAACCTCCAAGTCCAAAGGTGTTTCTTTAGTCCTACCTCTTCCACAACTAAGACCCCAACTATCAAGTCCCGTTGCCGCAGTTCCATCAAATAATGCAATACAAAGATCGGGGAAGATTAGAGGTGAGGTCTTTAATGTTTCTACCATTTTATTTGCATGTATTCAAACAGTAAGTTCAACATGTTATAATATATTTTTAAGGACTATTACTAATTAACTTAAAATGTAAAAATATTAAAAATACACCTTTATCTCTTGTGTCCATTCCTCATCAGAAAGGTTGAACCTATTCGTTGACGGGTCATATACATTTCCTGTCTTACTTTTGAGTTTGCACCATGCACCATATTTTCCTCGCAAGTAGTCAAAAGGATTCTTCATTTGTTTTTGATCCACAATCATGTTGTAGGTATCTTTTAGTATTTCTCCCACCTTTCTCCATGATTGTGGCTTGAGGCTTGCACCTTCTCTACCATTTTCCACAACCTCACGAATACATGCTTCTAAAAAAGTTTTCACTAGTGATTCATTCCTCCAACTCACTCTAGTCCTTTTTGGTTTTTGAGTTTCACTAGTTTGTTCCATACCTAAAGTACATAGATTCTAACAATAAGTATTTGACTGGACATACTTTATAAACCCGTAGTATAATATAATGTTTGTACAAGGGAAAGCATTCTTGTAGATCAAATTTTAAAACTGTGCATATTCAAGCATAATCATATACTTCATTATGATTCCCCAAATGTGCAGTGCAGTATGCTGTATGCTGTATGTTGTATACTGTATTATAATCTAATAATCATTATAATCTCATTACCAACTTGCATCCCAAATAACCATTATAATCTCATTACCAACTTGCCATCTCATTACCAATATTATGTTGTATGCTGCATAATCTAATACTGCAGTATGTTTTATGCAGTGCACGCATTTGATTTAAGATTTCTAAATATTCACATAAAAGCTCACAGGTTCTGTTGGAGTTGGCTAGGAAGAGGAACAAAATCTCATTACCAACTAAAAATATTTTTATTCACATACATAATTTTCTGCCACTGAAAATATTTGAATTCATCCCCACTGTGAGCTCAACTTGAAAGTCAAAGTAAAAAGAACTTCAAAAATAGTCCAAGAATAGTAACTTTCTAAAAGACTTGTACCACTGAAAATGAAAGTAAAAAGGTCCAACACAATGCCATCCATTCATCAAGAAAAGAACATACACATCTCTACTGTTAACATATGAGAAACATAATACACCCCAACTTCCTAGTGTGACAACTAAAATTTTTTAAGGTGTAAATCATAATATACCACCTTTCCAAATTATAATCCATTATCAAATAGTCTTAAAAATAATAAAACAGTATCCATAAAATTAAATAATAGACTAATCATAAGATAAAATTAATAAATTAATGCAAATAGTGTTATCACAACTAGTATCATTTTTGCAAACAAAGTCTCTTTCCCATTTCGTAATGCTGCTTTCTTATAATGGTCATGATATGTAATAAACATCTGTGGTAGTTGTGTTGCGTTTGTCTTAAAATTTGAAATTATCATATTGGATTTCAGATACTAATGTTTAAGGACGCCTCGCAAAAAAATAAGGAAAAAAATAAAATAAGCACTGCACACAAAATTCTATGAAGTTTTCCCTAGAATCCTTTAATTAATTTAAGCCGGCCATAAGGCTCACAATGGAAGAATATTAGCATACATATATGAAACAGAGGCAATTACAACAAGAGGACTACTGAATCAGTCATAAAAACCCCTAATAAAGAAAATAATTGCAGGATATCATAAAAAACCCCAATAAATTGCTGAATATAATTGCAAAGTGTGTTTAATAATCCATAACAAAACCCCCAATTAAGCAAACAAAAGCTTGAAGAGAGATAATTGAGCACTGAACAAAGATCAAAAGATATCACACCTGTAGCTTCAGCAAACGTGGGATTTTGTAATATAGCTGATCATGAGGTGAAGGAAGAGCGGCAGATCGAAGTGAAGGAAGAGCGGCAGATCGAAGTGAAAACGGGAGAGATAATAGGGTTCAGTGGATAGAAGTGAGATTTTGTAATATAGCTGAGGTTATTTTTGGTCCAAAAAAAATAAATCTCGGTAAGAGGTAACTCTTAATGGTTTAGAATTATTTTTGAATCTTACCGATTAAGAGGCATTAAGAGGCAATAATTTTTTTACCAAACAAGTTTTGGCTCTTACCGATTCAGAGACAAACCTATTAAGAGGTATTAAGACCTTATCAAACACTACCTAAGTCTAAAATTATAATAACTAATTCACCACATAGTTTTATAATTGCCTAAAAATTCACATGCATATATGTAGAAGAAAATTATAATATTTATGTATTTATAATTTGAAAATTCATAAAAAAAATCTTACAAAAATGATACTTGAATTTGAAAACTTGTAGATGACTCTGGTGTATTTCTATCGTTGATGGTCAATTTTTTGTTCTTTATCTCTATTTTCTCTCGTTTGTTGTTTGAATGGAAATTGATTTAGTGGACAGGGAAGGAAATATGAGAGAGCGGCATGGAGAAGGCAATATAAGAGAACAGCAGGGGAAAGGTAACATGAGAGAGCGACAGGGGAAAGGTATTTGAAGGGAACTTAATTGGGGAAAGGGCTGCCTCTACAGCCTGTAGCAGCAGGGAGGGAATACCGATAGTCAACATATAAGTCAGCAGTTAAGGCAACTTTTTGTCATCTTTGTCAGCATTTAAGGCGCATAGGGAATGTGTGTGGGGCCCTACCGGTACAGCATGTAACGACAAGGGGTGATTTATACGCGGCTTTGAATTTTAATTGAAGGGGAGAAATTATGACATTTTAGTTGATTTAGGACACTTTATTGACACATGTGACTGTCGCTACAGCCTATAGCGGCATGGTCTTTTTTTGATCAAATCCTCACCATTTATTATAGTGATCAGTGGCTATAAACTTGGTTGCTGAAACAGTGCCCAAGGCAACCGGTTGTCACGGATTAAATCCCATATATATATATATATATATATATATATATATATATATATATATATATATATATATATATATATATACGGTCCAGATCTTAAGCTCACCCCTTATTCAACTCACCCTAGCTCACCCCCCTTTAGCGACACACCCGGACAACAGTATAGACGACGGTTGTATGACCGAACCGGCGTTGGGTCTGTCGCTAAAGGGGGGTAAGCTCGGGTGAGTTGAATAAGGGGTGAGCTTAAGATCCGGACTATATATATATATATATATAGAGAGAGAGAGAGAGAAAGAGAGAAAGAGAAAGAGAGAGAGGTTGAGTGTGATTCATAAAATATGCTCGATATGGTGCCCTTTATTATTCTCGTGGCCTAGTGATCTACTGGCCTGGTGTTAGACCCTTGTCAACTTGACATGCGGTTGACACTCAAATTGAGCAGCAGCGTGCGGCAGCTTGGCGCAGCGTGCGGTAACAAAGAGCAGCGTGCGGCAGCTGGGCGCAGCGTGCGACAGATTTGGGCCTTGGCCGAAGGACAAGGTTGGACCTTGACATACACATGGGCGACATTGTGCGGCATCATGCATCAGTGTGCGACAACCAAGGGCGTTGGACGCACTTAACAGGCAGCTGGGCACTATGTTAGAAAAATGTAAGTTCTAGGCAACTTACATTATGCTTCCTCAGACAGGTCTGATGTCCAGTGCTGGCACTTTGAAAATTTTTATAAGTGCTATTATAAGGGGGGTGCTCCGTGAAGGTCACTCGGGACCAAGGGCAGGTGTCATGGGCGAGGCGTGCTGGACGTTAGGACATTGTTGGGCTCCCTTACAACAATGTCTAACATTGGATTGTGGCTTTGGATCGAATCAAAGACTCATTCATGAGAGGGGAATGATCGAGTAAGAACGTTGCTGGGCGAACGTTGGGCATGGCAAGGTGATGGACTTGGCATGTCAAAGCAATGTCAAGGACGAGCTTGGCACACGGTTTCCTTAAGACCAAGGACTAACGGACGAGTGGCTTGGTGACACATAAGGTGGGCTAAACGTGGGCATAGCGTAGGCGAAGCCTAGCGTGCCAAAACAGTGCATGGGTTCAGACGAGGTAGGATTAGACTAGATTGGGGACAAAGACAACATCACAAGTTGGGCTACGAGGGGTGCCAAACGCATGGCGTTGGGCTACGTGACAACAGAAGGTGTTGGGCGATGCACAAGACAGTGCTAGTCATGTTGAGCGGAGCAACATGCAAGGCTGATGCACATGTAGGCTAACAGATCAGGCTGGCGTGCACAGTTGGCTTAGGCTGCGACTTGGACTGGGTCAAGGAGCAGTTGAGGTGCAGTTTGAGGCATCAAACATTGGGGCATCATGTCAGGAAGTGTGGGCAGAAGTTGGGCACAACTGGCAAGGCAGTTATGGGCAGTTACCAATAGTGGGCAATGTGGCCAGTTAGCAGATTATGGCTAGGACCCAAGGTGTGCGTGACCTGCAGGCTTAGAGGCATGTTATTGACAGTTATTTAGTTATGGGGCAGTTTTTGGGAACTGCTACCCCTTTGTTGGCAGCACCTTATTGGTGCAAACCTCTTGGCAGTTGGGGGTGTCAACTGACCACCAGGCTATAAATAGCCAGTGTTGGGAGCACAAAAAGGCAGCATCTAACAAAGCATATATGTGAGAGAGGGAAGTCAGGTGTAGAGACATCAAACTTGTAAGCTAGAGAGCTGAGTTTTGTAAGCCTTTGGGCGAATTTCCTAGTTTATTGAGAGTGCAATAAAAGGTTGGGCGTTTGCCTGTAAATTCGTGTCTTGTCCCTTTGTGTGCTTGCAAATCACTTGTGCCAAACTGTAAAACATACAAATAGGGTGTGTGTTTGTTCTGTTGGTGCAAACCATGCGACGGACTGCATTGTGTGGGTTGGCTGACTGATTGTAGGAGGCAATCAGGCCATCACAGGGCTGAAGATTGGCGAAAAATTTGGGACCAGACCTGACCCGTGAGACACCTAGTTGACGAATCTTAACTAAAACGATTTATTTGATTTAAAAACAAAAAAAGTTTGTCACATCATCACAAAGACAGAGGGTTGAGGGAACCAATTCATGACTTGACAATTGTGGAATGCTACCTCCAATTCTCTGTATGTTTAATAAGGCCAAAGATACCTCTATTATCGGAGTAAGCCGATTACCCTCGGATCGTATAAGATAACACCTATCATAGGAATTTCTAACTTCATTTCTTTTTCTGGTCGTTCCAAAGCCTCTTGTTTGAAGAATTCTCTTTTGTCTCAATACCTCATTACATGTGTATAATGTCCCAAACACATAATTCAATATTTGGAGTTAATAAAGTACTAATCCCTTTCAATTATTTTGCACAACCATTTACCAAAATAAACATTCTTAATAAAACAATACTCTCTTACAATTATTAAGCAAAATTATTTATCAGTGTAACTAAAATCATAACAACTACTTCACCACATAGTTATATAATTGCCCAAACACATAAATCACAAATTTTATAAAAAATTCACATGCATATATATTGACATAATCATGGTTGATAATTTTCCTAAAACTTTAAACTTCTATTTTTATTATAAATGCATTTTTAAAAAACAAGTTTAATATATATTTATTTTTAAGTTGAAAATTGATAAAAAGAAATTTTACAAAAATAATACTTGAAGCTGAAAACTTATAGATGAATGCGATGTTAAAAAATAATTGATGGTGAATTTCCTCTTCTTTTCTATTTTTTTTCTCCATTGTTAATATTCCCTTACAATTATTATGCAAAACTATTTAACAATAAGTATAAAATTATAATAACTAATTCACCAAATAGTTATATAATTGCCTAAAAATTCACATGCATATATGTAGAAACAAATTATAATTTTATTTTTTTATAATTTGAAAATTGGTAAAAGAAATCTTACAAAAATGATACTTGCACTATATTTTGCCAAAATAAACATTCATAATAAAACAATACTCCCTTACAATTATTATGCAAAACTATTTAACAATAAGTCTAAAATTATAGTAACTAATTCACCACATAGTTTTATAATTGCCTAAAAATTCACATGCGTATATGTAGAAGAAAATTATAATATTTATGTATTTATAATTTGAAAATTCGTAAAAGAAATCTTACAAAAATGATACTTGAATTTGAAAACTTGTAGATGACTCTGGTGTATTTCTATCGTTGATGGTCAATTTTTTGTTCTTTATCTCTATTTTCTCTCTTTTGTTGTTTGAATGGAAGTTGATTTAGTGGACAGGGAAGGAAATATAAGAGAGCGGCATGGAGAAGGCAATATGAGAGAACAGCAGGGGAAAGGTAATATGAGAGAGCGACATGGGAAAGGTATTAGATGGAACTTAATTGGGGAGAGGGCTGCCTCAACAGCCTGTAGCGGCAAGGAGGGAATACCGATAGTCAACATATAAGTCAGCAGTTAAGGCAACTTTCTATCATCTTTGTCAGCATTTAAGGCGCATAGGGAATGTGTGTGGGGCCCTACCGGTACAACTTGTAACGGCAAGGGGTGATTTATATGCGGCTTTGAATTTTAATTGAATGGGGGAAATTATGACATTTTAGTTGATTTAGGACACTTTATTGACACATGTGACTGTCGCTACAGCCTGTAACGGCATGACCTTTTTTTGATCAAATCCTCACCATTTATTATAGTGATCAGTGGCTACAAACTTGGTTGCTCAAACAATGCCCAAAGCAACCGGTTGTCACGGATTAAATCCTATAAATATATATATATATATATATATATATATATATATATATATATATATATATATATATATATATATATATATATAGAGAGAGAGAGAGAGAGGGGTTGAGTGTGATTCATAAAAAATGCTCGATATGGTGCCCTTTATTATTCTCGTGGCCTAGTGACCTACTGGCCTGGTCACTAAGTAGTCGGGCCTTTTTTTATTCTAACGAATCTTACCTAAAACGATTTATCTAATTTGAAAACAAAAAAAGTTTGTCACATCAACACAAAGACAAAGGGTTGAGGTAACCAACTCATGACTTGACAATTGTGGAATGCTACCCTACTACAAAACAGTAAATAGACAACGCGAAAAAAACGTTGTGGTTTCTGTCAGAAAAACGTCGTGGTTAAGGGTGCTGTCTATTGGACACCCTTACACAACGTTTTTAAAACGTTATAGTTAAGCACAATCACAACGTTTTTTAGAAAAAAAACGTTGTAGATTTATTTTCAAAAAATTTGTAGATGCTTAAAAACGTTGTAGAAGGTATGATTTCACAATATTTTTTGGTTAAAAATGTTGTTGTTTAGTATAACAGACAACGTTTAGGCATATTTACACAGCGTTTTTAAAATGTTGTAGATTCAAAAAAAAAAGAAAAAAAAATGTTGTGGTTCACCTACATTACCAATGCACCTGCAATATGCTAATGCCATGATATATAGCTAAAATTACAAAGAATATTAATACCATACAATACGTTTACATCCCAATAATTCTTTGTAATGCCAATTACAAAAAATATTATATTAATACCATACAATACGTTTACATCTCAATAATGCCAAACTATCCATACATCCCTACAATTTTTAGTTTCAAATTCTGACTTAAACAATTGCATAAAGAAACAACAAGTTAACTTGAAAGAGAGGACAAAGCAAAAGGAACTTAAATCCAAAACCTCCAACTCGTCCTGTGAACCACCTTCAAAGATATGGCCATCTGTTGCACACCCATCATTCATAAGCAACTCTGAATCTGCCTCACAAGAATCAGTCTGCGAAAATCTGTGACTGTTGCTCCCAATAACGCTGCCTAGATACAATCAAGCTGAGGGTCTTGAGCTTGTAATGTTGTCACGCTTGCAATCATAAGTGCACAGGCTTCTGGATTCTTTCACCACACGTAGTGATCTCCGAGTGTAAAGCTTGATGTTCACCACCTTACCTACTATATGTTGGCAACATTGAACACAAGAAGAAGAAGAAGAAGAAGAAGAACCTCCTATCATTCATCAACTTAAATTGCAATTACCATCTTAGTAACTCCAGACCATATCATTACACAAAGATTTAAGAAGTGAAACATCACAAGTTCTATGCTACAAAAATTCTCTTCTCCCTCATACATTTAGGCAATTTAGCATCACATAGAAAAAGTCTATATATTTTACTCCAATAAGCAACAACAGCATTACCTACTCCAAACTTAATGCCTTGAAATTCAATTAACTTGAAAAAGAGAAAATAATACCCATGAATGACAATGATAGCATATGATTGACTGTTACTTTCTTCAAGTAAAATAGCATAATAAATCACCAAGGAAAGAAAAATCAGTAAATGGGAGGGAGGATAACAACACACCATTCTCCAAGCCAAGTCCTCTAAACCCATTGGTTGAGCTGGATGAGAATATAAGAAATGCCTCGAGTACTGGAATCAAAAGAACATAATCAATCAATCTTCAAGTGGTCTCATTTTCACAAAAAATAAACAAATAATAACTATAGGAAAACAAAAGTTCTGAGAAACTGGAAACATGGAGACTCCACCAGTTTACCTTGGCCACAATTATTGGCACACTTCCCATCAATTACATCATAATTCCCCAATATTCTTTAACAGAAAACATAAAATCCCAAGTAAACCAGATTATGCTATTCTCAATAACTGATTATCCAAATTTATACAGCAGAAAGGAACATAACTTACTAATTACAGAGAGACAGAGAACGAAAGAGAACATAACTTACAAATTCTCAACACTCTTTTGCTATCCCTAAACTATCAGTAACAGCCCTCGAACTTCTGCATAGCTGCTTGCATAGTTAAAATATGCTGAGTCCCGGTCTCCAACATGACCAATTATTATACAATGGAGTCCCAGTCTTGCAGCTGCTATAGCCATATTGTAGTTTCCACCAGCTTCCCAGTATTGCTATTATCAAAGTTAAACAAACAAAACTAAGACATAACTAATATATACAAAAATCAGTGGAAGAAAATCTATAGAAACTAATACATGCATTTCCATATGAGTAAACCCTTAGTGCATTATAACGAAGACACATGAGTTTAGTTGAAGAAGCATCAGCCTTTTTAGCAAGACCAGTACCTTCGCCTGAGATTAGAATGAGAGAGAAATAGAATTAGCAAACAGGACAATCATTTAGAACACGAAGACTACAGTAGTTCTCTAAAAGAATAATTCGTACCAAGACCAAAATCCACTAAGAATTCAATCAAAAAGTGAGAGACCATAATCCGGCAATTTATCAACACAATTTAAGCCTCAACCAGTCAAAAACCTTTACTTTATTGTTTAAAACATATATACAACATTAGCGATCCTTCACTGGTGATGTGAAGGAATTCTGCTCTACTAATACGCTTCGATCAGTGCAAACTCTCTTTAGTGATCGAATATCTCCATTTTGACCTGGAAAATCATTAGCCCAGTGCAGGTAATTAGTTATAGAGTGCAAGCTCATACAAAAACATCACCAAGTCTTACAACCTACTGTTGTTCATTATTATATCACAAACAGGCAAATTCTCAAAAGTCCAGTCAGCAATTATTTCTTTGACAAATCAAAAATCCAGTGTCTCAGCATGTCTACCAGATTCCTGGTACAATACAAAGAACTTCAGACCAAATAACCTAATAATGTTACAATCTCCATTCCAGAAAATAAACCTGACGTAAGTCAAGCTTCATTAAACCCATCCCAAAGGTAGAAACTCTTCTGATGAGGTCAGCAAGCCGACCATCAGCTAGAACCCCTGATCCACATGATTGCTGCAAACATTATAGTTCCTAGTCAGTAAATATCACTAGTCAAAAGGAAAGCCAACATAGTTTCCTTCATTTTTCAATAAGATAATAATAATATGCACCGATTCAAAACAAAATTTAAATTTTACCTAAACTTCAGGAATTATGTCCATCTACAACAGGCTGAGTGACAATGAACATAAAAAACTCACATTATAAAAAACACAATTCAAATTTCCTTCAAACTTTTCAGCACCAAAACACTTGCAGAAACTGAAATAAACACAACTTAGATATTAAGGAAAAGGAAAGAAAATATATGATACCATGAAGAAATGATGCCATTGTGTTCAAAGCTGAAATGAGACCCCTATCGCAACCACCAGGAATTTTCGAACAAATCAAACAAACCAATTCCAAGCCTCCATTTTTCGTAGCAATGGTTGCATTCCCTGATCCTTCAACACGGCACAAATCACTCAATTCATCTAGTAGTTCAATAACATTTTCCACTTCATTTTCATTAGCAATTGTACAATCATCTGCAGTCCATTTAAAACTCAATTCTTTCAATTTATCCAAGGCCTCAACCACTGGATTACTCTCTCCTGGAACGCAAGTAACAATACCTGCAGCAAAAAAAAATTATAATTGCCGTGAAATTAAAGTGAAAGATGGAGGGTAATTGTGGGAAGAGGGTTTTGAAAGGGTCTTAAGTTATACCAGATAGATAGACGCCTTGGAGGGTAAGGGTTTCCATGGCGTCTTGTAGAGCTTCGGTGGGGTCTATTCCCAGATCTTCCATGTTTTCCCTCACCATTTCATCGAATGCTTGCTGCGATATTGTATGGACGGCGTCGAATTTTACTGGACCCATCTCTCTCTACCGTCCTCTGATATGGCGAAATGAGTGAACACATTGAGCAAAGTGGGTGAGAGATGGTCGAGAATGCGCGAGATCTGTCGATTTGCAGTTTTGAAAAAATAGATTCGGGTCGAGAATGCACGAGATCTGTCGCTGTGAGGGGCCAAAATGAGTGACACACTGAGAATGCGCGAGATCTGTAATGTGAAGATGAGTGAGAGATAGGGGAGGGTGTAGAGATTGGGATTTCGGAGAGCAGAGAACTGCTTCAAATGTTGGAAGGCTAGGAGAGAAAAAGACTATACATCTTTTAATTTTTAATTTTAAGTGTTCAAGCTCCGTGTTTTTTTAATAGACAACGTTTTTAAAAAAAAACGTTATCTAGTTAAAATCAAAAAAATGCTCTTTAAAATAGATAACGTTTTTGCATATATATTTACAACGTTTTTTTTAAAAACGTTATGAAAAAAAATACCACAACATTTTTATAAAAGACGTTGTGATTTAAGTGTTGTCTATTTAGTATTTTGTAGTAGTGATACCTCCAATTCTCTGTATGTTTAATAGACCCAAAGATACCTCTATTATCGGAGTAAGCCGATTACCCTCGGATCGTATAAGATAACACCTATCATATGACTTTCTAACTTCATTTCTTTTTATGATCGTTCCAAAGCCTCTCGTTTGAAGAATTCTCTTGGTGGATATATAGTTGAAAGTTAAAATGACCAGAATAAGTGAAAGAAGTTACTTTCAGTAAAACCTTTTTATAATAAGGGAGAAGTGCGAACTCAATTCCTGTATAACACAATTATTAACGCTCTTTTTCAATCAACTCCGACACGCATAGTTAGGTTCAATATTTTCTTCTTTCTTTCTCTATAATATATATATATATATATATATATATATATATATATATATATATAATCCCCATTGAACCATATAACCTAACTTCCTTTCGCTTGCGTCCGAACCCGTTGGATCGATGCTCAGTTCCACCAGTAGTAGAGACAATTGGATAGGTACCCCCAACAGATGCTTCAACTACATACCTTGAACTATTTGAAATAGCACTACCCTTATAGGTATAGACTAAGGTAAAATTATGGGATTTTCTTTTCTTTCTCTCTTCACTCTGAAAACCTACCTCTTTAAAAGTGGTGAACTCTCCAAAATGCTTGTAATGGTACTATTTAGTTGAATACATCTCTAGTCATTTATAGGAGAAACAAACAATTTAGATTAAAAAATTTAATCATTCCGCTACTATTAATAGCATGTAGAAATTTCTTTTTTAATCTGAAAACGTCGGTTTTTTTCATAGACGATTAGAGATGTATTTGTTTATGTCATAATAAGCATTTATTATGAATCAAACATTTCTTTTTGGGAATCACATTTTAGGATTTCTTCTTCTCTTCAAATTAGATTGTGTTAACCAATTAATTAAGGATTTGCAAATAGAAATGCATCTCCAAATAGTTTACCTTAGAAAAATGTATTGCTAACTTTTTGCCAATTGAGATCCCAATGGTCATTTTACTTTTGTCCTTTGGCTCCCCTAATTTGGCCTTTTTTTTGTTCCTATCAAAATTTTCTCTTGTGCTTCTTCACTTTTGCCTAAACAAGAATTAATGATAATGCCATTAGGGGCCCAACTTTCCCTCAGAGTGATTATGAACCAATAATGATCCAATTAAAGCTTTGCTTTCCACTCTAATGCTCTTCACGAGCTTCTGTCTGATTGCCAATAGTAGAATTAATTAGAGGGGATGGAAATGAAAAGAAAGGAGATAAATTTGATTTAATAGACTCTGCAGCTTTTTTAATTTGAGGTGAGTTTGTTTTATAGTTGTGACATTAATTTTTTGAAGGGACACCTAATTGAAATACTCCCTCCATCCCAGGATAAAAGTTCTGGTGGACTTTTCACGCATATTAAGAAGATGAATGAAATGACAAAATTACCCATAATAATGTCATTAAATATGAAAAGAGAATTAGAATATGAAAAGTATGAGATATTTAATGTTACGGGTATAATAGGAAAATATGTGTAAAAGTTTGGTTATTAAAGAAAAATGGGCATTTAACATGGGACTACCCAAAATAGTAATAAAGACTTTTAACATGAAACGGAGGGAGTAGTAATTAGTTCATGCATGGTTCTAAGGATGGTATAAGTATATTTTTCACACAAATTAGTAAAAAATATATATATATTTATTGTTAGCGGCCTCATAATATTACATAAAGTGATGTGTCATTTTATTCTTTTATAATAATGGACTCCATTAAAATGACATTTATCCCTTACTTTTTATACATTAAGTCATCTTTTTGAGGACAAAGAAAATTATAACTTAAGTCATTCTTTTGAGGAGGAAGTGAGTATAATTGATTATATTTTTTATAAAATTTTATATTATCTTTTTAAAATTCATTGAAAAGATGAAAGATAATCAAATAAATGTTTAATTATTAGAAATAATATGAGAAATATATTCTATGATAAAAAAAATCTTTCTCTAAAAAAATAAGGAAGAAAGTAATTCTATTATCATAGTTTAATTATATAAATTATTATCATTTTATTTGTAAAAGTAAAAAAAATAAAAACTATATAAAATAAAGAGTTAAAAAACAATTAACAGATATTGAATTTAGTGATGCCAAAATGGACCCAGCCCACCAACATTGGGTCTGGCTCCAGCTGGGGTCTAATATAGAATCCCTAGGGATTGAGTTAGGCCTCTCATTGATTGACAAGTGAATAGGCCTTACTGAAATTTTAATTATTATTTTTTTAACATTTACCTCCCCTATTAAGAGATGTTCATTTTTCAAGACTTCATATAAATGGATATGTATTTACCTCTATCATAGAATATATTTTAATTTATTACTATAAATATTTAAATATAAAAGTATTTTTTCTATAATGAGAAAATTAATATATACAATAAGCTTTTTTGTAATTATTTATATTATACACACTAAGCATATTTATGATCCTTTATTGCTTAATTTAGTCCTTCAACATTCTATAATTGGCTAGGTGGAAGCCTTGATCTAAAAGTGTCTATCAAATCTCATTAATTAAATCACTTTTTCCAATTGATGTAGACATCTAAGTAAGAGTCACATCATTTCTACAAAAAGAAAAAAAGAAGTAAAGACTAAAGACATACTCCTCGTCCTTTATTTTTAACTTGTCGTTTTAAAAAAAAATTAAAAATTAAAAAATATAATTAATATTTTATCTGATTTACCAAAATAATTATAAAACTTCAATATTATTCTTTTAATTTATTGAAAAAAATAGAAGAAAAACAAGTTAGTATTTAATATAGTGATAATATGAGAAATTAAATCATTAATGGTTTCTTAAAATCTACAAACTATGAGTAAAAAAAATAATTTCACTCTCTAAAATGACAAGTAAAAAAGTACGAACGGAGTATATAGGGGAAAAATGCGATTATGAAGGGTATTCTAAATTTTAATTTATATATTGATATATTCGTTATGTTATAGCTTAAATATAAATTACTACCCTAAACTATAGGTCATATTCCACTTTGGTGATTCACCTTTTAATTTTATCAATTAGATAATTGAACTATTAATTTTTTTCAGTTTCATTTCATTAGACATGCCACATCATAAATTGATGGCGTGGCATCGCTGACTAAGCTAATCAGTGACTGTGTAATTAAAAATTATTATTTGAAATGAATTTTTACATTTGTTGAATGTCCAAGAGTAAAAAGGTCAAACTATTACAATAATTTTATAACACTTTTAACTCTTATTTCTCATCAAAACAAAGAACAATAAAAAACGCGGATCTAGATTAACCAATTATCAAATGTTAACCCAGAACTGAACAAGCAATTAAATTGTTAAAATCAAACATGGGAGAAAATTATTTAAAATTTTCAATCAAAGTAATTTGCCTAATCTACCACAGCACCACCACCACCACCACCACCTTCCTCTGCCATAATATTTCAACTCCGTCCTTCTTTCTCTTCTCTATAGCATAAACCCATAACCATCATCACTATCATTACACCAACAAAAAGAAAAAAATCTCACCAAAATCTATACCCAGTAAACAAATACATAAAAAAAATAAAAAAATCATCACCACCGATAAATATACAATCTATGGAAATCCATCATCGCCGCATATAGAATCTTCATCACTGTGAAAAGCAAATAACTCAGATCTGCACTGTCTAAATGAAGACTGTTGTCGCCATCACTTTACAGATCTGGATAAGATTAAGTCAAAGGAAAGCCTATTTAGAGGGAAAACAAGATATTCATTTCTTTTCTTACTATATATATATATATATATATATATATATATATATATATATATATATATATATATATATATGGCGGACTGAATTTTTTTATGGTTTGCACCCATTGTTGGTTAACTAGATGGGTGATAAATGTGACGCCCCCAAAATAGGTATACAACACTCATTCTAGGTCGCCAAATACATGGTACAAAAAGTAAACTACAACTTCAATAATACAATTGTCGTGCAAAATACGACAACACATACTGTGAGTTTAAATACAAATATTATCTTCTATACAATATCCACACTCAAGTAAGTCCTCATTACAATTATTCAAACACTATTTTACAGAAATAGTGATGACAACTAAAACATCTTTTTAGAACCATCACTCCATACCCCGACTAGATCCTGCTATGTTCTCACCTCCTGAGAAGAAAAATGGAACAAAAAGAAAAAGGGTGAGCTCAACTAGCCCAGTAAAGAATATTATGACTAAGATAATATACAATAAATTATCATTAGTATTCAATAGGAAAAAATCTGATAGAATATAATCGACAACAAGTTTTAGATCAACAACTGCAGCGAAAATAGCAAACCATTAAAAGAGTCAAGTAGAGAATGAATTCTACTATCTTCTAAGATTTAAAAGTCCATCATCAATATTTCTCCCTGTAACATCAATAAATAATCATCTTTAACCAAATATTCATCTTTGCATTACAGACCAAAGATATTCATTTGTATCACCAGTCGGTCATGTTCATCTCAACACCTGTTCATCTTTGCACTACAGGCCAAAGATATTCATCAGGTAATCATACATCTTTGCACTACAGGCCAAAGATATTCAGTGATATCATCATTTAGGACTGAGGATGATGAAAAATATCTTAAAGAAAACGAATCCAGTGAGACAGAAGGACAAATAGTAGGGATTCGTATAACAGTTTATCCAAGATCAATAATACTTCATAATAATCAATTGTGAAGCAGAATTTAAAAATAAAGATCAAAACATGGATACAATCAAAGATAGTAACCATAATAGACATCTTGGACAAAAAGAAAAAATTTTATTTTTCGGTGAATAGTGCCGTATTCGTGAATAGTGCTGTATACGTAAATAGTAACGTATACGTGAATAGTAACCCCGACACAAAAAGTTTTAAATTCGATAAAAAGTTCATATCAATATTTCGGCATAATGATATTGAAGAAAATATCATTTAAGAAGAAGATAATATCCCTTACCTCAAAATAATCGTACTTCTGACTGAATATCGGATATGAGGCTGAATGAAACTTGTGTTGAATAGCAATTTTCAAAGTATCTAAATATTCACAAAATACACTCAATAATCTAGAGAGAGAAAGAGAGAAAACTTATGAATTCTGAGGTGATTTTCAATTCTAACTTAGCCCTCTATTTATAGGAAAATGTTAGCATGTCGAAGCAGACTTAACCTGCAACCTGATGGCTTTACCTGCTACTATTCCCACCCACCACATTTGAATAAAAATCTCAGCACATTTCTTCACCAACCAAGAGTGGGGCCCACCAATTCTAGAATTTTCTACCAAAATGATTAACTCCGAAAATTCAACAATTTCTGAACCAGTCATCTCGTAAAATTCATAACAAATCATACGATCATTTTTAACGGTTCAAAATTTGTGGACATATACTCAACTTATATATTTATAACATACCCAAAAATTACCACGATCCAACGATCGGATTAAAAATTATAACCCTCGCAAAATATCTCAAAAACCCTGATTTTTAATACCTCCATTCCGACAAAAATACTGATAAAAACCTCAACATTAACTCCTTCGT
This sequence comes from Panax notoginseng, assembly GCA_016801055.1. NCBI lineage: Eukaryota > Viridiplantae > Streptophyta > Magnoliopsida > Apiales > Araliaceae > Panax > Panax notoginseng. Next base: position 38,635,920 of record CM029020.1, read on the forward strand.
TTTTAACCACAAAAATATATCCCTCATTTATATCCACATAAAATAAATATTTCCTTATCATATGAATCAATAATTAATTATTCACAAATAATATTACAGAATCACATTTATGACAACCAGACCGTTCCCAGGAAAGAGGGGGCTTTCCAATAAGAATTTTTCCTTACTAGCGCGCAATTAGATGACCAAACCTCTCCTTAGATAGAACTTTCTAGACATTGCCAATAATGTTATCTAATAATATTATTTAAATAATATAAATTATTGATCTGATAATGAGAAATATTGTTCAGTGACAATTATTGAAACAACAATAATATAAAATATAAATGCAGCAATTATTGAATCAATAAAATAAAATATTGAACAGTAACTACTGTAACAATTATTGAGTAGTGCCTTCCTTCGTAAGAATCAATAATTTAAAAATATTGTGCAATCCGTGTACTACTGTGCAACCACGTGTATTACTGTATTTTAACCACCGGGTATTCCAACAGTGTTAACGGTAACAACTACGACGTTATTTATAAAAACTCAATTTTTGTCGTTATCTTCATCCAATCGTTTTTCGTTATGGGGCCCACAAATAGATGCGCCGTCGTACGAATATTCCCCGACAGAAAGAATATTCCACGACCACACGAATATTCACCGACCAAAAATAAATATTTTATAACCACTTGCTTATTTGAAATATTTGCGCATTTTACCCATAACTAACCACATTAATCAAATCAACCCTTTCTATTTTAAAATAATAAATAGAGGAAATTTAATTTCATTTATTAATAAGTTGGGGTCTTACAATCTCCCCTCCTTATGAAATTTCGTCGTCGAAATTGACGTACGTACCTGGTGTTTCAAAAAGGTGAGGATACCTCGCTTTCATTTCTGATTCCAACTCCCAAGTCATTTCTTCAATAGCATGGTTTCTCCATAAAACCTTAACTTGTGGTATAACCTTCGTGCATAGGACATGTTCTTTCCTATCCAATATCTTAACAAGTACCTCCTCGTACGTTAAATCTTTGGCTATCTCGTCTGGTTCTAACGTAATAATATGATTCGGGTCATCCACATATTTACGTAACATCGATACGTGAAAAACGTTATGAACACGCGACATACTTAGCGTTAAGGCGAGTCTATAGGCCACAATTCCTACTCGATCGAGGATTTCAAATAAATCGAAGGCTTGAGCTTTCTTCTCTTCATCGACTCTTACTTCTAGAATAACACATTCTTGCACCTTCTTCTTTATATTCATCAGCTCCAGGTCTGTAGCATGAGCGGCTTTAACGTTATCGATTAAAGTCGATTTTACTCGTATATCATCACGTGGGTCCCTAGAGTCATTAACTCTATCTCTATCATTTATATATTATACAAAATAGGTCTTTGTGTTCAACAATATCGCACTCGTACTCGCGTACAATCTTCTACTCAACGAGTCAGCTACCACGTTCGTTTTTCCAAGATAGTATGGTCAGAACAGGTTCCGAATGAGTCGCCTCTTGAGCTATTGGAAAATCTTCTCGCATTCCTCGCTCCATACGAATTTTGTATCTTTCTGAGTCAGCTAAGTTAACGGAGTAGCGATTCGAGAAAATTCTTCCACGAATCTCCGATAGTAACCAGTTAAGCCCAGAAAGCTACGTACTTTGGTCACCGACTTCGGTTGCTCTCAATTGTGATTCATATCCCAATCTTGGATAGCACGTCACAATGGCACCTATTGTTTTACCACCACACAAATATAGAGTCCCTTACGGAGAGTCTGGCTTTGTTGCATTCCACAAAGGAAGTCACCAGATAGAGGCTCGGGTACCAACTTCTATAGTTGGGTTTTTAACTCCTGAAGTTCAATAGGAGCTATTCAATATGAGATTTTAGAAATGGGTTTTGTATCGGGTTGAAGATCAATACAAAAATTCAATATCACGCTCTGGGTTAGGCCAGGAAATTCTTCAGAAAATGCGTCAGGAAATTCACTAACAACAGAAATATCATTCAAATCTGACGTATTTTTGTTCAAGTCCATGACATGGGCTAAGAAAGCTTGACATCCATTTTTCAATAAACGAATGGCTTAATGGCTTGGTATGACAGCGATTGATTTTAGTGGTTTGGTTGCTTGAATTCGCATAACAGGTTGGTTAGGAATATGAAAACTAACAACCTTACGAAAACAATCAATTTTGGCATGATGAGTAGTTAACCAATCAATTCCTAAAATCACATCAAAAGCAAGTATCTTTAAAGAGATAAGGTCAACAGGTAATGTGATTGTGCCAACTTGGATTAAGCAAGATTTATAACCTGTAGATGTAATGAAATTTTCTCCTAACGGAGTCTCCACAGATAGGTCAAAGTCTAATTTCTTCGGAGTCAAGTTTAAACGTTGAGCACAAGCATGAGAGATAAAAGAATGGGTAGAACCGGTATCTAGTAAGGTATAAACTTCACAAGAATTTATAATTAACTAACCTGTTATACCTTCGTTCGGGTTCCTCGCGTATTGGGCAATCACGACAAACGCTCTTTCAGAAACCAACGACTTTATTTTGTCCGTATCCGCCTTTGGTGTCACCGTCCCAGCTGGACTTGGTTTCGCTATAGTACAATCTCGAGCGATATGTCATTCCTTTCCACAATTATAACATACCTTGAACTGTTGTAGGCAGTTTAGACTTATATGTCCCTCCTCTCCGCATCTGTAACATCTAACTGGCGGTCGTTCTCCTCCCCTAGAATTTGTTCCTGGTGTTGGTGCTGCTGTCGACGTCTTCCTGTCATCGTTAAATCTTCTCTTCTTGAAATTTCCACTTGACTCACATCTCCTATTATCATGGCCACGATGACCACCTGAGTGGTTACCACTTTTGTCTATATTTTTCCCTCCTCGCTGGTTCACTACAAGAAAAAGCTTTATCAGCGACCGCCTATCAGCGACCGCATACAGTCGTAGATACCCATCAGCGACCGTATGTTGTCGCTAAAAGGCGTCGCACAAAATCTGGTCGCTGAGATGCACATCAGCGACCACTATTAGCGACCGATATATCTGCGACCGCTATGCGCAATCGGAATAACAAATCCGGTCGCTAAGCTTAGTCAGCATGGTCCAGGGCCAAAGCTGACGTGTTCCACGTGTCAGTGACCGGTATCAGCGACCGGATGCGGTCGCTGTCGTCCACAAATAGTATCCGTCGCTATTACCCTACCAGCAACCGCATGCGGTCGCTGATATGGAAAAATAAAAAAACAGAATCTTGCTGTTTTGCAGAAATCCCAAAAATATGTACCTGTTTTGTACCTGTTTTATCCCAACACACATACCCAACAACAACATACACAACAATATAAACATCCATCGTCCACCAACACATACACCAAACTAGTATATAAACCATTCAAAACCAATATGATTTTGAATAAATATAATAACATTTCAAAACTTGTTTAAGTAACATACAAACATCCTAAGAATGAATATACAAGTACAAACTTATACTATAACTATAAAACTAATCTAAAGCAGGTACGTCAAGCATCACCGCCTCCTTGATCACCCTGTAATTAACAAAATAATAAAACAGGTTAGAAATATATACTAATTGTGTTAATATTGGTATATTACGACAATATACAACAAATTGAAGATCCCGATCTTGACATATAGCTCTCACACAGTCAGCCGGAGTATGAACAGCTGGATGGCTCGACGACTGTGTAGACTAGGTAGAAGAGCAGCCTGAGCCACTAAAGGATGGGCGTCGTCGTTGTCCTTGACCTTTAATGTAGTTCTTCTTCACAACAGACGCCCTCTCCCATAACTCTTGATCGATAGACGGACGTGGAGTGCCTTCAGGATAGCGCTCATTCAATAAACGATTATAAGTGTCCTGTCATCATGTTAACAATTAAATAGTTAAAAATAAATTAATTCTGTAAGCATTAATTAAAGATCAAGTTGTTAAAATTTATTACCGTTATATGGATAGCCTCAGGCAGACCATCAAGGGTGGCCACGTACACATCCAGCCAATGGATAGGCTGACCTTGAGACTGAGACTCCTATACAAAAATAACACAATATTACTAAGTAAAAATGGGATATATTTTCTACAATTCATGATTGAAAACATATTAAAACTTGTAAATACGTACCCTGGCAGTGATATGCTGCAACTGTGAAATACTGCCGCCCTTGTATGTTCCTTTAGCCTTTGTGCCATCGGATACACCCGAGGCTCTGTTGGTGGCGGCAGTCTTTCGTCTTTTCACCCAGCTCTCAGCTCTCCATTGGGCACACATCTCAGCCCATATGGACTGGGTGCACCACCAGGGGCTATGCTCGTGCATATAATCCTCTCCCTGGCATGGATGGTCGATCTCGGCATTGTGAATGGCTTTTTGTCGTTCTTTATTCAAGTTGTCCTTGGTGCGGACCGCGCACTTCTGCCAGAATAATGTCTAAATCACCGAAGCATACGCGTCCTCCCATCTATACCTTTTCTGCAAATAAAACAACAATAATAACATTACTAAATAATTATCCTTTGAATATTATATTAATATTATCTATCATAATTAAAAAAAATATACCTGAAATTCTGCCCAAACAGCATCCTTGTGGGCGATAGGTCTGCTCGCCCATGTAATCACAGCTGTAGGCCAATTCTGTAAACACAGCTGTGATATACACTTGACGATTTTATTATCTGAAAAATCACTATAATATACAACATCAATTAGCATATATTAAAGCAATTTACATCTAAGTTATAATACTTATGAACATTTTTCAAACTTATACTTATATAATACTTAAAAAAAATTCGCCAGAGTCTCCCCTATAATATGGACTAGCCACATGCACGACGACATATATATATATATATATATGAACATTTCTAGGCACCCAAGACACAAACCAATATAATATCAATCAAAATATTACCAATATACAATAAATGGAATCTTAAATGCTTATATAAAATTGATATATGCGGGACGTACGTGCTATTCGGAGGAGGGCGAATCTAAATAAGAATCTAATCATCCGGATTAGTAGGGACCTTGGGCACATGATTAGGCCCCCTACCCAAGCCGCGCTTTTTCTGCGCTGCTTCAGAAGCCATCTGTATATTACAAATTTCAAGATGTTTTGCAGAGTCATATTTGATTACATATATATATGACAATAAACATGACAGTGATATAAACATGTATATATATGAATATAAAATGACAATAAACAAAAATTACATTTAAATAGTTTAGTACATAAACATGACAGTGATTTAAACATGTATATATATATATATATGAATATAAAATGACAGTCCATTAAAAATTCTCATATGAAGTGAACTGCACCCAACTCCAAACAAATATACATTCACTTTTTAAACAAAAATAATATAAGAATAACAAGGTAGAACCTCTTCTATAAAAGTACATAAGAAGAACAATAACAATGGTAATATATCATAAATTGATGACGTGCTTTAATTACAACAATATCTGCTTTAATTGATTCCCTCATTTGTTTCAAGTGTCAATGTCTGATTCAGAATCATTTTGTATACGTGTTGCAGATTCATAACCATCATCTGCTTCAGATTCAGTGTCAGATTCAGTCAATAACTCTTCCTCCTCAGTATCAATGTCATCTGACACAAGTATTGACTCAGGATCTAATTCATGTGGTTCATCTCCACCATCTAACTGGATTACTTCATTGTCGTCTTCCACATTTATTATAGTTTGACATTGAAGCATCTGCTCTTGGTAAATCTCCCCATCAACTAATTTTACACGACTATGCGCGGAAGTATGAATTACAACTTGCCAATCTGTAGGTGGTCTATCCCTTTTCTTAACAAGACTAGGAGTGTAGTATACTTGTACTGTTTGAGTTGGTAAAACAAACGGTTCGTTGGAGTACGCAGACCTATGGAGGTCAATATCGATGATTCCATGTCTGTCAACACGTATTCCTTTTTCTGAATCAAACCCTGCAATATCATGAACCATTTCATTCATACGATGAGTACTACTGCCTAAATTGTGTACTTGTGTGATGCCTCCATCTCTTCTCCGCCCATGTGCCCACCAGCATTCTTCGTAATTTCTCATGAACCCAGAAATAAGTAAATGATAGTTTACCATGTCTCTGTCCATATAATTTACATTCTTACACTTCAAACATGGACATCGTATCTGCGACTTACCATTCATACATTCCGGGTGACTATACGCATACTCCAAAAATATTTGGCAACCAGCTCTAAATTCAGCTGTAGCACCTATCTGGGCACTTGACTTTCGTCGTGCCATCCAACTACGGTCTGAATAGAGGTCCATGATTCCACGGTACCTACTACAGACAACATGAGCTTATTAATCATATAACTTGAGCATACTTGTAACCATATAACTTGAGCATACTTGTAAGCATGCATATGATTAACATTTAAGCATACTTGTAAGCATATGTCTTGAGCATACTTGTAACCATATGACTTGAGCATACTTGTAAGCATATGAGTATCATTTAAGCATACTTGTAAGTAAATGACTTGAGAGCATATATACTTGTAATCATATGATTTAAGTATACTTGTAAGCATATGATTAACATTTAAGCATACTTGTTTTTATTGTTTATTGTAAGTGAATACGTAAGGTATTTCATTCATGCTAGCTTTATATCAGAGTTTGCTAACTCATTTATACAACTTTAAAGCCAAAACAGTCTATTTATTGACCAAGTGTGTTTAGTTACCTTCTCTGTTGCACTAACAGTGCCCTAGCACTGTCTATTTTGGCTTAACAGCCCCCTAACAACCAAGCTTGGCTTGGCCCCGTGAGGCTTAGCTAAGCTTGGCATGGACTCGTGTGGCCTCGCGGCCCCAAGCCCAGCCCATCAGCTCCAACATCCCCTTAATAGGCTCTAGTGGATCACCAATAGGCTCGTTAATAGTATAAACGTTCGCAACTAACCCGACCAATAAAAATATTTCGCCAGAGTCTCCCCTGTAATATGGACTAGCCACATGCACGACGGCATGTATATAAGGTCATTTCTAGGAACCCAAGACATAAACCAACAGTCCATATGAGATACCATAGGAATTGGATGGAAATTATGAACTTATCAGAATCCCAATGCTCATAAAAAGAATTACTATCCGCAAACAGTTTTAATCTAGAGATTTACTACAAAAGAGTTTTGCAGGTATCCGCAGCATGTGAGGATCAAACTTGCAAACTTTGAAACCCAATCATTTTCTGTGGGAGCAATTATTCATGTTTTGATTCACATTATGATGTCAATGTCAAGTTCTCAGTCTACAAATGATTTTTTCACAATGACCAATATAATTGGTTAAACTACAAACATAAACATGGGATTCACGAGTCTATATCATGTGCATGACTTCCTATAATAACCAAACTGTTACTACCTCTATTGCACAAAAAGAATCCCAAAATATAAATTTTATACTAACTACAATCTAATACATTCATCCTATTACCCAAATCAAGTTACCCAAAATATAAATTTTATACTAACTCCATCCTATCACTAATCAAGTTACCCAAACTGACATAAATTAACAAAATCAAATTACCCAAAGTACTGCGTATTACCCAAATAAATTTTACTCTAATCAAAACTTATAAACCAAACATAATCATATTACCCAAATCGACTTCAAATACTAATAAAATCATAATAATATTACCCAAGATATGATTTAAGCATGCTAGCCATATTCATTCATTCAACTCTTTGCAATAAATTAACTCTTAAAACACAAATTCGTAGCAAACATACTGATTTGGAGGAGAACGAACAAAAATAACAAACAACAAAAAAAATTAAAGAATAAGAACTTAAATAGTAGCTCTTACCTCTACAATTAGTCTCTAATTTGAAGAAGAATGAACGAAAACTGCTTCTCCTTCTTCTCTTCTCCCCCCTTTCTCCCCCTTCTCTCTATTTCGGTGACCTCCCTCTCTTTTTTTCCCTTCCGTGCTCTGTGTCGAGCGAACTGGTTACTGAATTCATTTAGTTTGATCAGCGACCGCTATCTGCGACCGCATGCGGTCGCTGAATTTTAATGACATGGACTTATCAGCGACCGCATGCGGTCGCTGTTTTGAAGTGGTCGCAATAAAACTACGCGCCAACTTTTCCTGCCAAATTTTGGGGGGGAAAATTTGTTCTAGCGACCGAGCTACGACTGCAGTCGGTCGCTGATATATATTAGCGACTAGAATATAGGTTGGTCGCTGATATCGGTCGCTATTAAGAATATCAGCAACCGAATATGCGGTCGCTGATAGACCTTTTTCTTGTAATGGTTCTCATCGCTCCGATGACTGCTTTCACCAGTATGACCCTGGTTGTGGTCCCTCGGTTGAACATACTCATTATCTCGCTCTAATAATTGAGCCCTGTTTACAACATTTGAATATAAAGAAAATTTATGAGAGATAAGATATTGTCGAATCTCGAGTTTTAAACCTCTCAGAAACATCCTTGTCATTCGTTCCTCATTCTCGACCAAATGAGGTGCAAACCTGGATAACTCTGTAAACTTCGCCTCGTACTGGGACACCGTCATGTTATTTTGTTCCAGTCTAATAAACTCTACCTCCTTCATATGACGAATACTTTCAGGAAAGTACTTGTCATTAAACAGTTTTTGAAACGTTTCCCATGACATGTTGAATGCGTCAGGCTGGGTACGCTTCACAGACTCCCACCAGTAGTCTGCCTCACCGCGGAACATAAAGGTGGCGAATGGAACCTTCTGTTCCTCCGTGCATCCCAAGATATCGAATATCTTGGTAATTTGCTTGACCCACGTTTCCGCCATGATCAGATCCGGCTTTCCCTTAAATTCTGGTGGTCCCAATTCTTTGAACTGCTTGGCTATGACAAAGCGCGCGTTGTTATCATTTCCACCTGTATTCTGCACACGAGTCTCCCTCGTCTGATTTTGCATGAACTGTAAAAAGCTCCTAAACATTCCATCATTCATCGTTTGCTCGGTAACGTTGTTTATAGGAGGAATATTGCCTTCCTGTTGCACGTTCCCCTGGGTGGTGATTAAAGGTGTCTCCACAGTCTCATTCACTCTATTGTTAACGTTGTCTACTGCTATTCTCAAATACTGCCACAAAACAAGGGTTAATTGACATATCACATATTATCCCTATATCTGACCGACCAAATAATTACCAAATAAACTTATTCAGGTCATACTAGCGAAGAAATTTCCCGTCTCTCCCCTCCTAGTTCTTGTCTCACATCTCAGCGAGGGATCATATCCCTAAGCTCTGATACCAACTGTGACGCCCCCAAAATAGGTATACAACACCCATTCTGGGTCGCCAAATATATGGTACAAAAAGCAAACTACAACTTCAATAATACAATTGTCGTTCAAAATACGACGATACATACTGTGAGTTTAAATACAAATATTATCTTCTAGACAATATCCACACTCAAGTAAGTCCTCATTACAATTATTCAAACACTATTTTACAGAAATAGTGAGGACAGCTAAAACATCTTTTTAGAACCATCACTCCATACCCCGACTAGATCCTGCTATGTTCTCACCTCCTGCGAAGAAAAATGGAACAAAAAGGAAAAGGGTGAGCTCAACTAGCCCAGTAAAGAATATTATGACTAAGATAATATACAACAAATTATTATTAGTATTCAACAGGGAAAAATCTAATAGAATATAATCGACAATAAGTTTTAGATCAACAACTGCAGCGGAAACAGCAAACCATTAGAAGAGTCAAGTAGAGAATGAATTCTACTATCTTCTAAGATTTAAAAGTTCATCATCAATATTTTATCTCTGTAACATCAATTAATAATCATCTTTAACCAAATATTCATCTTTGCACTACAGGCCAAAGATATTCATTTGTATCACCAATCGGTCATGTTCATCTCAACACCTGTTCATCTTTGCACTACAGGCCAAAGATATTCATCAAGTAATCATACATCTTTGCACTACAGGCCAAAGATATTCAGTGATATCATCATTCAGGACTGAGGATGATGAAAAATATCTTAAAGAAAACGAATCCAGTGAGATAGAAGGACAAATAGTAGGGATTCGTATAACAGTTTATCCAAGATCAATAATACTTCATAATAATCAATTGTGAAGCAGAATTTAAAAATAAAGATCAAAACATGGATACAATCAAAGATAGTAACCATAATAGACATCTTGGATAAAAAGGAAAAATTTTATTTTTCGATGAATAGTGCCGTATTCGTGAATAGTGCCGTATACGTGAATAGTAACGTATACGTGAATAGTAACCCCGACACAAAAAGTTCTAAATTTGATAAAAAGTTCATATCAATATTTCGGCATAATGATATTGAAGAAAATATCATTTAAGAAGAAGATAATATCCCTTACCTCAAAATAACCGTACTTTTGACTGAATATCGGATATGAGGCTGAATGAAACTTGTGCTGAATAGCAAATTTCAAAGTATCTAAATACTCACAAAATACACTCAATAATCTAAAGAGAGAAAGAGAGAAAACTTATGAATTCTGGTGTAATTTTCAATTCTAACTTAACCCTCTATTTATAGGAAAATGTTAGCACGTCGAAGCAGACTTAACCTGCAACCTGATGGCTTTACCTGCTACTATTCCCACCCACCATATTTGAATAAAAATTTCAGCACATTTCTTCACCAACCAAGAGTGGGGCCTGCCAATTCTAGAATTTTCCACCAAAATGATTAACTCAGAAAATTCAACAATTTCTGAACCAGTCATCTCGTAAAATTCATAACAAATCATACGTTCATTTTTAACGGTTCAAAATTTGTGGACATATACTCAACTTATATATGTATAACATATCCAAAAATTACCACGATCCAACGGTCAGATTAAAAATTATAACCCCCACAAAATATCTCAAAAATCCTGATTTTTAATACCTCCATTCCGACAAAAATACTGATAAAAACCTCAACATTAACTCTTTCATTTTTAACCACAAAAATATATCCCTCATTTATATCCACATAAAATAAATATTTCCTTATCATATGAATCAATAATTAATTATTCACAAATAATATTACAGAATCACATTTATGATAACCAGGCCGTTCCCAGGAAAGAGGGGGCTTTCCAATAAGGATTTCTCCTTACTAGCGCGCAATTAGATGACCAAACCTCTCCTTAGACAGAACTTTCTAGACATTGCCAATAATGCTATGTAATAATATTATTTAAATAATATGAATTATTGATCTGATAATGAGAAATACTGTGCAGTGACAATTATTGAAACAACAATAATATAAAATATCAATGCAGCAATTATTGAATCAATAAAATAAAATATTGAACAGTAACTACTGTAACAATTATTGAGTAGTGCCTTCCTTCGTAAGAATCAATAATTCAAAAATACTGTGCAATTCGTGTGTTACTGTGCAACCACGCGTATTACTGTATTTTAACCACCGGGTATTCCAACAGTGTTAACGGTAATAACTACGCCGTTATTTATAAAAACTCAATTTTTGTCGTTATCTTCATCCAATCGTTTTCCGTTATGGGGCCCACAAATAGCTGCGCCGTCGTACGAATATTCCCCGACAGAAAGAATATTCCACGACCACACGAATATTCACCGACCAAAAATAAATATTTTATAACCACTTGCTTATTTGAAATATTTGCGCATTTTACCCATAACTAACCACATTAATCAAGTCAACCCTTTCTATTTCAAAATAATAAATAGAGGAAATTTAATTTCATTTATTAATAAGTTGGGGTCTTACAATAAAGGAGGAGAAATTTTCGATGACGGATCTAGGAGTTTCAAACGGAGTCCTAAGAACGGAGATGAAGAGATTTTTCGATCGAAGATTGTGAGTTTCAGAATGGGTGATAGAGGAGGAGAAATTTTCAATGCCAAATCTAAGAGTTTCAAACGGAGTCCCACAAACGGATACGAAGAGATTTTCCAATCTACGATTGTGAGTTTCAGAATGGTTTCACAAATGTTAAAAATTTTGTGGTGATGGATCATGGAAAGTGGGTTTGTTGTTTGCTTCGGCTACGTGGTGGTGGGATTCTTGGGATGATGATGGTGTACTGCTATGAAGCTTATCTAAGAATATATTTTGTCTTTACTAGTTAATTTGTAAGTTGATTCCTAGGTTTTCTTAAATTAAGATAAAAAAAACGTAGTTACATCTTAAATTGATTTTAATTTGACAAAATGGCTAGCAAAATTTTTAATGTTATTTTTTAATTAATTAATTAAATTAAATTAAGATGTTAATGATAGTCATTAATAATATTTTTTACTTTTTTAGTTAGTTAGTTGTTTTTTTACATCTTTGTCCTTGTAATTCCATATAATATTTTAAATCAAATATAAAATGAGTTTTTTATTTAACACATCAGGATTGACTTGCCACATGTTCAAGCCATATCATCAATTTCTGATGTGGCAATTCAATTAAACTATAGTGGAAAAAATTAAAAGTTTAATCATTTGATTGACAAAATTAAAAAGTGGATCACCGAAGTAGAATATGACATATAGTTTAAGGTAATAATTTATATTTAAGCCTTATGTTATTTACTGATATTGTGGATGAATAATGTTAGATAACTAAATAAAAATTATTTAATTTATCTGACAAAACATCAAATTTATTGTATAGTTCAACTCATTATAATTTGTCCACAACATTATATCCACGTGACTAATGATCACTAAAAGGACCAAAAAGAATTATAATCAGTTTTTTTTAAATAAAAAAAAAACATTTTGTATTTGGGTAAAAAAAGCACTTGAAGTCGTAAAAAGTGAAGATTGATAAAAAAAATTACTTATCACTTATTTAAAGGTAAAATTACAAAAAATGAAAGTTAATTATGAGAACTAAAGATGGGTTATGGGTGAAATTACTAAAATAAATAGGGATAGCTTAGTAATATATTTGGTCAAATCTAATTATTTGATTTGACAAATAAGCAAAAGTTCCAAATTGATTATAAGCACTTTTAAAAGCTGATTATCAAACATTTTCTGCTTATTAAATTAAAATTGATTATCAATCGATTTGATTGCTAATTATAAGTGATCCCAAAAACCTTCTCATAAATCAGTTCAAACTTAACAAGTTTAATAATTGAACGAAATTATATATTTCCACTAACCTCGACCAATTTCTCTTTCCTTTTTTTTTTTCCTTTTATATTTTATAGCATAGGAATTTGCAAGAATAGTATAGCCAGCAGAAAATGTGCAGGCATATATTGAGAATTTTCCTAGATTTGAGGGTGGTTTTAGCAGTTTTATATATGAAATTATAGTGAGTAATTTGAAATCGTAATCAAATACATCATGTAATTGTGTCATTCTCTATAACTTTTGAATCTTGGCCTTTCAATTTCAAGAGGGAACAAATTGAGAGTACGGTTGAGGGACAGAATTTTAGGGTTTAGAACAAACTCAACAGCTATTCAAGAGGAAAAAAGTCAAATTGAGAGTATGGTTGAGTGAGGCTTCTAAACACACTGAAAACCTAGACCACAAAGAGGGATGGTCCTGCTATATATATATATAGAGAGAGAGAGAGAGCAAGAGAGAGTTCATATCTATAATAACCGATTGCTATAAACACTATTCCAACAACCATATATAATAATAGCCGTTAATTTCGATAATAAATGGCTGATATTGATCGAACTTATTTTTTCCACAGCCGCAACAAGCTATTGCAGCAGCTAAAGAGCTTGTTGCGTCACGGTTAAAGACTAACATGTCCCTCCATTATATTTTGCATTGTTGCAGGGATAAAAAGAAAGAAAAAAACTAGCCGCAATAACTTGTTGCGGCAAGGACGGAAAGAAAAAATAAATTAAGTGTCATTACAAGTATTTCATATGTCCATTAATGAAAGTCTCTGCCACATCATTCAAAAATAAATTATTATTGTCTCATGTCCAAAGAAAAATAACTAAGAAAATTAACACACATTAATTTATATATAAATATTTTTCTAGAAAATTATTATTACTACACTACTACAAAACAGTAAATAGATAACGTATAAAAAACGTTGTGGTTGTTATCCCTGAAATGTCGTGGTTAAGAGTGTCATTTATTTGACACTCTTTATACAACATTTTTAAAACGTAACAATTTGACACATTATACAACGTTTTTTTCTAAAAAAACGTTGTAGATTTGTTGTCCAAAAATTATTAGATGCTTAAAAACGTTATAGATGGTATGATTCCACAACGTTTTCTGGCTAAAAATATTGTAGTTTAATATATTAAACAACGTTTAGACACATTTACACAACGTTTAGAATGTGTCATCTATTTAGACAAATTTATATAACATTTACTTATATTACCAGTACACCTGCAATCTGCTAGTGCCATGATATATAGCTAAAAAAGGTCTAAATTTTCATTTAAATTTAAAGCCAAAATGTATCAACCATTCAAAATACATCTCAATAATACCATTCGTTTACAGTTTTAAATTACTACATCCACAAAATATATACCAAACTATCTATATATACATCGCAAATTCACTTTTCAATATAAATTAATACTATATTGAATTGTAAATTTGATTACATCCACCAAATAAACCAAACTATCCATAAAATTAAGCTACTACCTAAGCATGTGCATTGTTTTCTAAGCAAGAATTTAGGTTAGAACTCCTGCACTCCTCTAACTCAATGAGTGTCTTCTTCAACTGAATCCAAAGAGAAGAAGATGAGAGTGAAGAAGTATAAACACACAGAAAAGATTCACAATTTATTGGAATACAAATAAGCAACCTCTAGATGAAGAGAAGCATTTTCTTCATTGATACGGTCAACTTCCTGTTTCAGTGGGGAAAACTTGTAAAGATTGGAATAAGGTGGCAGGATCAAAGTCCAAATTTTTAGTTTAGTTGAGAAAAGGAATATACAGAAAATTTATTAATGTTACCTTAGGAATATTCGGATGACTATGTTGCTTTAAGTTCCCATCAAGAAACAAAACCAGCTGTAAACAGAGGAATTTGATTTAGATAACTAGAGAAATGAAAACATGCGATCTAGTTTACATTTAGCAATACCTGATCCCGCAATTCAAATACTTCAGTCAGCAGCATTTCTCTCTCTCCTTAACATAATTTTACATTATATATAAATTATGTTAAAATTTTAAATTATATAAAAATTATGTTAAATTTTAAATTATTTATAAATTATGTTAATATTAAGTTCAATCTCGACCATTTATTATCGAAATTAACGGTTAGGATCATAGTTGTTGGAATAATTTACGTGACAACCGGTTACCACGTATGAGAACCCTATATATATATATATATATATATATATATATATATATATATATATATATATATATATATATATATATATATATATATATACAGTGGCGGAACCAGAACAAAATTTGAGGGGGGGCAAAATTTGAGGGCGATTAATGGAGGTCCGGAGCAACGACGTGTAGGAATTGAAGCGGTTGGCAGAAAAAGTGGCCGTTAAAGTGATTTTTTTTTAACTGATGAAGCACTCAAACAACTTGAGTTAACTTATAACTCATGTATGTACATCAATTTACAGAGAGAACCCGTTAATTTTCATGTTTTAACCAAATTAATCTCTTAATGGCATTTATACAAACACATGGTATGCAAGTTTTAAAAATCCTAGTTTCATGACATCCAAACATATAAACACATAACCTCCATACAATATTCCATCCTTGTATCATCTAAACCTTTCATGGTTCCATAATCAAAACTCTCATAACCAATTTCAAATCAATAACAAATATATTCTATCCAATTTCTATAAACTTATTTTACATAACCAATTTTACATATTTTTTTTTTATTTTTGTGTGTGTGACTGGCCGTCCCCCGCCCCCGCCCCCGCCCCGCCCCGCCCCTCCCCTCCCCTCCCCTCCCCTCCCCTCGACCGGCCGGCTACCGGGGGCAGGTGCCCCCCCTGGCCCCCCTGGTTCCGCCAGTGTATATATATATATATATATATATATATATATATATATATATATATATATATATATATATATATACGGTCTGTCTCTAGAGCGAACCAAAGACGAACCGTCGTCTTTGGTTTCTATTGCGACGGTTCGATCCGTCGTCATAGTCATATAGTCTTTGGCGACGGGTCGAACCGTCGCCATAGACACCAAAGACGATGGTTCGTCTTTGGTTCGTTTTTGAGACTCTCCATATATATATATATATATATATATATATATATATATATATATATATTGTAAGACCCCAACTTATTAATGAATAAAATTAAATTTTCTCTAAATATTATTGTGAATAATAAGGGGTTAATTTGATATAATACTTTGGTTAGGGGTGAAATGTACAAATTTTACAAAATAAGCAAGTGGTTATAAAATATTCATTTTGTCGGGGAATATTCGTTTGGTCGTGGAATATTCTTGCTGTCGGGGAATATTCGTACGACGGCGCAGCCTTGTATGGGCCCCATAACGGAAAGCGATTGGATGAAGAAAACGACAAGTATAAGTTATTTATAAATAACGGCGTAGTTGTTACCGTTAATACTGTTGGAATACCCGGTGGTTAAAATACAGTAGCACACGGTATTGCACCAATTATTGATTCTTACGTAAAAAGGCACTACTCAATAATTGTTACAGTAGTTATTGTTCAATATTTTATTTTATTGATTCAATAATTGTTGCGTTGATATTTTATATTATTATTGTTTTAATAATTGTTGTTGCACAGTATTTTCCATTATCAGATCAATAATTCATATTATTTGAATAATATTATTAGATAACATTATTGGCAATGTCTAGAAAGTTCTGTCTAAGGAGAGGTTTGGTCATCTAATTGCGCGCCAGTAAGGAGAAATCCTTATTGGAAAGCACCCTCTTTCCTGGGAACGGCCTGGTTGTCATAAATGTGATTCTGTAATATTATTTGTGAATAATTAATTATTGATTCATATGATAAGGAAATATTTATTTTATGTGGATATAAATGAGGGATATATTTTTGTGGTTAAAAATGAAGGAGTTAATGTTGAGATTTTTATCAGTATTTTTGTAGGAATGGATGTATTAAAAATCAGGATTATTGAGATATATTTTGCGGGGGTTATAATTTTTAATCCGACCGTTGGATCGTGGTAATTTTTGGATATGTTATGCATATATAAGTTGAGTATATGTCCACAAATTTTGAACCGTTAAAAATGAACGTATGATTTATTACGAATTTTACGAGATAACTGGTTCAGAAATTGTTGAATTTTCGGAGTTAATCATTTTGATAGAAAATTTTAGAATTGGTGGGCCCCACTCTTGGTTGGTGAAGAAATGTGCTGAGATTTTTATTCAAATGTGGTGGGTGGGAATAGTAGCAGGTAAAGCCATCAGGTTGCAAGTTAAGTCTGCTTCGGCGTGCTAACATTTTCCTATAAATAGAGGGCTAAGTTAGAATTGAAAATCACACCAGAAACAAGTTTTCTCTCTTTCTCTCTCTAGATTATTGAGTGTATTTTGTGAGTATTTAGATACTTTGAGAGTTTCTATTCATCAGAGCAAGTTTCTTTCAGCCTTATACCGGTATTCCGACCAGAAGTACTGATATTTTAAGGTAAGGGATATTATTTTCTTCTTAATGATATTATTTTCTTCAATATCATTATGCTGAAATATTGATATGAGTTTTTATCAAATTTAGAACTTTTTGTGTCGGGGTTACTATTCACGTATATGGTACTATTAACAAATACGGCACTATTCACCGAAAAATAAAAATTTTCCCTTTTTGTCCAAGATGTCTATTATTGTTACTATCTTTGATTGTATCCATGTTTTAATCTTTATTTTTACATTCTGCTTCACAATTGATTATTATGAAGTATTATTGATCTTGGATAAACTGTTATACGAATCCCTAATATTTGTCCTTCTGTCTCACTGGATTCGTTCTCTTTAAGATATTTTTCATCATCCTCAGTCCTAAATGATGATATTACTGAATATCTTTGGCTTTTTGTGCAAAGATGTATGATTACTTGATGAATATCTTTGGCCTGTAGTGCAAAGATGAACAGGTGTTGAGATGAACATGACTGACAGGTGATACAAATGAATATCTTTGGCCTGTAGTGCAAAGATGAATATTTGGATAAAGATGATTATTAATTGATGTTACAGGGATAAAATATTGATGATGGACTTTTAAATCTTAGAAGATAGTAGAATTCTTTCTCTACTTGACTCTTCTAATGGTTTGCTGTTTCCGCTGCAGTTGTTGATCTAAAACTTGTTGTCGATTATATTCTATCAGATTTTTCCCTGTTGAAGACTAACGATAATTTGTTGTATATTATCTTAGTCATAATATTCTTTACTGGGCTAGTTGAGCTCACCTTTTTCCTTTTTGTTCCATTTTTCTTCTCAGGAGGTGAGAACATAGCAGGATCTAGTCGGGGTATGGAGTGATGGTTCTAGAAAGATGTTTTAGCAGTCCTCACTATTTTTGTAAAATAGTGTTTGAATAATTGTAATGAGAATTTATTTGAGTGTGGATATTGTCCAGAAGACAATATTTGTATTTAAACTCACAGTATGTGTTGTCGTATTTTGCACGACAATTGTATTATTGAAGTTGTAGTTTGCTTTCTGTACCATGTATTTGGCGACTCAGAATGGGTGTTGTATACCTATTTTGGGGGCGTCACAGTTGGTATCAGAGCTTAGGGATATGATCCCTGGCTGAGATGTGAGACAAGAACTAGGAGGGGAGAGACGGGAAATTCCTTCGCTAGTATGACCTGACTAAGTTTATTTGGTGTTTATTTGGTCGGTCAGAGTATAGGGATAATATATGACATGACTATTAACCCTTGTTTTATGGCAGTATTTAAGAATGGCAGCTGAGAACGTTAATAATGGAGTAAATCAGACCGTGGAGACACCTTTGATCACCACCCAGGGGAACGTGCAACAGGAAGGCAATATTCCTCCTGTAAACAACGTTACCGAGCAAACGATGAATGATGGAATGTTTAGGAGCTTTTTGCAGTTCATGCAAAATCAGACGAGGGAGACTCGTGTGCAGAATACGGGTGGAAATGATAACAACGCGCGGTTTGTCACAGCTAAGCAGTTCAAAGAATTGGGACCACCAGAATTTAAGGGAAAGCCGGATCCGATCATGGCGGAAACGTGGGTCAAGCAAATTACCAAGATATTCGATGTCTTGGGATGCACGGAGGAACAGAAGGTTCCATTCGCCACCTTTATGTTCCGCGGTGAGGCAGACTACTGGTGGGAGTCTGTGAAGCGTACCCAGCCTGACGCACTCAACATGTCCTGGGAAACATTTCAAAAACTGTTCAATGACAAGTACTTTCCTGAAAGTATTCGTCATATGAAGGAGGTGGAGTTTATCAGACTGGAACAAAACAACATGACGGTGTCCCAGTACGAGGCGAAGTTTGCAGAGTTATCCAGGTTTGCACCTCATTTGGTCGAAAATGAGGAACGAATGACAAGGATGTTTCTGAGAGGTCTAAAACCCGAGATTCGGCAATATCTTATCTCTCATAAATTTTCTTTATATTCAGATGTTGTAAACAGGGCTCAATTATTAGAGCGAGATAATGAGTATGTGCAACCGAGGGACCACAACCAGGGTCATACCGGTGGCGGCAGTCATCGAAGCAATGAAAACCAGCAGGGAGGAAAACATTCGGACAAAAGCGGTAACCACTCTGGTGGTAATCGTGGTCGTGATAATAGAAGGAGCGAGTCGGGAGGAGATTTCAAGAAGAGAAGGTACAACAATGATAACGTGAAGACGTCAGCACAAACATCAACTGTTTCTAGGGGAAGAGAACGACCACCGGTCGTATGTTACAAATGTGGGAAAGAGGGACATATCAACCCAAACTGCCCACAACAATCCAAGGTATGTTATAACTGTGGAAAGGATGGTCATATAGCTCGAGAGTGTTCTGTAGCAAAACCAAGTTCAGCGGGGATGGTGACTCCAAAAGTTATCCCGGATAAGTCGAAATCAACGGTTCCTGGAAGGCGTTTGTCGTGACTGGCCAAAACGCGAGAAACCCGAACGAGGTGATCACGGGTAAGCTAATCTTGAATTCTTACGAAGTTTATACTTTACTAGATACCGGTTCTACCCATTCTTTTATCTTTCCAGCTTGTGCTCAGCGTTTAAACTTGACTTCGGAGAAATTGGACTTTGACTTATCTGTTGAAACTCCGTTGGGTGAAACCTTCGTTACATCTACAGTTTATAAATCTTGCATGATCCAAGTTGGCACTATCACATTACATGTTGATCTTATCTCTTTAAAGATACTTGCTTTTGATGTGATTTTAGGAATTGATTGGTTAACCACTCATCATGCTAAAATTGATTGTTTTCGTAAGGTTGTTAGTTTTCATATTCCTAACCAACCTGTCATACGAATTCAAACTACTAAACCACTAAAATCAGTCACTGTCATATCAAGCCACAAAGCTATTCGTTTATTTAAAAACGGATGTCAAGCTTTCTTAGCCCATGTTATGGATTTGAACAAAAATACGTCAGATTTGAATAATATTTTTGTTGTTAGAGAATTTCCTGATGTATTTCTTGAAGAATTTCTTGGCCTACCTCCAAAGCGTGATATTGAATTTTGTATCATCTTTGAATCCGGTACAAAACTCACTTCTAAAATCTCATATCGAATGGCTCCTTTTGAACTTCAGGAGTTAAAAACCTAACTGTAGAAGTTTGTACCTGAGCCTTTATCTGGTAACTTCCTTTGCGGAATGCACTGAAGCCAAACTCTCCGTAGGGGACGCCATATTCGTGCGGTAGTAAACTGATAGGTGTCATTGTGACGTACTATCCAAGATTGGGATATGAGTCACAGTTGAGAGCAACCTAAGTCAGTAATCGAAATACGTAGCTTTCTGGGCTTAGCTGGTTATTATCGAGATTTTGTGGAAGATTTTCTCGAATCGCTACTGCATAAACTCAGCTGACTCGGAAAGATACAAAATTCGTATGGAGTGAGGAATGCGAGAAGAGTTTCCAAGAACTCAAGAGGAGACTCATTTCGGCACATGTTCTGACAATACCATATGGTTCGGATGGATTTGTTATCTACAGCGATGCTTCAGGCAAAGGGTTAGGATGTGTTCTCATGCAACATGGGAAAGTCATAGCCTATGCCTCACGACAACTCAAAGAATATGAGAGGAATTATCCTACTCATGATTTGGAGTTGGCAGCAGTCGTTTTTGCGTTGAAGATCTGGAGACACTACCTGTATGGGGAGAAAGTGGAGATCTATACAGATCATAAAAGCCTCAAATATTTCTTCACCCAAAAGGAACTCAACATGCGGCAGCGACGTTGGCTCGAGCTGTTGAAAGATTACGATCATACCATCCAATATCATCCTGGAAAAGCAAACGTAGTAGCTGACGCATTGAGTAGAAGATCATATGCGGGTACGAGTGCAATGTTGTTAACACAAAGGCCCATTTTGTATGACTTGCAAAGGATGGAGATAGAGATGAAGGCTCCAAGTACCCACATGATGATATCAAATATACGAGTAGAACCGACTTTAATCGATAAAGTTAAAGCTGCTCAAGCTACGGACATGGAGCTGATGCGTATGAAGAAGAAAGTGCAAGAAGGTGCTATTCCAGAAGCAAGAATCGATGAAGAAGGAATACTTCGAGTCAACTCCAGACTTTGTGTTCCTAACGATTTTGACTTGAAGCATAGAATAATGATGGAGGCACACAACACACCGTTTGCAATCCATCCTGGGAGTACCAAAATGTATCACGATCTTCGACATACATTTTGGTGGAGCAATATGAAAAGAGAGATCGCGGAGTTTATCTCGAGATGTTTAACTTGTCAACGTGTAAAAGCGGAGCATCAAGTACCAAAGGGTCCATTGCAACCACTTGAGATTCCGAAATGGAAGTGGGAACACATTACTATGGATTTTGTTACGGGTCTTCCCAAGGTTTCTCAAGGCATAGATGCGATTTGGGTTATTGTTGATAGATTAACCAAGTCCGCTCATTTCTTGCCGATACGTGAGACTTATTCCCTTGAACGTCTTGCTAGTATGTACGTGAACGAGATTGTGAGATTGCATGGCATGCCAGTATCCATAGTTTCGGATCGTGACCCAAGATTCACTTCACGATTTTGGGTTAGCTTGCAGAAAGCTATGGGCACGGATTTACGATTCAGTTCGGCATACCATCCTCAAACGGACGGACAATCAGAGAGGACTATTCAAACTCTTGAAGATCTATTAAGACTTTGTGTCCTAGATCTCAAAGGGAGTTGGGATAAGTACCTACCATTGGTGGAATTCTCCTACAACAACAGTTATCAGGCGAGCATAGGTGTGGCTCCATTCGAGGCGTTGTATGGAAGAAAATGTCGTTCTCCAGTATGCTGGGACGAGGTGGGTGAAGCAACATTGTTGGGACCAGAGTTGGTACGCATTACTACAGAGAAGATCCAAACGATTCGACAACGTATACAAACGGCACAGGATCGACAAAAGAGTTATGCGGATCTTCATCGGAAGGACGTGGAATTTAATATTGGGGATCATGTATTGTTACGTGTTGCACCATGGAAGGGAGTTACAAGATTTGGGAAGAGAGGAAAGCTCAATCCAAGATTTGTTGGTCCATTTGAGATTCTTGAGCGAATAGGAAATGTGGCATATAGACTCGCATTACCTCCAAGCATGTCTCGTGTTCATAATGTTTTTCACATATCTATGCTTCGTAAATATGTTAAAGACCCGAACCACATTATTGAGTTAGAACCAGACGAGATAGCTGAAGATTTAACGTACGAGGAGGTACCTGTTAAGATCTTGGATAGGAAAGAGCATGTCCTACGCACGAAGGTTATACCACAAGTTAAGGTTTTGTGGAGAAACCATGCTATTGAAGAAATGACCTGGGAGTTGGAATCAGAAATGAAAGCGAGGTATCCTCACCTTTTTGAAACATCAGGTACGTACGTCAATTTCGAGGACGAAATTTCATAAGGAGGGGAGGTTGTAAGACCCCAACTTATTAATGAATAAAATCAAATTTTCTCTAAATATTATTGTGAATAATAAGGGGTTAATTTGATATAATACTTTGGTTATGGGTGAAATGTGCAAATTTTGCAAAATAAGCAAGTGGTTATAAAATATTCATTTTGTCGGTGAATATTCGTTTGGTCGTGGAATATTCTTGCTGTCGGGGAATATTCGTACGACGGCGCAGCCTTGTGGGGGCCCCATAACGGAAAGCGATTGGATGAAGAAAACGACAAGTATAAGTTATTTATAAATAACGGCGTAGTTGTTACCGTTAATACTGTTGGAATACCCGGTGGTTAAAATACAGTAGCACACGGTATTGCACCAATTATTGATTCTTACGTAAGAAGGCACTACTCAATAATTGTTACAGTAGTTATTGTTCAATATTTTATTTTATTGATTCAATAATTGTTGCGTTGATATTTTATATTATTGTTGTTTCAATAATTGTTGCTGCACAGTATTTTCCATTATCAGATCAATAATTCATATTATTTGAATAATATTATTAGATAACATTATTGGCAATGTCTAGAAAGTTCTGTCTAAGGAGAGGTTTGGTCATCTAATTGCGCGCCAGTAAGGAGAAATCCTTATTGGAAAGCCCCCTCTTTCCTGGGAACGGCCTGGTTGTCATAAATGTGATTCTGTAATATTATTTGTGAATAATTAATTATTGATTCATATGATAAGGAAATATTTATTTTATGTGGATATAAATGAGGGATATATTTTTGTGGTTAAAAATGAAGGAGTTAATGTTGAGGTTTTTATCAGTATTTTTGTCGGAATGGAGGTATTAAAAATCAGGGTTTTTGAGATATTTTGCGGGGGTTATAATTTTTAATCCGACCGTTGGATCGTGGTAATTTTTGGATATGTTATACATATATAAGTTGAGTATATGTCCACAAATTTTGAACCGTTAAAAATGAACGTATGATTTATTATGAATTTTACGAGATGACTGGTTCAGAAATTGTTGAATTTTCGGAGTTTATCATTTTGATGGAAAATTCTAGAATTGGTGGGCCCCACTTGGTTGGTGAAGAAATGTGCTGAATTTTTATTCAAATGTGGTGGGTGGGAATAGTAGCAGGTAAAGCCATCAGGTTGCAGGTTAAGTCTGCTTCGGCTGCTAAATTTTCCTATAAATAGAGGGCTAAGTTAGAATTGAAAATCACACCAGAAACAAGTTTTCTCTCTTTCTCTCTCTAGATTATTGAGTGTATTTTGTGAGTATTTAGATACTTTGAGAGTTTCTATTCATCAGAGCAAGTTTCTTTCAGCCTTATACCGGTATTCCGACCAGAAGTACTGATATTTTGAGGTAAGGGATATTATTTTCTTCTTAATGATATTATTTTCTTCAATATCATTATGCTGAAATATTGATATGAGTTTTTATCAAATTTGGAACTTTTTGTGTCGGGGTTACTATTCACGTATACGGCACTATTCACGTATACGGCACTATTCACGAATACGGCACTATTCACCGAAAAATAAAATTTTCCCTTTTTGTCCAAGATGTCTATTATGGTTACTATCTTTGATTGTATCCATGTTTTGATCTTTATTTTTGAATTCTGCTTCACAATTGATTATTATGAAGTATTATTGATCTTGGATAAACTGTTATACGAATCCCTACTATTTGTCCTTCTGTCTCACTGGATTCGTTCTCTTTAAGATATTTTTCATCATCCTCAGTCCTAAATGATGATATTACTGAATATCTTTGGCCTGTAGTGCAAAGATGTATGATTACTTGATGAATATCTTTGGCCTGTAGTGCAAAGATGAACAGGTGTTGAGATGAACATGACTGACAGGTGATACAAATGAATATCTTTGGCCTGTAGTGCAAAGATGAATATTTGGATAAAGATGATTATTAATTGATGTTACAGGGATAAAATATTGATGATGGACTTTTAAATCTTAGAAGATAGTAGAATTCTTTCTCTACTTGACTCTTCTAATGGTTTGCTGTTTCCGCTGCAGTTGTTGATCTAAAACTTGTTGTCGATTATATTCTATCAGATTTTTCCCTGTTGAAGACTAACGATAATTTGTTGTATATTATCTTAGTCATAATATTCTTTACTGGGCTAGTTGAGCTCACCCTTTTCCTTTTTGTTCCATTTTTCTTCTCAGGAGGTGAGAACATAGCAGGATCTAGTCGGGGTATGGAGTGATGGTTCTAGAAAGATGTTTTAGCAGTCCTCACTATTTCTGTAAAATAGTGTTTGAATAATTGTAATGAGGATTTATTTGAGTGTGGATATTGTCCAGAAGACAATATTTGTATTTAAACTCACAGTATATGTTGTCGTATTTTGTACGATAATTGTATTATTGAAGTTGTAGTTTGCTTTCTGTACCATGTATTTGGCGACTCAGAATGGGTGTTGTATACCTATTTTGGGGGCATCACACACACACACACACACATACACACACACACACACACACACACACATATATATATATATATATGCTATTGATTGTGATAATGAATGATGGAGATTGGAATTAATTTTTTCCTAGCCGCTACAAAGAAGATTACCAACCTTCAAGCTCAGTACTTGACATCTGCCGCTACAACTTGTAGCGGCAAAGGAGAAAAAAAAATAGCGGCAATACTTTTAATTAAGGCATGTGTTGAAACAACTCGGGTCAAATTCCAAGTCCGAATCGAATCAAATTAATCCATCAAAATAAGCTGTAAGACCCCAACTTTTATAAATAAAGATGAATTTTCTATAAATATCATTTTTGAATATTATGAAGTTAATTTGATATAATGTTATAGTTGTGGGTAATATTTATAAATTTTGCAAAGTAAGTAAGTTGTTATAAAATATTCGTTTGGTCGGGGAATATTCTTTTTGTCGGGGAATATTCGTACGACGGCACAATCATTGGTGGACCCCACAACGGAATTATTGTCGGATTGAGAAAACGACAAAATTATCTTTCTATAAAAATAACAGCTGAGGTATTACGTTAAAATCGTTAAAACTGTTGAACTACTTGGTAGTAAAAGTACAGTAATACGCGTGGTTGCATAGTAGCACACGGTATTGATTATTGATGCTTACGTGAGAAGTCACTCAGCTATACTCAATTATTGCTACAGTAATTGCTGCATCATATCTCTTAAATTATTGTCATAGTATCATCTGTTATATTATTGAGACGTTGTGGTAAGTTTGGTTATTTTATGGGGGGCCATATGTCATCATCTAAGAGTCTCTTCGTCAATAGTAATTACCGTCGTCAATAGTAATTACCGTCGTCAATAGTATTTACCTTGGTCAATAGTAATTACCTTCGTCAATAGTATTTACCTTGGTCAATAGTAATTACCTTCGTCAATAGTATTTACCTTGGTCAATAGTATTTACCTTGGTCAATAGTAATTACCTTCGTCAATAGTATTTACCTTGGTCAATAGTAATTACTTTCGTCAATAGTAGTTGTCCCTTCAATATTACCAAGAGTCATTTGACCCTTCGTTAAGACCAAGAGTCATTTGACCCTTCGTTAAGACCAAGAGCCACCCTCAGTTTTTCTATAAATAGAGGCCTAGGGCTTCATTATTTTTCACGAATTCATTCAAGCTATAGAGAGAGAAAGTATAGAGAGAATAAGAGAGAGAGAGATAAAAGTATTCTGCTACATCACTTTTCTAATATCCAGTTCTTTTAAGGTAGGGAATATTATTTCTTTTATATTCATGAAGAGAACTTCTGTTATTCCATTTGTTATTATTCTGTTGGAATAACCAGTATACGCGGTCTACCCTATACTTGGTGACATTCTTCTATTATTCTGTTGGAACATCCTGTCTGTGTGTTTTACACCGGACCTGGTTCCGTTTATTATTCTGTTGGAACATCCTGTCTGTGTGTTTTACACCGGACCTGGTTCCGTTTTATTATTATTCTGTTGGAATATCCTGTCTGTGTGTTTTACACCGGACCTGGTTCCATTATTTATTATTCTGTCGGAATATCCTGTCTGTGCGTTTACGCCGGACCTGGTTCCATTATTTATTATTCTATTGGAATAACCTGTCTGTGCGGTCTATCGCATGCATGGTGATTTCTTTTGTTATTCCATTCTTTATTGTACTCAGTTGGTTAAGTTTTGACTTCTATACTCCATGAAATTTGTGGAATATCCTTGATAGTTGCGTTTCATCCAGTATCTTTTCAAGAAAATATTCTTCTAAGCATTCTTGAATTTTACTCCACAATGCAGTATCATGTTGACAATTTGGACGTTGTTAATTCCTGGATAAATTAATTCTTGAACTTGTTTTATTGAATTCTTATATCATTGTCATCATCCTCATGTTTATAAAATGTTGAAAGTCATCTGTGGCCTGTAGTGCATAGATGGACTTGGTATGATTATGACCAGGGATTATTCGGTATAATCATGACCGTAATGTTACAAATGATGTGGTAAAAGTCCTCATTGGCCCGTAGTGCATTGATGGACAGTTGTTGGCATGATCATGACCATTAATGAATACACGAATATCCTTGGCCGTAGTGCAGGGGTGATTCGATGATGTGGATTATTTTATTAAGCTGAGTCTCAGCGATTACAGTGTTGAAAAACTTTTTAAATCATAAAAGATAGTAGAGTTTATTTTCTACTTGACTCTTTTAATGGATTGCTTGTTCCGCTACAGTTAAACTTGATGTCTATTATATTTTATCAGTTTAACATTGTTGAAGGCTAATGATAATTTATTCTGCATTATCTTAGTCATAATATTTCTTACTGGGCTAGTTGAGCTCACCCTTTCTTTCACTGTTCTCTTCAGGAAATGAGAACGTAGCTGGGACAAGTCGGGGTACGGAGTGATGGTCCGAATGATAGTATTAGTTAGTAGTCCTCACTATTCTATGTAATGGTGTGTTAATAAATGTAATGAGGACTCCTTTTGAGTATGAATACTCTCTAGAAGATAATATTTGTATTCAAACTCACAGTTTATGTTTTGTCGTATTGTACACGACAGTTGTATTAATCAGTTGTATTTGTATTCTGTACTATGTATCTGACGACCCAAGATGGGTGATGTATACCTAATTTTGGGGGCGTCACAGTTGGTATCAGAGCTTAGGGATATGATCCCTGGCTAAGATGTGAGAATAGAACTAGGAGGGGAGAGACGGGGAATTCCTTCGCTAGTATGACATACCTAAGTTTATTTGCATGGTATTTAATTGGTCGGTCATAATATAAGGATAATATATGACATATCAATTAATTTTTATTTTGTGGCAGTATCTGAAAATGGCATCTGAGAATGTTGAGAATAGCAATGGAGCACAGACGACTGTTGATTCACCACATATCAATAATCAGGATAATGTGCATCAGGAAGGTGTCAATCCTCATGCAAACAACAACACTGACCAAATGATGAATGATCAAATGTTCAGAGGCTTTATGCAATTCATGCAACAACAGGTGAAAGCGGCTCCTGTCCACAACGTAGGTGGAAATACTGGAAACTCTCAGGCGGTCACCGCTAAACAGTTTAAGGAGCTGGGACCACCGGAGTTTAAGGGAGAACCCAAACCACTTGTAGCTGAAACATGGATAAAGCAGATCACCAAGATATTTGATGTCTTGGGTTGCTCCGAGGAGCAAAAGGTTCCCTTTGCCGCCTTTATGTTGCGAGGAGAGGCAGATTACTGGTGGGAATCGATAAAGCGTACTCAACCTGCCGCACTGAAGATGTCTTGGGAGAAGTTTCAAGAGCTGTTTAACGACAAATACTTTCCCGAGAGTATTCGTCACATGAAGGAGGTGGAGTTCATCAAATTGGAGCAGAATAATATGACCGTGTCGCAGTACGAGGCAAAATTTGCGGAGTTATCCCGGTTTGCGTCCCACCTGGTGGATAATGAAGAAAGAATGACGCGGATGTTTTTAAGAGGTTTGAAGCCGGAGATACGTCAACATCTTGTTTCTCATAAACTGTGTTTGTATTCAGATGTTGTAAATAGGGCTCAGTTGGTGGAGCGCGATAACGAGACAACGCAACCAAAAGAGAGCAGCCGGCAAAATGATAATACCAGTGAGAGCAGTCATCGAAGCGGTGACAACAAGCGTGGAGGGAATCAACAGGCCAGAAATGGTAACCACTTCGGTGGTAATCAGGGCCAAAACAATAAGAATGGACATTTCAAGAAGAGGAGATTCAACAATGATGGAAAGACGTCAGCACCAGCACCTGTCGTTAAGGAAGGAGAACGACCACCTATCATATGTTTCAAATGCGGAGGGGAGGGGCACATCAGTCCAAACTGCGCGATGCCGTCCAAAGCATGTTATAATTGTGGAAGAGAAGGTCATTTAGCCCGATTTTGTCGTTTACCGAAGACAAATTCAGCTAGGATGGAGGCACCAAAAGCCGTCCCAGAAAAGTCAAAACCGGTTGTGCAAGGGAGAGCGTTTGTTGTGAACTCCCAGAGAGCAAGGAACCCGAATGAGGTCATCACGGGTAAGCTTATCATAAACTCTAAAGAAGTTTATACTTTATTTGATACCGGTTCAACCCATTCTTTTATTTCTCCTACTTGCGCTCATCGATTAAATTTGATTCCGGAGAAATTAGACTTTGACTTATCTGTGGAAACTCCGTTGGGAGAAACCTTCATTACCTCCACTGTTTATAAGTCTTGTTTGGTTCAAGTTGGTACCCACACATTACCTATCGATCTGATTTCATTAAAAATACTTGCATTTGACGTGATTCTAGGGATTGATTGGTTAACTACTCATTATGCAAAAATTGATTGTTTTCGTAAGGTTGTTAGTTTTCATATTCCTAATCGACCTATTATGCGAATTCAAGCAACCAAACCATTAAAATCAATCGCTGTCATCTCAAGCCATAAAGCTATTCGTTTATTGAAAAACGGATGTCAAGCTTTCTTAGCTCATGTCACAGATCTAAACAAAAATACGTCAGCTTTTGAATGATATTTCTGTTGTTAATAAATTTCCTGACGTATTTCCCGAAGAACTTCCTGGCCTACCCCCAGAGCGTGAAATTGAATTTTGTATCGACCTTGAACCCGGTACAAAACCCATTTCCAAAGCCCCATATCGAATGGCTCCTATTGAACTTCAGGAGTTAAAGACCCAACTGCAGGAATTGTTAGACATTGGTTTTATTCGTCCTAGTACTTCTCCTTGGGGTGCTCCTGTTCTGTTCGTGAAGAAGAAAGATGGGAGTATGCGACTTTGTATTGATTATCGGGAGTTGAATCATGTCACCATCAAAAATAGGTACCCATTGCCACGTATTGATGACCTGTTTGACCAGTTGCAAGGAGCACAATTCTTTTCAAAGATCGATCTTCGTTCTGGATATCATCAGCTGAAGGTTAGAACTGAGGATATTCCAAAGACGGCCTTCAGAACTCGGTATGGGCATTATGAATTCTTAGTTATGTCTTTTGGATTGACTAATGCTCCTGCTGCCTTCATGGATATGATGAACAGGGTATTCAAGGAATATTTGGATCACTTTGTGGTCGTCTTTATTGATGACATCCTTGTTTATTCCAAAAGCCGTGAAGATCATGAGCAACACTTGAGGCTGGTACTCCAAAAGCTTCGTGAATACAAACTTTATGCCAAGTTGAAGAAATGCGAGTTCTGGCTGGAAGAGGTAGCATTCCTTGGGCACGTAGTATCAAGTCGTGGAATATCGGTTGACCCGGCAAAGATTGAAGCTATTCAAAGCTGGGAGCAACCTAAATCAGTGACCGAAGTACGTAGCTTTCTTGGTTTAGCTGGTTATTATCGGAGATTCGTGGAAGGATTTTCTCGAATCGCTACTCCATTAACTCAGCTGACTCGGAAAGATACAAAGTTCGGTTGGAGCGAAGAATGTGAGCAGAGTTTTCAAGAACTCAAGAGGAGACTCATTTCAGCACCTGTTCTAACAATACCATCTGGCTCGGAGGGATTTGTCATCTACAGTGATGCTTCGAGCAAAGGGTTGGGATGTGTTCTCATGCAACATGGAAAAGTCATAGCCTATGCATCAAGACAACTCAAGGAATATGAGAGGAATTATCCTACTCATGATCTAGAGTTGGCAGCTGTTGTCTTTGCACTTAAAATTTGGAGGCATTACTTGTATGGGGAGAAGGTGGAGATCTTTACGGATCATAAAAGCCTCAAATATTTCTTCACTCAAAAGGAACTCAACATGCGACAACGACGTTGGCTTGAACTGTTGAAAGATTATGATCATACCATTCAATACCATCCTGGAAAAGCGAACGTGGTAGCTGACGCATTGAGTAGAAGATCATATGCAAGTACGAGTGCGATATTGTCAACACAAAGACCCATTTTGTGTGACTTGCAAAGGATGGAGATAGAGTTAAAGACTCCAGGGACCCATGTGATGATGGCGAATATACGAGTAGAACCGACTTTAATCGATAAAGTTAAAGCTGCTCAAGCTACAGACCTGGAGCTGATGCGTATGAAGAAGAAAGTGCAAGAAGGTGCTATGCCGGAAGCAAGAATCGATGAAGAAGGAATACTTCGAGTCAACTCCAGACTTTGTGTTCCTAACAACCCTGATTTAAAGTATGAAATCATGATGGAGGCGCACAACACACCGTTTGCAATCCATCCTGGAAGTACCAAAATGTATCATGATCTTCGTCATACATTTTGGTGGAGCAATATGAAGAGAGAGATAGCGTTGTTTATCTCAAGGTGTCTAACTTGTCAACGAGTCAAAGCGGAGCATCAAGTACCAAAAGGTCCATTGCAACCACTTGAAATTCCAGAATGGAAGTGGGAGCACATTACCATGGATTTCGTTACCGGTCTTCCTAGGGTTTCTCAAGGTATTGATGCGATTTGGGTCATTGTTGATAGATTGACCAAGTCTGCTCATTTCTTACCGATACGAGAAACTTATACACTTGAACGTCTTGCTCGTATGTACATAAACGAGATTGTAAGACTGCATGGTATGCCAGTATCCATAGTTTCTGACCGAGACCCAAGATTCACTTCACGATTTTGGGTTAGTTTACAAAAAGCTATGGGCACGGAGTTACGATTTAGTTCAGCATATCATCCTCAGACGGACGGACAATCAGAGAGGACTATTCAAACTCTTGAAGATCTATTAAGACTCTGTGTCTTTGACTTCAAAGGAAGTTGGGACAAGTTCTTACCATTGGTGGAGTTTTCCTACAACAACAGTTATCAAGCAAGTATTGGCATGGCTCCATTCGAAGCATTGTATGGAAGAAAATGTCGTTCTCCAGTATGCTGGGATGAGGTGGGCGAAGCAACGTTGTTGGGACCGGAGTTGGTACGTATGACTACAGAAAAGATTCAAACGATCCGACAACGTATAAAAACCTCACAAGATCGACAAAAGAGTTATGCTGATCTTCATCGAAAGGACGTGGAATTTGATGTAGGAGATCATGTGTTCTTACGTGTTGCTCCATGGAAAGGAGTTACGAGATTTGGAAAGAGAGGAAAGCTAAATCCTCGATTCATCGGTCCATTTTTAATCCTCGATCGAGTAGGAACTGTGGCTTATAGACTCGCTTTACCGCCAAGTATGTCTCGTGTTCATAACGTTTTCCACATATCCATGTTACGCAAATATGTGGAAGACCCGAACCACATTATTGAGTTAGAACCGGACGAAATAGCGGAGGATTTGACGTATGAAGAAGTTCCTGTTCAAATCTTGGATAAGAAGGAACATATTCTACGCTCCAAGGTTATACCTCAAGTCAAAGTTTTGTGGAGAAACCACGATGTTGAGGAAATGACTTGGGAGTTAGAATCAGAAATGAAATCAAGGTATCCTTACCTCTTCGACATACCAGGTACGTACCCTAATTTCGAGGGCGAAATTTCATAAGAAGGGGAGGTTGTAAGACCCCAACTTTTATAAATAAAGATGAATTTTCTATAAATATCATTTTTGAATATTATGAAGTTAATTTGATATAATGTTATAGTTGTGGGTAATATTTATAAATTTTGCAAAGTAAGCAAGTTGTTATAAAATATTCGTTTGGTCGGGGAATATTCTTTTTGTCGGGGAATATTCGTACGACGGCACAATCATTGGTGGACCCCACAACGGAATTATTGTCGGATTGAGAAAACGACAAAATTATCTTTCTATAAAAATAACAGCTGAGGTATTACGTTAAAATCGTTAAAACTGTTGAACTACTCGGTAGTAAAAGTACAGTAATACGCGTGGTTGCATAGTAGCACACGGTATTGATTATTGATGCTTACGTGAGAAGTCACTCAGCTATACTCAATTATTGCTACAGTAATTGCTGCATCATATCTCTTAAATTATTGTCATAGTATCATCTGTTATATTATTGAGACGTTGTGGTAAGTTTGGTTATTTTATGGGGGGCCATATGTCATCATCTAAGAGTCTCTTCGTCAATAGTAATTACCGTCGTCAATAGTAATTACCGTCGTCAATAGTATTTACCTTGGTCAATAGTAATTACCTTCGTCAATAGTATTTACCTTGGTCAATAGTAATTACCTTCGTCAATAGTATTTACCTTGGTCAATAGTATTTACCTTGGTCAATAGTAATTACCTTCGTCAATAGTATTTACCTTGGTCAATAGTAATTACTTTCGTCAATAGTAGTTGTCCCTTCAATATTACCAAGAGTCATTTGACCCTTCGTTAAGACCAAGAGTCATTTGACCCTTCGTTAAGACCAAGAGCCACCCTCAGTTTTTCTATAAATAGAGGCCTAGGGCTTCATTATTTTTCACGAATTCATTCAAGCTATAGAGAGAGAAAGTATAGAGAGAATAAGAGAGAGAGAGACTAAAAGTATTCTGCTACATCACTTTTCCAATATCCAGTTCTTTTAAGGTAGGGAATATTATTTCTTTTATATTCATGAAGAGAACTTCTGTTATTCCATTTGTTATTATTCTGTTGGAATAACCAGTATACGCGGTCTACCCTATACTTGGTGACATTCTTCTATTATTCTGTTGGAACATCCTGTCTGTGTGTTTTACACCGGACCTGGTTCCGTTTATTATTCTGTTGGAACATCCTGTCTGTGTGTTTTACACCGGACCTGGTTCCGTTTTATTATTATTCTGTTGGAATATCCTGTCTGTGTGTTTTACACCGGACCTGGTTCCATTATTTATTATTCTGTCGGAATATCCTGTCTGTGCGTTTACGCCGGACCTGGTTCCATTATTTATTATTCTATTGGAATAACCTGTCTGTGCGGTCTATCGCATGCATGGTGATTTCTTTTGTTATTCCATTCTTTATTGTACTCAGTTGGTTAAGTTTTGACTTCTATACTCCATGAAATTTGTGGAATATCCTTGATAGTTGCGTTTCATCCAGTATCTTTTCAAGAAAATATTCTTCTAAGCATTCTTGAATTTTACTCCACAATGCAGTATCATGTTGACAATTTGGACGTTGTTAATTCCTGGATAAATTAATTCTTGAACTTGTTTTATTGAATTCTTATATCATTGTCATCATCCTCATGTTTATAAAATGTTGAAAGTCATCTGTGGCCTGTAGTGCATAGATGGACTTGGTATGATTATGACCAGGGATTATTCGGTATAATCATGACCGTAATGTTACAAATGATGTGGTAAAAGTCCTCATTGGCCCGTAGTGCATTGATGGACAGTTGTTGGCATGATCATGACCATTAATGAATACACGAATATCCTTGGCCGTAGTGCAGGGGTGATTCGATGATGTGGATTATTTTATTAAGCTGAGTCTCAGCGATTACAGTGTTGAAAAACTTTTTAAATCATAAAAGATAGTAGAGTTTATTTTCTACTTGACTCTTTTAATGGATTGCTTGTTCCGCTACAGTTAAACTTGATGTCTATTATATTTTATCAGTTTAACATTGTTGAAGGCTAATGATAATTTATTCTGCATTATCTTAGTCATAATATTTCTTACTGGGCTAGTTGAGCTCACCCTTTCTTTCACTGTTCTCTTCAGGAAATGAGAACGTAGCTGGGACAAGTCGGGGTACGGAGTGATGGTCCGAATGATAGTATTAGTTAGTAGTCCTCACTATTCTATGTAATTGTGTGTTAATAAATGTAATGAGGACTCCTTTTGAGTATGAATACTCTCTAGAAGATAATATTTGTATTCAAACTCACAGTTTATGTTTTGTCGTATTGTACACGACAGATGTATTAATCAGTTGTATTTGTATTCTGTACTATGTATCTGACAACCCAAGATGGGTGATGTATACCTAATTTTGGGGGCGTCACATAAGCCCTCAAACTACTGGCCCAATAGTATCTTCTTGGGTCATCGTAGCCCACCACAGGCTCACCCAAAAGGTCATGACTTGAAGGTACTATTGGTAATAACTTATTTCCTTATATGGAGACAAATTTTTCCCTTATCTTTCGATGTGGGACTGAGGTGTTACAAACTCCCCCACTTAAATTTCTGGCGTCCCCGTCAGAACCGATCACACACACGGCCCAAAGATCTTTGACTCTAGCCATTGTGAGATAATACCGACTGGCTTCGTGTCCCCACCTCCGGACCTCCATCTCTCCATTGTGGGATAATACCACCAACCTTCGTGTCTTCACCTCCGACAACCCGATCGGATGACCCGACTCGAGCTTTCGAGAGTCGGGTCTGATACCATATGAAACAACCTGGGTCAAATCTCGAGTCCGGAATAAATCTCGGGTCAAATCCCAAGTCCGAATTGAATCAAATTCATCAAAATAAGGCCTCAAACCACTGGCTCAATAGTATCTTCTTGGGTCATCGTAGCCCACCACAGGCTCACCCAAAAGGTCATGACTTGAAGATACTATTGGTAGTAATTTATTTCCTTATATGGAGACAAATTTTTTTCTTATCTTTCTATATGGGACTGGGGTGTTGCATGAGTGGCAGGGGAAAAGCCAACTAAAACAAGGCTATTTTGCTTAATGCTAATATTAATATTAATGTTAGTATTAGCATTAATATTATTAATTTTAATATTAATACTAATATTAGTATTAAATCTACTTCTTTCCAACAACTAGATATATATGACAACTACCTACGAAACAGGAGGAAAGAAGTAGATATATCCTCCTCTATTTTCGTAGGTAGTTCTCAGATATATCTAGTTGTTGGGAAGGAGTAGACTTAATACTAATATTAATATTAATTCTAATATTAATATTAATATTAGCATTAATATTAATATGAATATTAGCATTAAGCAAAATAGCCTTGCTTTAGTTGATTTTTTCCCCTGCCAGTCATGCCTTAATTAATTAAAAACATTGCCGTTATTTTGTTTTCTCACTTGCCGCTACATGGTGTAGAAGCAGATGTCAAGTGTGGGTAGTTTGATAATTTTTCTTGTCGCTGGAAGGAATATCATTGCCACTACAAGGTGTAGCGGCTGAGGAAAAATATCGGACGACACATATCGGACGACACACACACACACATATATATATATATATATATATAATATATATATATATATATATATATATATATATATATACACGTCCATCCAAATATCGGACGACACATTAGCTATATTAATCGTCCGAATAGACGCTCAAAATTAGTTACATGGCTAACCTTAAATTTCCTTATGAGTTTAATGTGCTAACTTGTTAAATTTATTTCAACTTGAAATTATATCAAATCACACACTTTAATTATATTTATATATTTTATTTGAACATAATAATTGTCAATTGAATTGAATAATTATTGTGATGCCCCAAATCCGTGTGTTATAAGTCAAATATAAATTAACTTCAAATATTTGATGATTGGTTAAGCTCCAACAATTTTTTATTTTTATTTGTACAAAAATCTACTCTCTTTTTTCAAGATTTTTTTGAATTTTTAAAAAAATGCAAGATTTGTACTTTTATGATCTTTATTCAGGCTTTGAATAGTATCATATTAATTTTTTTAAATTCTCATAATAGTATATTAATATTTTCATATTATTTCATTTTAAAAAAATTAAGATTTGTAATTTTAAAATAAAATAAAAAAATACTATTAATTTTAGAACGCATGGAATGTGATTTTCTTTAAGTGATATATATAATAAATTTGGTACAAAATACGGTAACATGTATGTCAGGATGTGTCATTCTTTACATAGGAGAGTCTTTACATAGGAGTAGTAGGACTGCCTCGTTAATATCATAATAAGCCACGTTGGACAATAACATCATAGCATGCATGAATTGAAAAATTGCCTCCTGTCGCTACAAGGTGTAGCGGCAGACCAAGTTAAAATATGAAGATATTTTGATAATTTGTCTTGTTATTAAAGGAATATTACACTGTCGTTATAAGCTGCAGCTACAGAGACTAAATTATCATACATCTCAATCCTTTATTATTATGATCAACAGTTGAGGAGTTGGTTATTGAAATAGTATCGTGGCAACCGATTGTCACAGATAAGAACCATATATATATATATATATATATATATATATATATAAATATATATATATATATATATATATATATATATATATATATAGTTCGTTTTTTTCAGCGAACTGGAAGGAGTGAACAAAGTACCGTCGCTATAGCATAGAAAGTCGATTTTTTATACTATAACGACGGAAAAAATCATCACTATAGCCGATTCGCTCTTAATTAGCTCCCTCCAATTCGCTAGAGAGTGTCGGACTATATATATATATATATATATATATATATATATATACACGGTCCGAATCAAGTGCATACTCCTTATCTTACTCACCCGTGCTCACCTCCCTTTAGGCGACGGTTTTGGTCATACAACCGTCGTCTATACTTTTAACAACGCTATATGTTGTCCGTCGCTAAAAAATATACACGACGGTTGTATGACCAAAACCGTCGTCTAAAGGGAGGTGAGCACGGGTGAGTAAGATAAGAGATATGCACTTGATCCTTGCTCTCTCTCTCTCTCTATATATATATATATATATATATATATATAGGGATTCTATCCACAGTAACCGGTTGTTGGGAACAACCCATTTTTGGCCAGCCGCTACAACCTGTACCGGCCCTTAACAAAAAAAAAAAATTTTTATAAGCCGGTACAGGTTGTAGCGGCTGGTCAAAAATGGGTTGCTCTCAACAACCGGTTGCTGTGGATAGAATCTCATATATTATATATATATATATATATATATATATATATATATATATATATATAAGATGTGTATGTATATATATATATATATATATATATATATATATATATATATATATATATATATGATCCAGTACTACCCAAAAACCTCTCATATGCATACACGCACCACAAATGCCCACAAATTAATTAGGACAATCGTAATTTTGATGTAGTGAGAGCTCTTAATTATTGTATGTGGTCCAAATATTAATTCACTGCTTCAATATTAATGTAGACTTATAAGTCTATCTTTATCCTAATGACCATGCATTATCCTTCTTTTATACTCCTTTTTTTTTGTATATATATTTATTCTCCGAATAATAAGTTGTTACTTTAATCATAATGTCATGCATGGTAATGAAATTGTGAAAACAAACTTAAGTATGTTGTGTCATTTAACAATATAATCATAATTATTTTGTTTTATTTTTGAAAAATATACTATTTTCAAGAAACAAATAAATTACTATTTACGAGCATAATTCATGATTTGTCCATTTCGTTGCCTTTTTTCCGAAAATAACAAAAAAAAATGATGAATTTAATTATCTCTGAAAAGTTATTAACCCTAGAGGCTTGGATTAAGATGAAATTATACATTCTGAATAAACTGGGAAAAGAAATAGCATAGGCAAAGTTATTCCTTGTTTTTGTTCCACAAATTTTATTAGTCTAAAAACTGGAATGAGTACTACTTTATTAATCTTCCGATATTCACCAGAGTAAAGCGATCATTATGATGAAGTTGTAACAACTACGTTATACCTTTTTCTTACATTAATTATTATAGTAAGTATACATTTTAATTTTAGCGTGGTGTAGGATTGAGTAAGGAATTAGATTAAAATCGAAATCGAAATCGAAATCGCACTAAAAATCGCACAAATCTCATCAATACAAAGTTTTGTGCCCTTAATTTGGTAATATTATAATCGCTCTTCCAGAGACATAGATTAAGTTTGATGAATAATCGCTCTTCGAGAGCCTTTAATTAAGTTTGATGAGCTTCTGGCTCATACATCTTCATATATGTAAAACATAAATTAAACAATTATTACTTGAAACATAAAGAAAACATATCAAAATAAAAATACTTACTATAATAAAAATAATTGATTGGTATGAACATTTCCATCAACATCCTCAAGGATATCAAAAACATCAAAATGAGTTATATTCACTCTATTTGGAAAGTCAAGATAATTCATGTGATCTTCAAGATCATTATGATTAATAAAGTTTAATTATTTCAATTCCATTTCCTTTTTTTTTATGGAGTCTTGGTACAAATTTACCAAATATTTAAAAGTACAACGTGTACATTCTCTTTTCTATATTGATTGTTCCTTTCACGCCCACGACCACAACCATAATTTCCTCTATATTTATCAAATGAGGTTCCATTCACTTCAGGGAATGGAGTAGAACTGGTCGGACGAAATTGGTAATTTTTTAGCAAAAACTCATTATTTGTTCAGCCAGTTGAAGAAATGATATCACTTCTAGGAATATAATTTCCTTTATCGCTTCAGGGAATATATTATGAATTTACACTCACAATTTTTCTACTGCAGGAGCATATTCGAGGCATGAAATATGGTAAATATTTTTTTCTAACATGTCTTTATCAATATGTTTTTTTCATGGAGATGATGGCAAATAAAAATAATTGATTTTGCATGATCCTGCAGGGATGCATGTTTGTCAATCTTAATTATATCTTCAAAGTTGTCTTTATATGAATATTAGTATCAAGAGTCCATGACAAGTAATTCTTCCTCGATATATATCAAGAATAATAAATTCAAGTTCATAAGATTTGAAATCTATATAAATATATAAATACGTAAAAAATTAAATAAGTATAAATTTATAAGAAGACAATAAAAATATTTACCCTTCTCTAGTCACTTTCAAAATGGAAGAATTGGGAGGTGGAATGATTATTTGTTTATACTATTACTACTACATCACAAAAGTAGTGTACTAGCGTAATTTGTATTATCAGAAACTTCAGAATTGTCCATTATCATTATTGTCTCATGCGTCTTTTGTTAAACAAAAAGTTTATATGTATATCAAATTTAATTGTAATGAAACAATACTTACAGTGAGTTGAGAGAACCTTTTTTTTTCTTCCCAAAATTCTCAAAATTGGGTAGAGAATCGTACTGATAACGTGTTATAAAATATTATACTAAATATTAAGAACAATTATTAGTGAAAAGAGAGAGCATTCTCCTTGTATTTTCATGTCACCTCCATCCTCTTGACAATACTTCTATTTATAAGCACGTGTACATAAATACTTGAAAGTTTCAAAACTCATAGGTCATAAGAGTTTCAAAGCTTAAAGGATATAAGAATTATAAAGCTCAAAGGTCATTACAATAAAGAGGACTAGGAATGTATCTAGACATGGATAAGAATGTATTTAGACATCCACACACTATGTATAATTTTGTAACACATACAACGAAAAATATAATTAAAATCTCATAACTTCCCTTTCTTTTTAAAATTCATAAACATAACAATAAAAAATAATAATTTATTTTTATCCCTTCTCCTTCTATATTTTTTCTTTCTATCTCATCCCGCCAAACTCACATATAAAGCATAATTGTCACTTCCTCAAGTTGTTGAAAACCTAGTGGTGACATTAACAAGAAGAGTAGCATTATTTGAATAAGCCCACCAGTGCCCCGTGGGAAGTAGGAGTTGTATGATCATTACTCCAATAACCTTTCCAAAAAGAAAGATATTATATAGCTCCCCTAACAATGGCTTGTTTGCCCTACCAATTATGACTGCAAATGAGCAATGCATATGGGAAAAGTGTAGTTGCCAAAGTTGATTGACTGTGTGGAAAAGTGTAATTTTTTTAACTAACTGAAACGACAAAATAATCATTATGAGTTTGATAAAACGACAATAATATCATTAATGAAAAATTTGCTTTACAACCAGTCGAATGTAATATATGATATTTTAAAAATTAAAAAAATAATTATATAATATTAAATATAATATTTTTTTTATTTTTTAATATGAATCGTTTTAGAAAAATATTTTTGTTCCTTAATATAAGTCGTTTGAGAATTTTAAGTAAACATTACTTGCTTAGTTTCTAATATTACCTCAAGTATTAAATATAACTTTGGTTCCCTCATTATTTTCTGTCCAATATATAAATAACACTCTCTTCTTCCAATACAAGGGCAATATAGACAATTAATATTATAGTTAATATTATACAATTATTTCCTTAATACTTGTGCACAACTCTAAACGACTTATATTAAGAAACGGATGGAGTATCAATTATCTATAATACCCTTAAATTCTCATTTATTATTATACTCATCTTATACTCTCTCTCTCTCTCTCATATGTAATATTTTTTCATGAAAGGTAGTAATATTAAAAAGATTATAGTTAATTATCCTAGATTATATAAAAAAACAAAAACGTCATATATTAAAACAAAAACTCTAAGTGGACATGAGTGTATTTGAATTTTACCTATTTGTATTTTGACCTCCTAATAGAGGTAAAAATATAAATAAGTAAAATTCATATATACTCGTGTCTAATTTTCATATCTAATTTTTATGTTCACCTAGAAGAGCTCATGTTATAGATGTCGGAGGAGTATATAGATCTCCAAAGAGTACGGAGCAGTTCTAAAGTTCAACACAATAGAATTTGTTTTAACATGCGTATACATTATCACACCCTTAATCAATAGTATATAACAATTTAAGTCCATATATAAATGACATATTTCCAGAGTCTTTGGAAGCTCTGTACTTCAATAATTAGATCAGGTTCATAAAAAACAGCAAGACAAGAAGGCAGGCAGGCATGCAGGCATGCATGAGTCCTTTATATTACTTTCAAGTTTCAAAATGTTGACTTGCTTTCACTCTTTTTTCTTTTTCTTTTTTTGTAATGGGCTCCAGAATCTTTGAACATGATGTGATGTAATGTTAGAGTATATATCTTGTTTCATATCCAATATTTTGATAAAATATATCTAGTATATACTATATAATAATTTAAACCAACTCTTTTTATTACTAATTGGTTTTGAGTTAGAAAACACGATATTTTTATATGTTAAATTTGGGTCATTTTCATAAATTTAATATTGACAATATGGGTATATGTAGTCATTATTATTTTATTTTTATTTTTATTTTTATTATTTAGTACAAAGTATATATATATTATCAAGAAAGCTCCTGGATGAATATTCATTTGGGAGCTTTCATACAAATTCTAAAGTGAGAGAATACTTCTAGCTAGCCCAAAAAAGAAAAAAGTGAAAGAACACTTTAAGGGTTCAATGCGCGACCAAATATATCTGAGTTTTGTCCTGGACATAAGTGCGTGTGATAAGACACCTACATATGTGTGGTGGTTTAATTTATTTAATTAAACTATTTTTGTACAATGAAGGAATTAATTTTTTATCTAATGAATTTATTTATAATTTTGTGCAATTATTCATGAATTTCTGGTTCTGCCCCTACATGCACCAGAATTCTCACAAAGTAATAAAGCAACTTAAAATGCTAAAGATCAAGGTCTTACTCACAGCTATTCTTTTCATAATGATAGTTGCATATGTATTCCAACACTATGGTCAATGGTATATATATCTAGAAAAACTAAAAATGAATTATATACACAGCTACAAAAGCCAAATTTATGAAATGGATAGACATGAGATATGGTTTTTGGATGTGTATTATTAAATCAAGAACCTATTGACCCTATTTAAATACTTCCCACCTTTAAAAAATGAGTCCTGTTTTGTAGAATTTGTTAATTTTAAAAATGTATTTTTATGTTATGTTTATTCCTAAAAATAACAAATTGTTAGTTCTTTTATTTTTAAAAAAAACATATATAAATTTCATTAATCATTGGGGATCAGCGCGCAAAACCTATGGAGAGTCCCTCACAAGGACGGATGGAGGTAAAGGGCAGCATAGGCACTTGTCTATGCTTACTTTTTTTTATAGGTAAATTCAAAGGGCAGAATTTATAAGTTAGTAAACTCAATAGACAGATTAATAAAAAAATTAAACTTGGTGGGGCAAAAGAAAAATTTTTATTATAATATAATTCTTCAAAGTATGTGTTTACAGCTTACTGAAAGTTAGAGAGCGGCAATAGCTTATAAACTTGAAAAAAATTAGTTAAAATCTGTCTCTGCTCGAAATATTTTCTAGATTCGAAACTCCGATGAGGGTACATATCATACAAATTAATATCTAGACTTGTAAAGAATAATTCCGAGATTGAATATTTCACCAATCATATATATGTTATTTTAAGCTTCCTCAAGTTTTGTAAGGCCTCTTCTATACCAGAAAAAAGGTTTGATAAATAATTAATTAATTTCTCTTGAGAAATAGCAGCACACTATTTCACTTAATTTTGTCTACATTTGTATATATTAGGGTTATGGTTTAATTAATTTAAAAAAGAATTAACGGATTCAAAATACTAATTTATATGTACAAGTGAATCGTAATCAAAATAACGATAAAAAACGAAGAACGAACGAAGAACGTAGTAAAAGTTGTTGATGGATAAATTTAAAACAATACGTATGATGTTGTTGATGGACAAATTGAAAACCATCTATATATAGGAGGTTGTTGATGGACAAGTTTAAAACTTCGTAATTAGATTTGAAAGTTCCATGCGGAAAAGATTAAGAATTTGGTTGCATAATTGCATT
This sequence comes from Panax notoginseng, assembly GCA_016801055.1. Lineage (NCBI taxonomy): Eukaryota > Viridiplantae > Streptophyta > Magnoliopsida > Apiales > Araliaceae > Panax > Panax notoginseng. The sequence goes on from CM029020.1 coordinate 38,680,263, forward strand.
ATTATCCCCATCAACAACTAATAATGCTTAATTATTATTATGAAAATAATGCTTAAAATGTCCAAGTCCAACTTACATAAGTATTACAGATGTTTCACACTAAAAAAGACATCAAAATTGACCCCTGGTTCCTATATACTCCTTCAATTTCAAAATTATATATATATATATATATATATATATATATATATATATATATATATATATATAAAAAGACGATTTTTAAATATAATTTTATGTTCTCAAATATATAGTCTTAGTATTAATTATAAATTCGATTGTGATGGTGTGATATTGAAAATAATAGCAAAAAAATTAGAACTTAATGTAAGACCCCAACTTTTATAAATAAAGATGAATTTTCTATAAATGTCAGTTTTGAATATTATGGAGTTAATTTGATATAATGTTATAGTTGTGGGTAATATTTATAAATTTTACAAAGTACGCAAGTTGTTATATAATATTCGATTGGTCGGGGAATATTCGTTTTAACAGGGAATATTCGTACAACGACACAATCATTGGTGGACCCCACAACAGAATTATTGTCGGATTGAGAAAACGACAAAAATATTTTATTAAAAATAACGGCGGAAATTTTACCATTGTTACTGTTGAACTACTCGGTAGTAAAAGTACAGTAATACGTGTGGTTGCATAGTAGCACACGGTATTGATTATTAATGCTTATGTGAGAAGTCACTCAGTTTGATTCAATTATTGTCAGTTAATAATATGAATTATTTAGCGATAATGACGTTTTGTTTTATTCGTATTATTAACGTAATAAAACAGAAACATCTTTTTATATAAAACAGAATACTTTATTAAAGTTATTCTATAAATAGAATATATTATATTTTATTTAAAAGATTTTTCTTTAAATATGGACCGTCAGATTAAAGTAATCAATCTGGACCGTTCATGGATTAGTTACTATGCATTCTATTTTTCTATAAATAGCAGCTCATTCCTTCATTATTTCTTACGAATTCACTGAACTCTAGAGAGAGAAACTATAGAGAGAAACTATAGAGAGAGAGAAGAAGAGTATTCTGCTACTTAACTACTTCCTTATTTCAGCTCTTCTTTAAAACGGTAAGGGGTGTTATTTTTTCTTATTCATGAAGAGAACTGTTGTTATTCCATTTCTTATTATTCTGTTGGAATAACCTGTATACGTGGTCTACCCTATACTTGGTGACATTCTTCTATTATTCTGTTGGAACATCCTGTCTGTGTGTTTTACACCGGACCTGATTCCGTTTTTATTATTATTCTGTTGGAACATCCTGTCTGTGTGTTTTACACCGGACCTAGTTCCGTTTTTATTATTATTCTGTTGGAACATCCTGTCTGTGTGTTTTACACCGGACCTGGTTCTATTATTTATTATTCTGTCGGAATATCCTGTCTGTGTGTTTTACACCGGACCTGGTTCCATTATTTATTATTCTGTCGGAATATCCTGTCTGTGCGTTTACGCCGGACCTGGTTCCATTATTTATTATTCTGTTGGAATAACCTGTCTGTGCGGTCTATCGCATGCATGGTGATTTCTTTTGTTATTCCATTCTTTATTATACTCAGTTGGTTAAGTTTTGACTTCTATACTCCATGAAATTTGTGAAATATCCTTGATAATTGCGTTCATCCAGTATCTTTTCATGAAAATATTCTTCTAAGTATTCTTGAATTTTACTCCACAAAGCAGTATCATGTTGACAATTTGGACGTTGTTAATTCTTGGATAAATTAATTCTTGAACTTGTTTTATTGAATTCTTATATCATTGTCATCATCCTCATGTTTATAAAATGTTGAAAGTCATCTGTGGCCTGTAGTGCATAGATGGACTTGGTATGATTATGACCAGGGATTATTCGGTATAATCATGACCGTAATGTTACAAATGATGTGGTAAAAGTCCTCATTGGCCCGTAGTGCATTGATGGACAGTTGTTGGCATGATCATGACCATTAATGAATATACGAATATCCTTGGCCGTAGTGCAGGGGTGATTCGATGATGTGGATTATTTTATTAAGCTGAGTCTCAGCGATCACAGTGTTGGAAAATCTTTTAAATCATAAAAGATAGTAGAGTTTATTTTCTACTTGACTCTTTTAATGGATTGCTTGTTCCGCTGCAGTTAAACTTGATGTCTATTATATTTTATCAGTTTAACATTGTTGAAGGCTAATGATAATTTATTCTGCATTATCTTAGTCATAATATTTCTTACTGGGCTAGTTGAGCTCACCCTTTCTTTCACTGTTCTCTTCAGGAAATGAGAACGTAGCTGGGACAAGTCGGGGAACGGAGTGATGGTCCGAATGATAGTATTAGTTAGTAGTCCTCACTATTCTATGTAATGGTGTGTTAATAAATGTAATGAGGACTCCTTTTGAGTATGAATACTCTCTAGAAGATAATATTTGTATTCAAACTCACAGTTTATGTTTTGTCGTATTGTACACGACAGTTGTATTAGTAAGTTGTATTTGTATTTTGTACTATGTATCTGACGACCCAAGATGGGTGATGTATACCTAATTTTGGGGGCGTCACAGTTGGTATCAGAGCTTAGGGATATGATCCCTGGCTAAGATGTGAGAATAGAACTAGGAGGGGAGAGACGGGGAATTCCTTCGCTAGTATGACCTACCTAAGTTTATTTGCATGGTATTTAATTGGTCGGTCATAATATAAGGATAATATATGACATATCAATTAATTTTTATTTTGTGGCAGTATCTGAAAATGGCATCTGAGAATGTTGAGAATAGCAATGGAGCACAGGCGACTGTTGATTCACCACATATCAATAATCAGGATAATGTGCATCAGGAAGGTGACAATCCTCATGCAAACAACAACACTGACCAAATGATGAATGATCAAATGTTCAGAGGCTTTATGCAATTCATGCAACAACAGGTGAAAGCGGCTCCTGTCCACAACGTAGGTGGAAATACTGGAAACTCTCTGGCGGTCACCGCTAAACAGTTTAAGGAGCTGGGACCACCGGAGTTTAAGGGAGAACCCAAACCACTTGTAGCTGAAACATGGATAAAGCAGATCACCAAGATATTTGATGTCTTGGGTTGCTCCGAGGAGCAAAAGGTTCCCTTTGCCGCCTTTATGTTGCGAGGAGAGGCAGATTACTGGTGGGAATCGATAAAGCGTACTCAACCTGCCGCACTGAAGATGTCCTGGGAGAAGTTCCAAGAGCTGTTTAACGACAAATACTTTCCCGAGAGTATTCGTCACATGAAGGAGGTGGAGTTCATCAAATTGGAGCAGAATAATATGACCGTGTCGCAGTACGAGGCAAAATTTGCGGAGTTATCCCGGTTTGCGTCCCACCTGGTGGATAATGAAGAAAGAATGACGCGGATGTTTTTAAGAGGTTTGAAGCCGGAGATACGTCAACATCTTGTTTCTCATAAATTGTGTTTGTATTCAGATGTTGTAAATAGGGCTCAGTTGGTGGAGCGCGATAACGAGACAACGCAACCAAAAGAGAGCAGCAGGCAAAATGATAATACCAGTGAGAGCAGTCATCGAAGCGGTGACAACAAGCGTGGAGGGAATCAACAGGCCAGAAATGGTAACCACTTCGGTGGTAATCAGGGCCAAAACAATAAGAATGGGCATTTCAAGAAGAGGAGATTCAACAATGATGGAAAGACGTCAGCACCAGCACCTGTCGTTAAGGAAGGAGAACGACCACCTATCATATGTTTCAAATGCGGAGGGGAGGGGCACATCAGTCCAAACTGCGCGATGCCGTCCAAAGCATGTTATAATTGTGGAAGAGAAGGTCATTTAGCCCGATTTTGTCGTTTACCGAAGACAAATTCAGCTAGGATGGAGGCACCAAAGGCCGTCCCAGAAAAGTCAAAACCGGTTGTGCAAGGGAGAGCGTTTGTTGTGAACTCCCAGAAAGCAAGGAACCCGAATGAGGTCATCACGGGTAAGCTTATCATAAACTCTAACGAAGTCTATACTTTATTTGATACCGGTTCTACCCATTCTTTTATTTCTCCTACTTGCGCTCATCGATTAAATTTGATTCCGGAGAAATTAGACTTTGACTTAGCTGTTGAAACTCCATTGGGAGAAACCTTCATTACATCCACGGTTTATAAGTCTTGTTTGGTTCAAGTTGGTACCCACACATTACCTGTCGATCTGATTTCATTAAAAATACTTGCATTTGACGTGATTCTAGGGATTGATTGGTTAACTACTCATCATGCAAAAATTGATTGTTTTCGTAAGGTTGTTAGCTTTCATATTCCTAATCGACCTATTATGCGAATTCAAGCAACCAAACCATTAAAATCAATCGCTGTCATCTCAAGCCATAAAGCTATTCGTTTATTGAAAAACGGATGTCAAGCTTTCTTAGCTCATGTCACAGATCTAAACAAAAATACGTCAGCTTTGAATGATATTTCTGTTGTTAATAAATTTCCTGACGTATTTCCCGAAGAACTTCCTGGCCTACCCCCAGAGCGTGAAATTGAATTTTGTATCGACCTTGAACCCGGTACAAAACCCATTTCCAAAGCCCCATATCGAATGGCTCCTATTGAACTTCAGGAGTTAAAGACCCAACTGCAGGAATTGTTAGACATTGGTTTTATTCGTCCTAGTACTTCTCCTTGGGGTGCTCCTGTTCTGTTCGTGAAGAAGAAAGATGGGAGTATGCGACTTTGTATTGATTATCGGGAGTTGAATCATGTCACCATCAAAAATAGGTACCCATTGCCACGTATTGATGACCTGTTTGACCAGTTGCAAGGAGCACAATTCTTTTCAAAGATCGATCTTCGTTCTGGATATCATCAGCTGAAGGTTAGAACTGAGGATATTCCAAAGACGGCCTTCAGAACTCGGTATGGGCATTATGAATTCTTAGTTATGTCTTTTGGATTGACTAATGCTCCTGCTGCCTTCATGGATATGATGAACAGGGTATTCAAGGAATATTTGGATCACTTTGTGGTCGTCTTTATCGATGACATCCTTGTTTATTCCAAAAGCCGTGAAGATCATGAGCAACACTTGAGGCTGGTACTCCAAAAGCTTCGTGAATACAAACTTTATGCCAAGTTGAAGAAATGCGAGTTCTGGCTGGAAGAGGTAGCATTCCTTGGGCACGTAGTATCAAGTCGTGGAATATCTGTTGACCCGGCAAAGATTGAAGCTATTCAAAGCTGGGAGCAACCTAAATCAGTGACCGAAGTACGTAGCTTTCTTGGTTTAGCTGGTTATTATCGGAGATTCGTGGAAGGATTTTCTCGAATCGCTACTCCATTAACTCAGCTGACTCGGAAAGATACAAAGTTCGGTTGGAGCGAAGAATGTGAGCAGAGTTTTCAAGAACTCAAGAGGAGACTCATTTCAGCACCTGTTCTAACAATACCATCTGGCTCGGAGGGATTTGTCATCTACAGTGATGCTTCGAGCAAAGGGTTGGGATGCGTTCTCATGCAACATGGAAAAGTCATAGCCTATGCATCAAGACAACTCAAGGAATATGAGAGGAATTATCCTACTCATGATCTAGAGTTGGCAGCTGTTGTCTTTGCACTTAAAATTTGGAGGCATTACTTGTATGGGGAGAAGGTGGAGATCTTTACGGATCATAAAAGCCTCAAATATTTCTTCACTCAAAAGGAACTCAACATGCGACAACGACGTTGGCTTGAACTGTTGAAAGATTATGATCATACCATTCAATACCATCCTGGAAAAGCGAACGTGGTAGCTGACGCATTGAGTAGAAGATCATATGCAAGTACGAGTGCGATATTGTCAACACAAAGGCCCATTTTGTGTGACTTGCAAAGGATGGAGATAGAGTTAAAGACTCCAGGGACCCATGTGATGATGGCGAATATACGAGTAGAACCGACTTTAATCGATAAAGTTAAAGCTGCTCAAGCTACAGACCTGGAGCTGATGCGTATGAAGAAGAAAGTGCAAGAAGGTGCTATGCCGGAAGCAAGAATCGATGAAGAAGGAATACTTCGAGTCAACTCCAGACTTTGTGTTCCTAACAACCCTGATTTAAAGTATGAAATCATGATGGAGGCGCACAACACACCGTTTGCAATCCATCCTGGAAGTACCAAAATGTATCATGATCTTCGTCATACATTTTGGTGGAGCAATATGAAGAGAGAGATAGCGTTGTTTATCTCAAGGTGTCTAACTTGTCAACGAGTCAAAGCGGAGCATCAAGTACCAAAAGGTCCATTGCAACCACTTGAAATTCCAGAATGGAAGTGGGAGCACATTACCATGGATTTCGTTACCGGTCTTCCTAGGGTTTCTCAAGGTATTGATGCGATTTGGGTCATTGTTGATAGATTGACCAAGTCTGCTCATTTCTTACCGATACGAGAAACTTATACACTTGAACGTCTTGCTCGTATGTACATAAACGAGATTGTAAGACTGCATGGTATGCCAGTATCCATAGTTTCTGACCGAGACCCAAGATTCACTTCACGATTTTGGGTTAGTTTACAAAAAGCTATGGGCACGGAGTTACGATTTAGTTCAGCATATCATCCTCAGACGGACGGACAATCAGAGAGGACTATTCAAACTCTTGAAGATCTATTAAGACTCTGTGTCTTTGACTTCAAGGGAAGTTGGGACAAGTTCTTACCATTGGTGGAGTTTTCCTACAACAACAGTTATCAAGCAAGTATTGGCATGGCTCCATTCGAAGCATTGTATGGAAGAAAATGTCGTTCTCCAGTATGCTGGGATGAGGTGGGTGAAGCAACGTTGTTGGGACCGGAGTTGGTACGTATGACTACAGAAAAGATTCAAACGATCCGACAACGTATAAAAACCTCACAAGATCGACAAAAGAGTTATGCTGATCTTCATCGAAAGGACGTGGAATTTGATGTAGGAGATCATGTGTTCTTACGTGTTGCTCCATGGAAAGGAGTTACGAGATTTGGAAAGAGAGGAAAGCTCAATCCTCGATTCATCGGTCCATTTTTAATCCTCGATCGAGTAGGAACTGTGGCTTATAGACTCGCTTTACCGCCAAGTATGTCTCGTGTTCATAACGTTTTTCACATATCCATGTTACGCAAATATGTGGAAGACCCGAACCACATTATTGAGTTAGAACCGGACGAAATAGCGGAAGATTTGACGTATGAAGAAGTTCCTGTTCAAATCTTGGATAAGAAGGAACATATTCTACGCTCCAAGGTTATACCTCAAGTCAAAGTTTTGTGGAGAAACCACGATGTTGAGGAAATGACTTGGGAGTTAGAATCTGAAATGAAATCAAGGTATCCTTACCTCTTCGACATACCAGGTACGTACCCTAATTTCGAGGGCGAAATTTCATAAGAAGGGGAGGTTGTAAGACCCCAACTTTTATAAATAAAGATGAATTTTCTATAAATATCATTTTTGAATATTATGGAGTTAATTTGATATAATGTTATAGTTGTGGGTAATATTTATAAATTTTGCAAAGTACGCAAGTTGTTATATAATATTCGATTGGTCGGGAAATATTCGTTTTAACAGGGAATATTCGTACAACGACACAATCATTGGTGGACCCCACAACAGAATTATTGTCGGATTGAGAAAACGACAAAAATATTTTATTAAAAATAACGGCGGAAATTTTACCATTGTTACTGTTGAACTACTCGGTAGTAAAAGTACAGTAATACGTGTGGTTGCATAGTAGCACACGGTATTGATTATTAATGCTTATGTGAGAAGTCACTCAGTTTGATTCAATTATTGTCAGTTAATAATATGAATTATTTAGCGATAATGACGTTTTGTTTTATTCGTATTATTAACGTAATAAAACAGAAACATCTTTTTATATAAAACAGAATACTTTATTAAAGTTATTCTATAAATAGAATATATTATATTTTATTTAAAAGATTTTTCTTTAAATATGGACCGTCAGATTAAAGTAATCAATCTGGACCGTTCATGGATTAGTTACTATGCATTCTATTTTTCTATAAATAGCAGCTCATTCCTTCATTATTTCTTACGAATTCACTGAACTCTAGAGAGAGAAACTATAGAGAGAAACTATAGAGAGAGAGAAGAAGAGTATTCTGCTACTTAACTACTTCCTTATTTCAGCTCGTCTTTAAAACGGTAAGGGGTGTTATTCTTTCTTATTTATGAAGAGAACTGTTGTTATTCCATTTCTTATTATTCTGTTGGAATAACCTGTATACGTGGTCTACCCTATACTTGGTGACATTCTTCTATTATTCTGTTGGAACATCCTGTCTGTGTGTTTTACACCGGACCTGGTTCCGTTTTTATTATTATTCTGTTGGAACATCCTGTCTGTGTGTTTTACACCGGACCTGGTTCCGTTTTTATTATTATTCTGTTGGAACATCCTGTCTGTGTGTTTTACACCGGACCTGGTTCCGTCTTGTTATTATTCTGTTGGAATATCCTGTCTGTGTGTTTTACACCGGACCTGGTTCCATTATTTATTATTCTGTCGGAATATCCTGTCTGTGTGTTTTACACCGGACCTGGTTCCATTATTTATTATTCTGTCGGAATATCCTGTCTGTGCGTTTACGCCGGACCTGGTTCCATTATTTATTATTCTGTTGGAATAACCTGTCTGTGCGGTCTATCGCATGCATGGTGATTTCTTTTGTTATTCCATTCTTTATTATACTCAGTTGGTTAAGTTTTGACTTCTATACTCCATGAAATTAGTGGAATATCCTTGATAATTGCGGTTCATCCAGTATCTTTTCATGAAAATATTCTTCTAAGTATTCTTGAATTTTACTCCACAAAGCAGTATCATGTTGACAATTTGGACGTTGTTAATTCTTGGATAAATTAATTCTTGAACTTGTTTTATTGAATTCTTATATCATTGTCATCATCCTCATGTTTATAAAATGATGAAAGTCATCTGTGGCCTGTAGTGCATAGATGGACTTGGTATGATTATGACCAGGGATTATTCGGTATAATCATGACCGTAATGTTACAAATGATGTGGTAAAAGTCCTCATTGGCCCGTAGTGCATTGATGGACAGTTGTTGGCATGATCATGACCATTAATGAATATACGAATATCCTTGGCCGTAGTGCAGGGGTGATTCGATGATGTGGATTATTTTATTAAGCTGAGTCTCAGCGATCACAGTGTTGGAAAATCTTTTAAATCATAAAAGATAGTAGGTTTATTTTCTACTTGACTCTTTTAATGGATTGCTTGTTTCGCTGCAGTTAAACTTGATGTCTATTATATTTTATCAGTTTAACATTGTTGAAGGCTAATGATAATTTATTCTGCATTATCTTAGTCATAATATTTCTTACTGGGCTAGTTGAGCTCACCCTTTCTTTCACTGTTCTCTTCAGGAAATGAGAACGTAGCTGGGACAAGTCGGGGAACAGAGTGATGGTCCGAATGATAGTATTAGTTAGTAGTCCTCACTATTCTATGTAATGGTGTGTTAATAAATGTAATGAGGACTCCTTTTGAGTATGAATACTCTCTAGAAGATAATATTTGTATTCAAACTCACAGTTTATGTTTTGTCGTATTGTACACGACAGTTGTATTAGTAAGTTGTATTTGTATTTTGTACTATGTATCTGACGACCCAAGATGGGTGATGTATACCTAATTTTGGGGGCGTCACACTTAATTTGGACAATGACAATATATATGTGCACTTGTGCTACCTCATTATTAGGTAATTAATTGTCACCATATAAAGTTTCTCAGTTTGTCTGTTTATGTAATGAGTTTTCATAAACATAGAAACCCATGTTGTTTATCTATATATAATATATATATATATATATATATATATATATATATATATATATATATATATATATATATATTGGAAAACTTGAGGGGGGGGGGAGACCTTGAGGGTGAAGGAATAAAATGAAATGAATTTTTTTTAATCATTATTAGGTTATATTTTAGCATTGTTGTTGATGTCAAATTAATTGTATTTTAGATTTTTACCTAAATTTAATCAATAGAAATTAAAAATTATTAATTGTATTAAGTTATTAATATAAATTACAAATTATTAATTGTATTTTAGACAACTTGTAATTTCTCTCCAACAATTTTTTAAACTGCAAAAAAAAAACACATAATATGTAGCATTATTCATCAAATGGTAGCATTGTTAATTTCATTAATTAACACGGACTTGTCTTTGGATTGTATGAGATATGAAGAAGTATGATACTCATGGGCTGATTTTGGTCCATAATGATTTGGACTACAGCCCAGTATTAAGGCCTAAATTAAAGTAGTGTAATAATGTCATATTATTTAAAATATTAATTAAGACCAAAAAATTAAAATTTTTAATATTACCATTACATTAAGGTTCGTTTTGATAATTATTTATGCTTCCAACTTTTTATTTCTGCTTCAATTTTTTCGAAAAATAGTGTTTGGTAACTATTTTTGCTTTGAAAAAAGTCAAAGCAATATCCACTCAAAAAAGTGAAAACACAAAAAAAAAAAAAAAAAAAAAAAAGCTTCTTCAATTTTGACAACACAAGCGTGTAAATGAACCGAGTCGGATCGAGTATTGAGTTACTCAGATTTGGTTCACAAAATTTATCGAGTATTAAATAAGGTTTGATTGAAGCTCGTTTAATTACCGAGTCGAACACGATTTCGAATCGAGCCCGAACAGTTTAAATATTTCGAATGAATATGATCTGAGTATCAACAGAAAATTATAATTTGAAAAGGTTCAAGTAATTTATCAAACTTTAAAATTTATTCATATGTGAATCATTTATGTTTCAAGTCGAGCGAGTACGGATCGAGCCCGTACTGTTTGCTCATTTTACAGCCTCAAACACAAGGAGTCGTTCCAAGTTTAGCGAGGTACAGACATCGAATCTTGTTAACAGGAAAATTTTAAACTCTTCCTCTTCATAAAAAATTAAAAAATAAAAACTAACATTCAAATATAAAAATATCAAGCAACTTTGTCTGATTTTTGTTTTCATTAGTGAAAACATTAAAAGCAGAAATATATAAAAACAAAAATAGATTGCAAAAACATGACAATAGAAAAAATTTCCAAAGGAACATTTGATTAAAGTTCCATGCAGGCATGCGGCAGCTAATTAATTTAACAGACCCCTTCAATTTGGTATCCAAAAAAAAGGTCAAATGCGGTGAACGTGGATCGAACACGTGACCTTCAGATCTTCAGTCTGACGCTCTCCCAACTGAGCTATCCCCGCATATGGGAAATTAGGGCGTCATAATAATATTTAGAAGAATTGTAAAGTTCGGTCAAGTAGAAATAAATATTTATGAATATGTTGGATAAGGTATGAGTGAGAGCAGATCCCCTGTTCCTATTTTTCCTGTCCTCTTTGTGTCCCTCCACTTAAATTTTGACACCTAGTCACTTATTTAATTTTAAAATTAATTAGTGTTAAGTAAAAGGGTAGATGTCAAAATTTAAGTGGTGGGACACAACGGGACAAAGAAATTGAAGACAGAGGATCTGCTCTCGGTTTGGATATTGGAAGGACAAAATATGATTACCTGAAATGAGAGAGACAGACTTGAGATCATAAACCAGTTAAAGGTGAATACTGAATTATTTTACTTGTGTAAAACATGCTCATTTAGGATAGAGGAATGAAGGTTATTGGAATTAGGCTTTAAGGCTTATAATACTAATCTGGAGGGGAGAGAGGTAATTAAGAAAGGTAATTAAGAAAGGTGAGTTTATTTCTTCGCAAGTTTATTTTTCTATGAAATTTAATTGATTCTTTATATTATAATGGCGATTGTGTATTTTAATTATGAAATGATTAATGTATCAGATTCTATTCGAACTTGCAAAATGAACACATTTATCGGTTCCTGCTTCACCTGAATTGTCAAAAAATTATATCCTCAAAAATTGAGGTTTCAAAAAAAAATGGGTAATCTAAAGAAGGAAAAAAATTCTTAATGGTGTATTAGATAATGACACAAGTACACTGCTAGTTGCATAAATTATTCTCTATTATTTTCAAAAGTGGACTTGGAACATAATCACTGATTATCACTGGATATCGTATCAAACTGTAAGGGGGGGAAATGAAACCATAGTCTTCCAAATTCAAATATTCCCATTTCCTTCAATGCATCAATTAACATAAAATTATCATTTTATGGTAAGTAACACTTGCTGCAGTAAATTTAAGAGTAAGATCTTTTTATAGGTCAGGCCTCCTTTATTGATTTACTTCTAATAGGAAAAACTTAATTTTCCGGTTCATGTTACCTACCCTTCTCACTAGTTTTCACTTGGGTACTTTTATTTTTGATTTGTATAATTGCTTAAACTATAAAGCAGACCTGAATTCCCTTTTTATAATTCAAAAGTATCATAACTCAGAACTATGACACAACACTAGCATGGCCTACGGAGTAACAATAACAATCCCCCCTTGTGCCTAAATCTCAAAAGAACCAATAAATCACACGGCAAGAAAGCTAGCAATCAAAGAGTGGAAAAAGGATTGTAATCTCCCATTGATGAACAAGGGTGTCCAACTCTTTAAGACTTTTAACTCATTATTCAGTCAAACTGGTGCACAGATGATAAAACTCCAGAGAGAAAGCAAATAGGTAAAAATAATACAAGACTAAATTCCATCCTCAAAATACAGCAAGTAATAAGATTCAAGATTCCAAAACCAAAACAAAGACAAACACCCAACATATAAAAATGCCTAAACTCATCTTTCAGACTACAATTGCCCGTTGGAACCTTATGATGCTGCAGCAGCTCCCTTGCTTCTTGGAGTTGCTTGAGTACCTAACCAGACAAAAAGAAACAAACCACCAAATGAATTGATCAAACTACACTGCAATAATATACTATAGAAAATAACTATAACAGCAAAGAAAAATAGTTTACCTTCTCTGAAGTTGGACTTGAACCTGCGTGGAACATGACGGAGGTACCTCATACGACCTGTTCCAGTGGTCTTCCTTCGGATGGCCTTCACACTCCAGTTATCTGAAACAAAAATCAACAAAGACTAGATTAGAAAACCCAATCAGCTTATTTAAATTTACTGAAACTTTGATATCAATTGCACTTTAAAGTATAAATTGTCTCACAAGGTAGGAAATAGAACTGGTAGTGCTCCTCGTGATGGAATTCAAAAGCAGATATTTGTTAAAATGGCAGTATTAAATGTTAGGTGTATGGCGACACAATCATTCACCCCAATCCCACAGCATTTTAAGAGGCATAATAAATTGGGCAGTCCATTTAGATAAACAAAATGTTAAGCAGTTGTTTTCATTTACAGATTTTTACCCATATTAAGATTTTATTCTTTTCTTTATTAATTTGTTTAATCTTTTTGGTTTTTCTCCTTACCTTTCTACTGTTCCACTTATATAGGGGATTCATTTTCAGCCTTCCCCAACTAATTGGAGAAAAGTGGCACCATTGAATTGAGTTCATACACAGTTCCCTTTTATGTGACGAGTATCTCGTACATTCTAAGATGGGTAAGTACGACAGATACAATGGACAAACAAAGGGATTATCAATTTGCGTTTATACTGGTATAACAAAGAAAATGATATATCTTGTGACATAAAAATTGCAACTTTTGTTGCGAGTAGATACATCAACAAATTACCAATTTATCTGCACTAATTTACTTAGTGTGCTATTGTATGCAGTTGCAACAAAAATATTTTAGCCTCCTAGTGAGGAGAAGAAAGAGAAAGAGTTAATCGCTCATAAAATAAGATAAGGACTGCCCTTATTCAATTACCTCCTAATGTCACAAGATATTGCAGAACTTTATAACAAATAAACCCAAAAGGGTTTCATGAGCTGGGCACATTTCAAGGAAACATCAGAGATAGCTTAAATAACATACAAATAACAAGAAAATAATTTCCTAGAATCAAAATCCTCCCTTTTAATCTTCCTCATCTCTTACTACTCCAAAGATAAGTAAAGTAGGTAACTGAAAAGGTAAAATAATAAAACACATTGCTTCCCTGCTGAGAAATTAACATAATGAAACCAAAATTGAGATGCTTTTGACCACTTCAGCATTCTATATTTGTTTTCAGAATAAGCTACAAAAAATTTCTACCAAAAATTACAATTGCAAGAATTAACACTCTTCCATATTAAACACCTTCAGTTCTGGTCTTTTGATCAGATCAAAGGTTATTATCACTCTACAACCAAACAAGTCAAAAATATGAATTGAAACACACTGACCACTTTATTAACAACCATTCTACAACTAAACCAAAAACTGAAAAATTAAAATATGCAAAAACTATTTGATTAATCCAATGAATTAAAGATTCATAATGAGAGAGATAATTACATTTGCGAACACGAGCTGCAGGAAAGGCGCAAGCAGAGCAGCGACTCTTCTGGAGGTGGAAGCTGCGGCGGCCGCATCTTACACACAGTGTGTGTGTTTTGTTCCTCCTCTTACCAAAGCTTCCTGTTCCTTTCCCAGCTTTTCCCTGTAAAATTAACCATAACAAATAGAATCCAATTTCATTACAACAGAAGATCAAAACCATATCACAACAGATTCATAATCACTACAATTTGGGAGAGATATAATTACCATTCTGTGACGAAACCTAAAACCCTAGCTCCGGATGTCTCTGCAGGGAAAAATGAAAAAATCAGCGGCGTTGCGTTATTTATAGTTGGACTATATTAGGGTTTCTCTGATGTAGTGAGGCAATGCTGGGTTATTTGGGCTAAGCTTAGCCCATTTTCGACACTTCGGCTCCAAAGGTTTGTTTAGCAATACAGCATAGCCCATTTTCGTGATTGCACCTAACCTTTTTCTTTACTTTTTTTTTCTTTATTATTTTTTAGTAAATTTATAAATACATCAGATTTACTCCCTCCTTTTCGAATATATTATTAAAAAAAATTGGAATTGGGATAACCTAATTCATAGGTGGGCCTCCACCCCACTTGTTTCTCTCTCTTTTTTCTTTACTTTTATAATGCATTCGGAAAGTAACGAGTAAATTTTAATTTTAATTTTTTTTTCCAAGCATATACAGTGTGTTTGAATGTGAATTTTAAAAAAAAAAACAGAAAGGAAAGGAGAAAGAGATAAATTATGGAGTAAAATTTAAAAGTCTATTTTTATGAATTTTTTTTTAATAAAAAAAATGAGAGAAATATATAGCAAGTCTTATCCCAAAATTGAGAAGATTTGGAATCTCAAACTTCTATAACAACATTGTGTTCCAAAAATACCTTTATAATAATTTATTAAAGTAGTCTTATAAGTTATAAGTGTAAAATAGTTCAAATAACTCAAATTTTTAATTTAATTCGCTTCAAATATAAATTTAAATTCGATCAAATTTTAAAATTTCATAAATTAATCCAACTTTTTCTCAATAAATTGAACCAAATCTGATCTATTCACTCTGGCTCGCAAAGAGCATTAAGGGGACATTGGGATTTGGGACAATGCTTCGGTCTCAGAGCCGGAAGGAACACTGCTTTGGTCTCACCGCCGCGACTCTGGTGGACAAGGCTGTGGAGCTCAACCACCTCGGCGCCAATAGCAAACCTACGCCTTTCATGTGCCTCGTCATGAAGATGCTCCAGATCTAACCCGAGGAGGAAATTGTCGTCGAATTCATCAGGAACAAAGATTACAAGTCAGTTTTCGAATTTTAAAGTCACTTGTTAATTGTACTAATTAGTGGATATTAATGTGTAAGTAGTATTTATGTGTTCGTTGAATGCTCTTACTGAATTAGGGTTTAAAGTAACTTTGATATTCGATATGACCAACGTTTGGTGGTATTTTGTCTAGTCATTGATTTGCTCAAGCCCACCTCGCATTTTAAAAGATTAAAATTATCAGGATAATATTAAAGAGTAGATTATTAACTGATTTTACTGCCTCTTCCATGGATAATCCTGCATTTCAAGATCAGGATCATATTAAAGAGTACTTTTTTTTAAACTAATTTTGTTGTTTGCAGGTGTATAATCCTGCCTTTAGTTTTATTCTCTCTTATTGGGAATGCCTTTTTTTGTTGCATTCATTCTGTAACCATATTTACACTCACTCTTTGCTAAGCAGATACGTCCGGGTGCTTGGTGCTTTTTATTTACGTCTTACAGGGACAGATATTGATATATACGGCTACTTAGAGGCTATAGCCTTTATACAATGATTATCAAAAATTGAGGCGCAAATTAGCTGATTGACGTATGATTTTTACCTTTCTTTTACATTTACATTTGTTGTGAAGCTGCTAATTTATGATTCTAAAATTCTTGGTATGATTTAATAATTTATTTTATTCTAATCTTTTAGCAATTTTGACAGAATTCACTTTGACACATATGGATGAGCTCATTGATGAACTTCTTACAAAAGATTATTCTTGTGATATTGCATTGCCACATAAAGAAAAGGTACTCTTTTGTGACAATCTTAGTTTACATGCACATCTCTAGAGTATCTGGTCTAACTCCTGTATTAGATTATTTTGGTTCCGTAGAACTCTTGCATTCTGTGAAATTCACGCTATCTTAGTTTTTGCTGGTTCAGCATATTTTTGTCTTTAAACTGTCGTTATGTGTTTTGTTGGGCGTGAATGAAGTGTTTATATGGCAGTAAATGAATCAGGCGCGGTGATATTGAGCTAGGTATCTGATTCTGTTTATAACTGGTCAAAATCAAACAAGGCTGATTGCAAAAGTAGCTCCATCTTGGTGAACAATGGTCTTTATTCTTGCCCCCCCTTTAATGAACAATAGATAACTCGTCTTCAACAAATATTTTTTGATAATAATCAAAAACAAAGACTGAATGAATACAGAAACAATACCAATTGAGCTACTAATCCTGGAATAAATAGAAACTAGCATTCTACCCCGTGATAAGTACAGGTATATTTAATTTTAATTTTTGTGGATCCTGAAAAGTGTATAATATTTTGGCTGATGGAAGGCGGTCATACATGTCTCACAACCTCCTCCACACCACCACACCCTGCCTCTTGTTCATTACCCATCACCACCAATTTTTTTGTTTCACAGTAAAATTTTGTTAAAAATTTATTTTGAGTGTTTTATACATCTATAAAATTCCTGCAAAAGTAGAATATAGAACTACAAGACATTAAAACAACAAATTAGAAATTTGTGTAGATGAGTTATGAGTACTATACTAACCATTATCACATTTCAAAATCTCCTGTATATTGTTTCTTGAAGAATCGAAAATAAATTTATTTTGGCACCATGACAGTGATCCATTCTTGGGTATTTGTTTAGGCTATTCAGCAAACAATAGACCTGCAAGAAAAGGAAAACTATAAAATCTCAATCATCATATAATAAGAAGGTAAATAGTTAATAGCTCAATCATATAATAAGTAGGTAAATAATTAAAGTTAAGGTGAAATGAAGTGTTCTTGATTCTCCCTTGCAACAGTAGTTTTTAAAAAATAATTATATAAAATTTGTGTAGGTATTTCATATATACGCATGCACACATTATAGATAACACAAACATATATATGTTCTTGAATAAATATATTGTAATGTACAAAAAAACGTGGTGTTAGAAAATAGAATAATCAAGGAATAGAGAATCATTTAAAAATGGTTAGAAGTAATAGAGGGAAAAAAAGAAGGAATAAAACATAGTAACAAAACCTCCCTCAAATATTTTGGGAATAAGAAGATGCACCAAAGCCTACTGCTTAAGTAACATAAAGAAAAAAAATAAAATTAAGGGCGGAAAAAATCATATAGATAAACTTTTAATGAGAAAGAGAGAAAAATCAATACAAAGCCACACTTAATGAATGAAGTTTTATGTGAAAAACATACCTCTTGGGAGGTAAACTAACTCATCTAGATTCTTATGTATTGTCTTGAAGAAATTCTAGTTAGAATTTTTCTTCATGTTTGGTATGACTATTGTCAAATTTATACAGTAAACAACTTTCAGTTTAGATATTACAGAATGGTGTTGCAAAGTGGTCTTTAATGAGTATACCAGCCCACTACTTTGTATAGTGTCTCTACCATTATTGGCCTGACCACTATAACCAATCATGCATATGCAACACTTGCTTTGGCTAGACATTCCATCGTTGGAAACCCTCTTGGGGAGGTATTTGTGGATCTGTATAATCTTTATGGTCATTGTTCCTAGTGCTTTAGAAGTATTGGTCTAATGGGGCCATGAAGCCCTCAAACAAAGAAAAAAAAATCGGATGTTGCAATGTGAATTGACCACCTATCAGGTCGTCTAGTTTGCTAGGTGGGATAAGAGATTTTCGGGAAGGAGACATATTTGGAGGGCTTAAACACTTTGGATGTGTTTGCATTACAGAATGTGTAGCAATTTTGTGTATAGGGCATAGTTAGAAACAGAGAGCTCAAACCCTTGCAATCCATAATTACACAAGATTCATTCAATAATATGTCTGACTACAAGTAAGATGTCAAGTCTCAAGCATCCAAGAAAAACAAATATCTTTTCTTGAGGTTTCATCAGATGACATCCAAAACTCTAGGATCAAAAATTGACATGGATTGATTTAGGTGTTTGAATTTACAACTCTATGCTTACTAATACTTTATATAGTTTACTGTGATTCATTAACTCTATTCAACAAAATAGTTATTCAATTCATGTCAAGTAACAATCCAAAAACTGTTAATTTTACTTAAAAAGTCAAAATTGTTAATAAGTAAAATATAATAGGTAATCAATAAAGAAAATTGAGACTCCTTAACGACTGCGAATAGACTAATGAGAAAATTAGGGGTTGTGAAAAAAAAAGAATTTACTACACTTACTAGTATATCCTCTTTGTGGAATTTTAACAAACAACTAATGTGCATTGCCCCATGTCAGCTCTATATGGAACTTCAAAAAATTTTATGTTTTTTTCTGAAATTTTTTGACAACCAACATAGGAAGTCAATATCGTAATAAATTCTATGCCAAGCATATTTACAAATCAAAAAATACACAAAACACACAATCAAAGGAAATCAATACCAATGTTGGGACACTGAAATATCACACATAAATCAGACAAACATACACTAATGCATACATAATTACGCACACACATGATCTTGGTAAACCCAAATCGATAAACACATCGTACACATTCACACATAACGAAACTACAAAGAAAGGAATTGATAGCAACTTTATTGGAAGAAAAATGATGAATAATTACCCATAACTTCCAGCACTTTCCTAAAGATCGGCAAAGATGTTCTTTGGGTTAATTGTGGAAAACATAATTACCAATGCAGGAACACTGAAATATCACACATAAATCACACAAACATACACAAATGCATACATAATCATGCACACGTGATCTGGGTAAATCCAAATCCATAAACACATCGTACACATTCACACATGACATACAAACTACAAAGAGAGGAATTGATAGCAACCATATTTAAAGAAAAATGATGAATAATTACCCATAACTTCCAGCACTTTCCTAAAGATCGGCAAAGATGTTCTTTGGGTTAATCGCGTAAAACGACTCTTTGATTTCTTTTTTACTCTTTCTATGGTTCTTTGCAGCTAATCAGCGATAATGGATGCAAATCCAATGGAGAATTTCAATTATTCATTCGGTTTCTTTTAGTTCAATTTGTTCTTCCGTCTTGTTATCGAGTCTTTGCTGTTGCCCATCCTGTACCAAGACATTGAATTGAAGTGAAAAAAAGAGTGACACTTTCTGCTCCTTTCAGTGCCTTTTCTGAGACCCGAACAAAGATCCGGATTATAGACTTGACCTGGACAAAAATCAGGACTAAACCCAGCAGAGACCAAATTTGGTTGTGTTTTTATATTGTTTAGTTGATGGCTCTGTGGCACTTAGCACTAGCTTCTCGGTAGCTGTGATAGCTGTGATAGATGTCAGATTCACTTAGCACCAGATTTTCTCAGAATTACTAGGAGTCCTGCTACGTATTCTGAAAGTTTTCTGCCGAATTACAATTACGAAACATCGATACATGGAATTGATTGGATTATATGGGTGGCCTATCATAAATTCACGAAACTGTCAACAAAAGAGTCAATACATAAATTCGCAGTATATATAATTTTCCAATTACTAATTCATTGTAAAATTTAAAAACAATATTAACTGGTGCTAGAGGTTAGCTTTGTTAGCAGTTTTTTACTTCTGGAAGGAATATGGTTCATTTTCTGTAGGTTAATATAGTTAAGTTGGAAGTTGTTACTAGTTCATATAATACACACACTCACTCACTTGTATACTTGCACAGGCACACACTTTCACATACATCAAGGTTAAGCGACTGTCATGGTATTTGTAGCATCAGTGGCTTAAAACAGCTTCCTATATCAAGGTCATGATCCTGCCAGGTTTCTCTGTACTGACAGTGTACAGCGAGAAGTATGATGGATCACACAATCCTACTGCTATGTAACTGTGGATTCATCTGATGAAAACACACACATACTCATGTTAATACTCAATAACAACAATGCCTTTTGTCCCAACTCGTGTTATATTGTGTCTTTTAGTTTAACTATTGGTGTGGATGTGAGCATTCTTTGTTTTCATGATAACTTTTGGGTGAAGTGTTTGATGATATCATCCCCTTTCCATTTCCATTATCATCAATCTTTTCTTTTATTTTTGTGTGGGGGGAGGGGGATGGGTGGTTGAAATTAGGAAAGGGGCCTTATTGTGCTTTAATTGAAATTAAATTAGAACCTATCGACTATAATCTCAAATCTAGCTTTTGTGGGAATATGTTCAGAGTATAAATGGCGGTATCATGAGCTTTCTTTGTCAATGGTTGAATTGATCGGAGTTGCTAAAAAGCTTTTATTAATTTCCACACCTATATTTTAGTACTTTTTTTTTATAACCGGGAGTTTCCCAATCACAGTCAGACTAATCTTCACGAACTCGGGTCAGTCTTTTCATACGGTCTTACACCCGCGTCGCATCCCCATGAACCATTTCTGGTCTCTACAAATTGTTGCTGGTGGTATTCGATCTCAGGACGTCCGAGTCTACGGGTTGTCCCTAGACGTCATTTGAACCACTGCGCCAACTGCTGGAGTTATATTTTAGTACCTTTTATATTCAAATGGGTGGGTGCATAGAGTCTATAGACTAATTGCTCACTCTTTAATGTTCTGTTAACTTTTCTTCCTTCCTTTCTCAGGGGCCGAGATTATGACCAAGATTACGAAAGGGATCGTAGAAAAGGGCGTCCACTATCGCCTGAGAGAAGAAAATGAATATGGTTGTGAGAGGGAGCGAGAAAGGGAGAGAGAAGGTAGAGATCGAGATAGGCGAGACAGGTGGACGAATCATTCATGGAGCCGAACTAGGAGTAGAAGTGTTGAGTAGGGATCGCAAAGATCATGATTGAGAAGAATGCCGCAAGAGGCATGATCCTGGAACTGGCAGAAGGCATGATCCTGGAACTGGCAGAAGGCATGATGAGAGGCCAGAGGACACACGGGATGAGCCTAAGAACAAGAAAGAGAGGAAGGAGAAAAAACATGATGGAACAGACCACCCAGATCCAGAAATTGCTGAAGCAAATAGGCTACGGGCATCCCTTGGATTGAAACCACAGAAATTATGAGTGTGGTTGTATTGGATGAACCGATTCAACATGATAGAGATTGTATTTGGAGTAAAATCCAAATAATAGAAAAGGCCAAATATATGTTTACATGTAATTCAGTACAGGATCCTTCATAATATATATACTATAGCACAAAACCTTGAAGTTGAGATAATTCAAACGGAATGTTGGACTAGTGGGTACAGAATAATAAATTTAGACTATTAATGGTACTACAGCGTCTTTTTATCCATATATGAAGGTAGGCTCACCGAAGGGCCTAGTGATGAGCTTGTATGAATTCCAAAGGCAAAGAGTGTTGTTTGAGAAAGCCGAAGTGGATGTCGCCTTTTGACTGGTTGAAGTTTTGAACGTGCAACATGTTTATTTACATGCATTTAAATTTATTTTTTGCAGAAATTAAAAATGCGGTTAATTTAGACTATTAATTGATAAAAATGCGGTTAAATTTAATTTTTTTTCCTTTCTTTATCAGAATCGCAACCATTACAATTCACCTTATCTCAAAATCATATATATATATATATATATATAGTCCATTTCTTGAGTTCATCCTGCCTTTTTTTTTAAAAAAAACATAAATAATAAAAAATATATAATAATTTTTAGAATTGAAAGTTTTTTTAAAAAAAGTGTTTTGGGTGTGATTTGGGTACATATAACAAAACAATGTTACAAAACAGTGTTGTACAGACTGTATAACACTGTTTTGTTATATGTACCCAAATCACACCCAAAACACTTTTTTTTTTAAAAAACTTTCAATTCCAAAAATTATTATACATTTTTTATTAGTAATATTTTTTTTTATAAAAAAAAAAGGCAAGGTGAGCTCAATAAGGGTGAGTTTAAGATACTTGCTATATATGTATATATATTATGATTTATCTTTAATACATTAATTATGAGTATACCAACTCAATTCTCAAAATATATTATTACAATGTCATGACACGAGTTAACTTAACGAAACCGTACACCTTCTCTAATCGTCTTGCATCTCGAACCTTCGTTGCTATGTTCATCTGATACATCAACTCGCATATGCAAATTTTTGCAAGATTGAGTACGACGGTCCAACAAGTCTAACAGTTTATTGTAAGACCCAAACTTTTATAAATAAAGATGAATTTTCTATAAATATCATTTTTGAATATTATGAAGTGAAATTGATATAATGTTGTAGTTGTGGGTAATATTTATAAATTTTGCAAAGTACGCAAGTTGCTATATAATATTCGATTGGTCGGGGAATATTCGTTTTAACAAGGAATATTTGTACGACGACACAATCATTGGTGGACCCCACAACGAAATTATTGTCGGATTGAGAAAACGACAAAAATACTTTATGAAAATAACGGCGGAAGTTTTATCATTAATACTGTTGAACTACTCGGTAGTAAAAGTACAGTAATACGCATGGTTGCATAGTAGCACACGGTATTGATTATTGATGCTTACGTGATAAGTCACTCAGTTTTGTTTTATTGGTATTATTAATGTAATAAAACAGAAAAGCTTTTTATATAAAACAGAATACTTTTATAAAGTTATTCGTTTTATTAGGCTAATAGTAAAATCTTTTTATATAAAACAGAATACTTTTATAAAATTATTTGTTTTATTAGATAATAATTAGAATATATTATATTTTATTATGCATAGTGTTTGCATAGTACCTGCATAGTGTTTGCATAGTAAAATCTTTTATAAAGTTATTCGTTTTATTATATTATAAATAGAATATATTATATTTTATTTAAAAGATTTTGCTTTAAATATGGACCGTCAGATTAAAATAAATCAATCTGGAGCGTGCATGAGTTAGTTACTATGCAGTTCATTCTTCTATAAATAGAAGCTCATTCCTTCATTATTTCTTACGAATTAACTGAAACTTTAGACAGAGAAGTTATAGAGAGAAAGAAGAAAAGTATTCTGCTACTGCATTAGTCATATATCCAGTATTCTTCTTCTTAAGGTAAAGGGTATTATTTCTTTTGTATTTATGAAGAGAACTTCTGTTATTCCATTATTTATTATTCTGTTGGAATAACCTGTATACGCGGGCTACCCTATACTTGGTGAAATTCTTCTGTTATTCCATTCTTTATTATTATGTTGGAACATCATGTCTGTGCGTTTACGCCGAACTTGGTTCCATTATTTATTATTCTGTCGGAACATCCTGTCTGTACGTTTACGCCGGACCTGGTTCCATTATTTATTATTCTGTCAGAATATCCTGTCTGTGCGTTTACGCCGGACCTGGTTTCATTATTTATTATTCTGTCGGAATATCCTGTCGGTGCGTTTACGCATGACCTGGTTCCATTATTTATTTTCATGTTGGAATAACCTGTCTGTGCGGTCTATCGCATGCATGGTGATTTCTTTTGTTATTCCATTCTTTATTATATTCAGTTGGTTAAAGTTTTGACTATTATACTCCATGAAATTAGTGGAATATCCTTGATATTTGCGCTTCATCCAGTATATTTTCATGAAAATATTCTTCCGAGCATTCTTGAATTTTACTCCACAAAGCAGTATCATGTTGACAATTTGGACGTTATTGGTTCCTGGATAAATTAATTCTTGAACTTGTTTTATTGAATTCTTATATCATTGTCATCATCCTCATGTTTATATTCTGTTGAAAGTCATCTGTGGCCTGTAGTGCATAGATAGACTTGGTATGATTATAACCAGAGATTATTCGGTATAATCATGACCGTAATATTATAAATGATGTAGTAAAAGTCCTCATTAGCCCGTAGTGCATTGATGGACAGTGGTTGACATGATCATGACCATTAATGAATACACAAATATTCTTGACCCGTAGTGCATGGATAATTGTGGTCGTGATACTAAAGGATGTCCTTGGCCGTAGTGCAGGGGTGATTCGATGATGTGAATTATTTTTAAGCTGAGTCCCAGCGATAAAAGTCATGAAAAACCTTTTAAATCATAGAAGATAGTAGATTTTATTCTCTACTTGACTCTTTTAATGGATTGCTTGTTCCGCTGCAGTTAAACTTGATGTTTGTTATATTTTATCAGTTTAACACTGTTGAAGACTAACGATAATTTATTCTGCATTATCTTAGTCATAATATTTCTTACTGGGCTAGTTGAGCTCACCCTTTTGCTTTCATTATTCTCTTCAGAAAATGAGAACGTAGCGGGGACTAGTCGAGGAACGGAGTGACGATTCAAAGGATAGCATTAGTAGTCCTCACTATTCTATGAAATAGTGTGAAAATAAATGTATTGAGAACTTATTTTGAGTTTGAATCCTGTTTAGAAGAAAGTGTTGTATTTAAACTCACATCTTATATTTTGTCGTATTTTACACGACAGTTGTATAATTAAGTTTTATTTTTATTTTATACCATGTAGTTGACGACTCAGAATAGGTGATGTATACCTATTTTGGGGGCGTCACAGTTGGTATCAAAGCTTAGGGATATGATCCCCGGCTGAGATGTGAGATAAGAACTAGGAGGGGAGAGACGGGGAATTCCTTCGCTAGTATGACCTACCTAAGTTTACTTGTTATTTAATTGATTGGTCAGAGTATAGAGATAATATGTAATATGTTAATTAACCCTTGTTTTGTAGCAGTATTTGAAAATGATATCCGAGAATGTTGAGAATAACAATGGAGCACATGCAACCGTTGACTCACCACATATCAATAATCAGGATAATGTGCATCAGGAAGGCGATAATCCTCATGCAAACAACAACACTGACCAAATGATGAATGATGGAATGTTCAGAGGCTTTATGCAATTCATGCAACAGCAGGCGAGAGCGGCTCCTGTACAAAATGTAGGTGGAAACACTGAAAACTCACGGACGGTCACCGCTAAACAGTTCAAGGAGCTGGGACCACCGGAGTTTATTGGAGAACCAAAACCACCTAAGGCGAAAACGTGGATAAAGTAGATCACCAAGATATTTGATGTCTTGGGATGCGCCGAAGAGCAAAAGGTTCCCTTTGCCACCTTTATGTTACGAGGAGAGGCAGATTACTGGTGGGAATTGGTAAAGCGTACTCAACCTGCTGCACTGAAGATGTCTTGGGAGAAGTTCCAAGAATTGTTCAATGACAAGTACTTTTCTGAAAGTATTCGTCACATGAAGGAGATAGAGTTCATCAAGTTGGAGCAGAATAATATGACCGTGTCGCAGTACGAAGCTAAGTTTGCCGAGCTGTCCCGGTTTGCGTCCCACTTGGTGGATAATGAAGAGAGAATGACGCGGATGTTTTTAAGAGGTTTGAAGCCGGAGATACGTCAACATCTTATTTCTCATAAACTATGTTTGTATTCAGATGTTGTAAATAAGGCTCAGTTAGTGGAGCGCGATAACGAGTCAACGCAACCTAAAGAGAGCAACATGCAAAATGATAATACCAGTGAAAGCAGTCATCGAAGCGGTGACAACAAGCGTGGAGGGAATCAATAGGCTAGAAATGGTAACCACTTCGGTGGTAATCATGACCAAAACAATAAGAATGGACATTTCAAGAAGAGGAGATTCAATAATGATGGAAAGACGTCAACACCAGCACCCGTGATTAAGGAAGGAGAACGACCACCGATCATAGGCTTCAAATACGGAGGGGAGGGACACATCAGTCCAAACTGCGCGATGCCATCCAAAGCATGTTATAATTGTGGAAGAGAAGGTCACGTAACCCGATTTTGTCGTTCACTGAAGACAAGTTCAGCTAGGATGGAGGCACCAAAGGACGTCCCAGAAAAGTCAAAACCGGTAGTGCGAGGGAGAGCGTTTGTTGTGACCTCCCAGAAAGTAAGGAACCCAAATGAGGTCATCACGGGTAAGCTTATCATAAACTCTAGTGAAGTCTATACCTTATTTGATACCGGTTCTACCCATTCTTTTATTTCTCCTATTTGCGCTCAACGATTAAATTTGACTAAGGAGAAATTAGACTTTGACTTATCTGTGGAAACTCCGTTGGGAGAAACCTTTATTACATCCACTGTTTATAGGTCTTGTTTGGTTCAAATCGGTACCCTCACATTACCTGTCGATCTTATTTCATTGAAAATACTTGTATTTGATGTAATTCTAGGGATTGATTGGTTAACTACTCATCATGCAAAAATTGATTATTTTTGTAAGGTTGTTAGCTTTCATATTCCTAATCAACCAATTGTGCGAATTCAAACAACTAAACCATTAAAATCAATCACTGTCATCTCAAGTCATAAAACTATTTGTTTATTGAAAAACGGATGTCAAGCTTTCTTAGCTCATGTCACAGATCTAAACAAAAATACTTCAGTTTTGAATGATTTTTCTATTGTTAATGAATTTCCTGACGTATTCCCTGAAGAACTTCCTGGCCTACCCACAGAGCGTGAAATTGAATTTTGTATCGACCTTGAACCCAGTACAAAACCCATTTCCAAAGTCCCATATCGAATGACTCCTATTGAACTTCAGGAGTTAAAGACCCAACTGCAGGAATTGTTAGACATTGGCTTTATTCGTCCTAGTACTTCTCCTTGGGGTGCTCCTGTTCTATTCGTGAAGAAGAAAGATGGGAGTATGCGACTTTGTATTGATTATCGGGAGTTGAATCATGTCACCATAAAAAATAGGTACCCATTACCACGTATTGATGACCTGTTTGACCAGTTGCAAGGAGCACAATTCTTTTCAAAAATTGATCTTCGTTCTGGATATCATCAGCTGAAGGTTAGAACTGAGGATATTCCAAAGACTGCCTTCAGAACTCGGTACGGGCATTATGAATTCTTAGTCATGTCTTTTGGATTGACTAATGCTCATGCTGCCTTAATGGATTTGATGAACCGAGTATTCAATGAATATTTGGAACACTTTGTGGTCGTCTTTATTGATAACATCCTTATTTATTCCAAAAGTCGTGAAGATCATGAGCAACACTTGAGACTGACACTCCAAAAGCTTCGTGAATACAAGCTTTATGCCAAGTTGAAGAAATGCGAGTTCTGGCTTGAGGAAGTAGCATTCCTTGGGCACGTAGTATCAAGTTATGGAATATATGTTGACCCGACAAAGATTGAAGCAATTCAAAGCTGGGAGCAACCTAAATCAGTGACCGAAGTACGTAGCTTTCTCGATTTAGCTGGTTATTATCGGAGATTCGTGGAAGGATTTTCTCGAATCGCTACTCCATTAACTCAGCTGACTCAGAAAGATACAAAGTTCGGTTGGAGCGAAGAATGTGAGAAGAGTTTTCAAGAACTCAAGAGGAGACTCATTTCAGCACCTGTTCTGACAATACCAGCTGGCTCGGAGGGATTTGTCATCTATAGTGATGCTTCGGGCAAAGGGTTGGGATGTGTTCTCATGTAATATGGGAAAGTCATAGCCTATGCCTCAAGAAAACTCAAAGAATATGAGAGGAATTATCCTACTCATGATCTAGAGTTGGTAGCTGTTGTCTTCGCACTTAAAATTTGGAGGCATTACTTGTATGGGGAGAAAGT
This sequence comes from Panax notoginseng, assembly GCA_016801055.1. Classification (NCBI taxonomy): domain Eukaryota; kingdom Viridiplantae; phylum Streptophyta; class Magnoliopsida; order Apiales; family Araliaceae; genus Panax; species Panax notoginseng. The sequence goes on from CM029020.1 coordinate 38,708,532, forward strand.
GGAGATCTTTATGGATCATAAAAGCCTCAAATATTTCTTCACTCAAAAGAAACTCAACATGCGACAACGACGTTGGCTGGAACTGTTGAAAGATTATGATCATACCATCCAATACCATCCTGGAAAAGCGAACGTGGTAGCTGATGCATTGAGTAAAAGATCATATGCAAGTACGAGTGCGATATTATCAACGCAAATGCCCATTTTGTGTGACTTGCAAAGGATGGAGATAGAGTTAAAGACTCCAGGGACCCATGTGATGATGGCGAATATACGAGTAGAACCGACTTTAATTGATAAAGTTAAGGCTGCTCAAGCTACAGACCTAGAGCTGATGCGTATGAGGAAGAAAGTGCAAGAAGGTGTTATGCCAGAAGCAAGAATCGATGAAGAAGGAATACTTCGAGTCAACTCCAGACTTTGTGTTCCTAACGACCCTAATTTAAAGTATAAAATCATGATGGAGGCGCACACCACACCGTTTGCAATCCATCCTGGGAGTACCAAAATGTATAGTGATCTTCGTCATACATTTTGGTGGAGCAATATGAATAGAGAGATAGCGCTGTTTATCTCAAGGTGTCTAACTTGTCAACGAGTCAAAGCGGAGCATCAAGTACCAAAAGGCCCATTGCAACCACTTAAAATTTCAGAATGGAAGTGGGAGCACATTACCATGGATTTCGTTATTGGTCTTCCCAAGGTTTCTCAAGGCATTGATGCAATTTGGGTCATTGTTGATAGATTGACCAAGTCTGCTCATTTCTTACCAATACGAGAAACTTATACACTTGAATGTCTTGCTCGTATGTACATAAACGAGATTGTAAGACTGCATGGTATGCCAGTATCCATAGTTTCTGATCGAGACACAAGATTCACTTCACGATTTTGGGTTAGTTTGGAAAAAGCTATGGGCACGGATTTACGATTTAGTTCAGCATATCATCCCCAGACGGATGGACAATCAGATAAGACTATTCAAACTCTTGAAGATTTATTAAGACTATGTATCCTTGACTTCAAGGGAAATTGGGATAAGTTCTTACCATTGGTGGAGTTTTCCTACAACAACAGTTGTCAAGCAAGTATTGGCATGGCTCCATTCGAGGCGTTGTATGGAAGAAAGTGTCATTCTCATGCTGGGATGAGGTGGGTGAAGCAACGTTGTTGGGACCGGAGTTGGTACGTATGACTACGGAAAAGATTCAAACGATCCGACAATGTATAAAAACCTCACAAGATCGACAAAAGAGTTATGCTGATCTTCATCGAAAGGACGTGGAATTTGATATAGGAGATCATGTGTTGTTACGAGTTGCTCCGTGGAAAGGATTTACGAGATTTGGAAAGAGAGGAAAGCTCAATCCTCGATTCATTGGCCCATTTTTAATCCTCGATCGAGTAGGAACTGTGGCCTATAGACTCGTTTTACCGCCAAGTATGTCTCGTGTTCATAATATTTTTCACATATCCATGTTACGTAAATATGTGGAAGACCCGAACCACATTATTGAGTTAGAACGGGATGAAATAGCGGAAGATTTAACGTATGAAGAGGATCCTATTCAAATCTTGGATAAGAAGGAACATATTATACGCTCCAAGGTTATACCTCAAGTCAAAGTTTTGTGGAGAAACCACGATGTTGAGGAAATGACCTGGGAGTTAGAATCTGAAATGAAGTCAAGGTATCCTTACCTCTTCGATATACCAGGTACGTACCCTAATTTCGAGGGCAAAATTTCATAAGAAGGGGAGGTTGTAAGACCCCAACTTTTATAAATAAAGATAAATTTTCTATAAATATCATTTTTGAATATTATGGAGTGAAATTGATATAATGTTGTAGTTGTGGGTAATATTAATAAATTTTGCTAAGTACGCAAGTTGCTATATAATACTCGATTGGTCGGAGAATATTCGTTTTAACATGGAATATTCGTACGACGACACAATTATTGGTGGACCCCACAACAGAATTATTGTCGGATTGAGAAAACGACAAAAATACTTTATGAAAATGACGACGGAAGTTTTACCATTAATACTGTTGAACTACTCGGTAGTAAAAGTACAGTAATACGCATGGTTGCATAGTAGCACACGGTATTAATTATTGATGCTTACGTGATAAGTCACTCAGTTTTGTTTTATTGGTATTATTAATGTAATAAAACAGAAAAGCTTTTTATATAAAACAGAATACTTTTATAAAGTTATTCGTTTTATTAGGCTAATAGTAAAATCTTTTTATATAAAACAGAATACTTTTATAAAGTTATCTGTTTTATTAGACAATAATTAGAATATATTATATTTTATTATGCATAGTATTTGCATAGTACCTGCATAGTGTTTTCATAGTAAAATCTTTTATAAAGTTATTCGTTTTATTAGATTATAAATAGAATATATTATATTTTATTTAAAAGATTTTGCTTTAAATATGGACCGTCAGATTAAAGTAAATCAATCTGGACCGTGCATGAGTTTGTTACTATGCAGTCCATTCTTCTATAAATAGAAGCTCATTCCTTCACTATTTCTTACGAATTCACTGAAACTTTAGACAGAGAAGTTATAGAGAGAAAGAAGAAAAGTATTCTGCTACTGCATTACTCATATATCCATTATTCTTCTTCTTAAGGTAAGGGGTATTACTTCTTTTGTATTTATGAAGAGAACTTCTGTTATTCCATTATTTATTATTCTATTGGAATAACCTGTATACGCGGGCTACCCTATACTTGGTGAACTTTTTTTGTTATTCCATTCTTTATTATTCTGTTGGAACATCCTGTCTGTGTGTTTTACACCGGACCTGGTTCCGTTTTTATTATTATTCTGTTGAAACATCATGTCTGTGTGTTTTATACCGGACCTGGTTTTATTATTTATTATTCTGTCGGAATATCCTGTCTTTGCGTTTACGCCGGACCTGGTTTCATTATTTATTATTCTATCGGAATATCCTGTCGGTGCGTTTACGCATGACCTGGTTCTATTATTTATTTTTCTGTTAGAATAACCTGTCTGTGCGGTCTATCGCATGCATGGTGATTTCTTTTGTTATTACATTCTTTATTATATTCAGTTGGTTAAAGTTTTGACTTTTATACTCCATGAAATTAGTGGAATATCCTTGATATTTGCGTTTCATCCAGTATCTTTTCATGAAAATATTCTTCCGAGCATTCTTAAATTTTACTCCAAAAGCAGTATCATGTTGACAATTTGGACGTTATTGGTTCCTGAATAAATTAATTATTGAACTTGTTTTATTGAATTCTTATATCATTGTCATCATCCTCATGTTTATATTCTGTTGAAAGTCATCTGTGGCCTGTAGTGCATAGATGGACTTGGTATGATTATGACCATGAATTATTCGGTATAATCATGACCGTAATGTTATAAATGATGTGGTAAAAGTCCTTATTGGCCCGTAGTACATTGATGGACAGTGGTTGGCATGATCATGACCATTAATGAATACACAAATATTCTTGACCCATAGTGCATGGATAATTGTGGTCGTGATACTAAAGGATATCCTTGGCCATAGTGCAGGGGTGATTCGATGATGTGGATTAATTTTAAGCTGAGTCCCAGCGATAAAAGTCATGAAAAACCTTTTAAATCATAGAAGATAGTAGATTTTATTCTCTACTTGACTCTTTTAATGGATTGCTTGTTCCGCTGCAGTTAAACTTGTTGTTTGTTATATTTTATCAGTTTAACACTGTTGAAGGCTAACGATAATTTATTCTGCATTATCTTAGTCATAATATTTCTTACTGGGCTAGTTGAGCTCACCCTTTTGCTTTCATTGTTCTCTTCAGGAAATGAGAACGTAGCGGGGACTAGTCGGGGAACGGAGTGACGATTCAGAGGATAGCATTAGTAGTCCTCACTATTCTATAAAATAGTGTGAAAATAAATGTATTGAGAACTTATTTTGAGTTTGAATCCTGTTTAGAAGAAAGTGTTGTATTTAAACTCACAGCTTACGTTTTGTCGTATTTTACACTACAGTTGTATAATTAAGTTTTATTTGTATTTTATACCATGTAGTTGACGACTCAGAATAAGTGATGTATACCTATTTTGGGGGCGTCACATTCATTATGTTTCACGTAGTATATAATTTCACATGTAATTCATGCATTATACTTTTTGTTCTACGTATATTATACATGCATTATAAATGCTATGCAATGTGTCTACATATGCATCATACCTATCATATTGTATATTTACATCACACATAACATATAATTTGAGTTTCATAACTTAATTAACTTTAGTCATAATTTGACTTCAATCAATCATAGAGTATGGTAATGCAAAACATGTATTCCAACATACTCACAAATACGTCAACATATTACAATAACAGTTGTCAATAGAGCCGGCCTTGGCCCAGGGCTACCGGGGCTACTGCCCTGGGCCCAAAGCTGAAGGGAGCCCAAAAATTTTTAATCTTCTAACTTCTAGTGTGACGCCCCCAAAATTAGGTATACATCACCCATCTTGGGTCGTCAGATACATAGTACAGAATACAAATACAACTGATTAATACATCTGTCGTGTACAATACGACAAAACATAAACTGTGAGTTTGAATACAAATATTATCTTCTAGAGAGTATTCATACTCAAAAGGAGTCCTCATTACATTTATTAACACACCATTACATAGAATAGTGAGGACTACTAACTAATACTATCATTCGGACCATCACTCCGTACCCCGACTTGTCCCAGCTACGTTCTCATTTCCTGAAGAGAACAGTGAAAGAAAGGGTGAGCTCAACTAGCCCAGTAAGAAATATTATGACTAAGATAATGCAGAATAAATTATCATTAGCCTTCAACAATGTTAAACTGATAAAATATAATAGACATCAAGTTTAACTGTAGCGGAACAAGCAATCCATTAAAAGAGTCAAGTAGAAAATAAACTCTACTATCTTTTATGATTTAAAAAGTTTTTCAACACTGTAATCGCTGAGACTCAGCTTAATAAAATAATCCACATCATCGAATCACCCCTGCACTACGGCCAAGGATATTCGTATATTCATTAATGGTCATGATCATGCCAACAACTGTCCATCAATGCACTACGGGCCAATGAGGACTTTTACCACATCATTTGTAACATTACGGTCATGATTATACCGAATAATCCCTGGTCATAATCATACCAAGTCCATCTATGCACTACAGGCCACAGATGACTTTCAACATTTTATAAACATGAGGATGATGACAATGATATAAGAATTCAATAAAACAAGTTCAAGAATTAATTTATCCAGGAATTAACAACGTCCAAATTGTCAACATGATACTGCATTGTGGAGTAAAATTCAAGAATGCTTAGAAGAATATTTTCTTGAAAAGATACTGGATGAAACGCAACTATCAAGGATATTCCACAAATTTCATGGAGTATAGAAGTCAAAACTTAACCAACTGAGTACAATAAAGAATGGAATAACAAAAGAAATCACCATGCATGCGATAGACCGCACAGACAGGTTATTCCAATAGAATAATAAATAATGGAACCAGGTCCGGCGTAAACGCACAGACAGGATATTCCGACAGAATAATAAATAATGGAACCAGGTCCGGTGTAAAACACACAGACAGGATATTCCAACAGAATAATAATAAAACGGAACCAGGTCCGGTGTAAAACACACAGACAGGATGTTCCAACAGAATAATAAACGGAACCAGGTCCGGTGTAAAACACACAGACAGGATGTTCCAACAGAATAATAGAAGAATGTCACCAAGTATAGGGTAGACCGCGTATACTGGTTATTCCAACAGAATAATAACAAATGGAATAACAGAAGTTCTCTTCATGAATATAAAAGAAATAATATTCCCTACCTTAAAAGAACTGGATATTGGAAAAGTGATGTAGCAGAATACTTTTATTCTCTCTCTCTCTTATTCTCTCTATACTTTCTCTCTCTATAGCTTGAATGAATTCGTGAAAAATAATGAAGCCCTAGGCCTCTATTTATAGAAAAACTGAGGGTGGCTCTTGGTCTTAACGAAGGGTCAAATGACTCTTGGTCTTAACGAAGGGTCAAATGACTCTTGGTAATATTGAAGGGACAACTACTATTGACGAAAGTAATTACTATTGACCAAGGTAAATACTATTGACGAAGGTAATTACTATTGACCAAGGTAAATACTATTGACCAAGGTAAATACTATTGACGAAGGTAATTACTATTGACCAAGGTAAATACTATTGACGACGGTAATTACTATTGACGACGGTAATTACTATTGACGAAGAGACTCTTAGATGATGACATATGGCCCCCCATAAAATAACCAAACTTACCACAACGTCTCAATAATATAACATATTATACAGATGATACTATGACAATAATTTAAGAGATATGATGCAGCAATTACTGTAGCAATAATTGAGTATAGCTGAGTGACTTCTCACGTAAGCATCAATAATCAATACCGTGTGCTACTATGCAACCACGCGTATTACTGTACTTTTACTACCGAGTAGTTCAACAGTTTTAACGATTTTAACGGTAACACCTCAGCCGTTATTTTTATAGAAAGATAATTCTGTCGTTTTCTCAATCCGACAATAATTCCGTTGTGGGGTCCACCAATGATTGTGCCGTCGTACGAATATTCCCCGACAAAAAGAATATTCTCCGACCAAACGAATATTTTATAACAACTTGCTTACTTTGCAAAATTTATAAATATTACCCACAACTATAACATTATATCAAATTAACTCCATAATATTCAAAAATGATATTTATAGAAAATTCATCTTTATTTATAAAAATTGGGGTCTTACAACCTCCCCTTCTTATGAAATTTCGCCCTCGAAATTAGGGTACGTACCTGGTATGTCGAAGAGGTAAGGATACCTTGATTTCATTTCTGATTCTAACTCCCAAGTCATTTCCTCAACATCGTGGTTTCTCCACAAAACTTTAACTTGAGGTATAACCTTGGAGCGTAGAATATGTTCCTTCTTATCCAAGATTTGAACAGGAACTTCTTCATACGTCAAATCCTCCGCTATTTCGTCCGGTTCTAACTCAATAATGTGGTTCGGGTCTTCCACATATTTGCGTAACATGGATATGTGGAAAACGTTATGAACACGAGACATACTTGGCGGTAAAGCGAGTCTATAAGCCACAGTTCCTACTCGATCGAGGATTAAAAATGGACCGATGAATCGAGGATTTAGCTTTCCTCTCTTTCCAAATCTCGTAACTCCTTTCCATGGAGCAACACGTAAGAACACATGATCTCCTACATCAAATTCCACGTCCTTTCGATGAAGATCAGCATAACTCTTTTGTCGATCTTGTGAGGTTTTTATACGTTGTCGGATCGTTTGAATCTTTTCTGTAGTCATACGTACCAACTCCGGTCCCAACAACGTTGCTTCGCCCACCTCATCCCAGCATACTGGAGAACGACATTTTCTTCCATACAATGCTTCGAATGGAGCCATGCCAATACTTGCTTGATAACTGTTGTTGTAGGAAAACTCCACCAATGGTAAGAACTTGTCCCAACTTCCTTTGAAGTCAAAGACACAGAGTCTTAATAGATCTTCAAGAGTTTGAATAGTCCTCTCTGATTGTCCGTCCGTCTGAGGATGATATGCTGAACTAAATCGTAACTCCGTGCCCATAGCTTTTTGTAAACTAACCCAAAATCGTGAAGTGAATCTTGGGTCTCGATCAGAAACTATGGATACTGGCATACCATGCAGTCTTACAATCTCGTTTATGTACATACGAGCAAGACGTTCAAGTGTATAAGTTTCTCGTATCGGTAAGAAATGAGCAGACTTGGTCAATCTATCAACAATGACCCAAATCGCATCAATACCTTGAGAAACCCTAGGAAGACCGGTAACGAAATCCATGGTAATGTGCTCCCACTTCCATTCTGGAATTTCAAGTGGTTGCAATGGACCTTTTGGTACTTGATGCTCCGCTTTGACTCGTTGACAAGTTAGACACCTTGAGATAAACAACGCTATCTCTCTCTTCATATTGCTCCACCAAAATGTATGACGAAGATCATGATACATTTTGGTACTTCCAGGATGGATTGCAAACGGTGTGTTGTGCGCCTCCATCATGATTTCATACTTTAAATCAGGGTTGTTAGGAACACAAAGTCTGGAGTTGACTCGAAGTATTCCTTCTTCATCGATTCTTGCTTCCGGCATAGCACCTTCTTGCACTTTCTTCTTCATACGCATCAGCTCCAGGTCTGTAGCTTGAGCAGCTTTAACTTTATCGATTAAAGTCGGTTCTACTCGTATATTCGCCATCATCACATGGGTCCCTGGAGTCTTCAACTCTATCTCCATCCTTTGCAAGTCACACAAAATGGGCCTTTGCGTTGTTAATATTGCACTTGTACCCGCATATGATCTTCTACTCAATGCGTCAGCTACCACGTTCGCTTTTCCAGGATGGTATTGAATGGTATGATCATAATCTTTCAACAGTTCAAGCCAACGTCGTTGTCGCATGTTGAGTTCCTTTTGAGTGAAGAAATATTTGAGGCTTTTATGATCCGTAAAGATCTCCACTTTCTCCCCATACAAGTAATGCCTCCAAATTTTAAGTGCAAAGACAACAGCTGCCAACTCTAGATCATGAGTAGGATAATTCCTCTCATATTCCTTGAGTTGTCTTGATGCATAGGCTATGACTTTTCCATGTTGCATGAGAACGCATCCCAACCCTTTGCTCGAAGCATCACTGTAGATGACAAATCCCTCCGAGCCAGATGGTATTGTTAGAACAGGTGCTGAAATGAGTCTCCTCTTGAGTTCTTGAAAACTCTGCTCACATTCTTCGCTCCAACCAAACTTTGTATCTTTCCGAGTCAGCTGAGTTAATGGAGTAGCGATTCGAGAAAATCCTTCCACGAATCTCCGATAATAACCAGCTAAACCAAGAAAGCTACGTACCTCGGTCACTGATTTAGGTTGCTCCCAGCTTTGAATAGCTTCAATCTTTGCCGGGTCAACCGATATTCCACGACTTGATACTACGTGCCCAAGGAATGCTACCTCCTCCAGCCAGAACTCGCATTTCTTCAACTTGGCATAAAGCTTGTATTCACGAAGCTTTTGGAGTACCAGCCTCAAGTGTTGCTCATGATCTTCACGGCTTTTGGAATAAATAAGGATGTCATCAATAAAGACGACCACAAAGTGATCCAAATATTCCTTGAATACCCGGTTCATCATATCCATGAAGGCAGCAGGAGCATTAGTCAATCCAAAGGACATGACTAGGAATTCATAATGCCCGTACCGAGTTCTAAAAGCCGTCTTTGGAATATCCTCAGTTCTAACCTTCAGCTGATGATATCCAGAACGAAGATCGATCTTTGAAAAGAATTGTGCTCCTTGCAACTGGTCAAACAGGTCATCAATACGTGGCAATGGGTACCTGTTTTTGATGGTGACATGATTCAACTCCCGATAATCAATACAAAGTCGCATACTTCCATCTTTCTTCTTCACGAATAGAACAGGAGCACCCCAAGGAGAAGTACTAGGACGAATAAAGCCAATGTCTAACAATTCCTGCAGTTGGATCTTTAACTCCTGAAGTTCAATAGGAGCCATTCGATATGGGGCTTTGGAAATGGGTTTTGTACCGGGTTCAAGGTCGATACAAAATTCAATTTCACGCTCTGGGGGTAGGCCAGGAAGTTCTTCAGGGAATACGTCAGGGAATTTATTAACAATAGAAATATCATTCAAAACTGACGTATTTTTGTTTAGATCTGTGACATGAGCTAAGAAAGCTTGACATCCGTTTTTCAATAAACGAATAGCTTTATGGCTTGAGATGACAGCGATTGATTTTAATGGTTTGGTTGCTTGAATTCGCATAATAGGTCGATTAGGAATATGAAAGCTAACAACCTTACGAAAACAATCAATTTTTGCATAATGAGTAGTTAACCAATCAATCCCTAGAATCACGTCAAATGCAAGTATTTTTAATGAAATCAGATCGATAGGTAATGTGTGGGTACCAACTTGAACCAAACAAGACTTATAAACAGTGGAGGTAATGAAGGTTTCTCCCAATGGAGTTTCCACAGATAAGTCAAAGTCTAATTTCTCCGGAATCAAATTTAATCGATGAGCGCAAGTAGGAGAAATAAAAGAATGGGTTGAACCGGTATCAAATAAAGTATAAACTTCTTTAGAGTTTATAATAAGCTTACCCGTGATGACCTCATTCGGGTTCCTTGCTCTCTGGGAGTTCACAACAAACGCTCTCCCTTGCACAACCGGTTTTGACTTTTCTGGGACGGCTTTTGGTGCCTCCATCCTAGCTGAATTTGTCTTCGGTAAACGACAAAATCGGGCTAAATGACCTTCTCTTCCACAATTATAACATGCTTTGGACGGCATCGCGCAGTTTGGACTGATGTGCCCCTCCCCTCCGCATTTGAAACATATGATAGGTGGTCGTTCTCCTTCCTTAACGACAGGTGCTGGTGCTGACGTCTTTCCATCATTGTTGAATCTCCTCTTCTTGAAATGTCCATTCTTATTGTTTTGGCCCTGATTACCACCGAAGTGGTTACCATTTCTGGCCTGTTGATTCCCTCCACGCTTGTTGTCACCGCTTCGATGACTGCTCTCACTGGTATTATCATTTTGCCGGCTGCTCTCTTTTGGTTGCGTTGTCTCGTTATCGCGCTCCACCAACTGAGCCCTATTTACAACATCTGAATACAAACACAGTTTATGAGAAACAAGATGTTGACGTATCTCCGGCTTCAAACCTCTTAAAAACATCCGCGTCATTCTTTCTTCATTATCCACCAGGTGGGACGCAAACCGGGATAACTCCGCAAATTTTGCCTCGTACTGCGACACGGTCATATTATTCTGCTCCAATTTGATGAACTCCACCTCCTTCATGTGACGAATACTTCGGGAAAGTATTTGTCGTTAAACAGCTCTTGGAACTTCTCCCAGGACATCTTCAGTGCGGCAGGTTGAGTACGCTTTATCGATTCCCACCAGTAATCTGCCTCTCCTCGCAACATAAAGGCGGCAAAGGGAACCTTTTGCTCCTCGGAGCAACCCAAGACATCAAATATCTTGGTGATCTGCTTTATCCATGTTTCAGCTACAAGTGGTTTGGGTTCTCCCTTAAACTCCGGTGGTCCCAGCTCCTTAAACTGTTTAGCGGTGACCGCCTGAGAGTTTCCAGTATTTCCACCTACGTTGTGGACAGGAGCCGCTTTCACCTGTTGTTGCATGAATTGCATAAAGCCTCTGAACATTTGATCATTCATCATTTGGTCAGTGTTGTTGTTTGCATGAGGATTGACACCTTCCTGATGCACATTATCCTGATTATTGATATGTGGTGAATCAACAGTCGTCTGTGCTCCATTGCTATTCTCAACATTCTCAGATGCCATTTTCAGATACTGCCACAAAATAAAAATTAATTGATATGTCATATATTATCCTTATATTATGACCGACCAATTAAATACCATGCAAATAAACTTAGGTATGTCATACTAGCGAAGGAATTCCCCGTCTCTCCCCTCCTAGTTCTATTCTCACATCTTAGCCAGGGATCATATCCCTAAGCTCTGATACCAACTGTGACGCCCCCAAAATTAGGTATACATCACCCATCTTGGGTCGTCAGATACATAGTACAGAATACAAATACAACTGATTAATACATCTGTCGTGTACAATACGACAAAACATAAACTGTGAGTTTGAATACAAATATTATCTTCTAGAGAGTATTCATACTCAAAAGGAGTCCTCATTACATTTATTAACACACCATTACATAGAATAGTGAGGACTACTAACTAATACTATCATTCGGACCATCACTCCGTACCCCGACTTGTCCCAGCTACGTTCTCATTTCCTGAAGAGAACAGTGAAAGAAAGGGTGAGCTCAACTAGCCCAGTAAGAAATATTATGACTAAGATAATGCAGAATAAATTATCATTAGCCTTCAACAATGTTAAACTGATAAAATATAATAGACATCAAGTTTAACTGTAGCGGAACAAGCAATCCATTAAAAGAGTCAAGTAGAAAATAAACTCTACTATCTTTTATGATTTAAAAAGTTTTTCAACACTGTAATCGCTGAGACTCAGCTTAATAAAATAATCCACATCATCGAATCACCCCTGCACTACGGCCAAGGATATTCGTATATTCATTAATGGTCATGATCATGCCAACAACTGTCCATCAATGCACTACGGGCCAATGAGGACTTTTACCACATCATTTGTAACATTACGGTCATGATTATACCGAATAATCCCTGGTCATAATCATACCAAGTCCATCTATGCAATACAGGCCACAGATGACTTTCAACATTTTATAAACATGAGGATGATGACAATGATATAAGAATTCAATAAAACAAGTTCAAGAATTAATTTATCCAGGAATTAACAACGTCCAAATTGTCAACATGATACTGCATTGTGGAGTAAAATTCAAGAATGCTTAGAAGAATATTTTCTTGAAAAGATACTGGATGAAACGCAACTATCAAGGATATTCCACAAATTTCATGGAGTATAGAAGTCAAAACTTAACCAACTGAGTACAATAAAGAATGGAATAACAAAAGAAATCACCATGCATGCGATAGACCGCACAGACAGGTTATTCCAATAGAATAATAAATAATGGAACCAGGTCCGGCGTAAACGCACAGACAGGATATTCCGACAGAATAATAAATAATGGAACCAGGTCCGGTGTAAAACACACAGACAGGATATTCCAACAGAATAATAATAAAACGGAACCAGGTCCGGTGTAAAACACACAGACAGGATGTTCCAACAGAATAATAAACGGAACCAGGTCCGGTGTAAAACACACAGACAGGATGTTCCAACAGAATAATAGAAGAATGTCACCAAGTATAGGGTAGACCGCGTATACTGGTTATTCCAACAGAATAATAACAAATGGAATAACAGAAGTTCTCTTCATGAATATAAAAGAAATAATATTCCCTACCTTAAAAGAACTGGATATTGGAAAAGTGATGTAGCAGAATACTTTTATTCTCTCTCTCTCTTATTCTCTCTATACTTTCTCTCTCTATAGCTTGAATGAATTCGTGAAAAATAATGAAGCCCTAGGCCTCTATTTATAGAAAAACTGAGGGTGGCTCTTGGTCTTAACGAAGGGTCAAATGACTCTTGGTCTTAACGAAGGGTCAAATGACTCTTGGTAATATTGAAGGGACAACTACTATTGACGAAAGTAATTACTATTGACCAAGGTAAATACTATTGACGAAGGTAATTACTATTGACCAAGGTAAATACTATTGACCAAGGTAAATACTATTGACGAAGGTAATTACTATTGACCAAGGTAAATACTATTGACGACGGTAATTACTATTGACGACGGTAATTACTATTGACGAAGAGACTCTTAGATGATGACATATGGCCCCCCATAAAATAACCAAACTTACCACAACGTCTCAATAGTATAACATATTATACAGATGATACTATGACAATAATTTAAGAGATATGATGCAGCAATTACTGTAGCAATAATTGAGTATAGCTGAGTGACTTCTCACGTAAGCATCAATAATCAATACCGTGTGCTACTATGCAACCACGAGTATTACTGTACTTTTACTACCGAGTAGTTCAACAGTTTTAACGGTTTTAACGGTAACACCTCAGCCGTTATTTTTATAGAAAGATAATTCTGTCGTTTTCTCAATCCGACAATAATTCCGTTGTGGGGTCCACCAATGATTGTGCCGTCGTACGAATATTCCCCGACAAAAAGAATATTCTCCGACCAAACGAATATTTTATAACAACTTGCTTACTTTGCAAAATTTATAAATATTACCCACAACTATAACATTATATCAAATTAACTCCATAATATTCAAAAATGATATTTATAGAAAATTCATCTTTATTTATAAAAATTGGGGTCTTACATCTAGACTTATGCTCAAAACTCAAAAGTCAGTCCTCACTTTTTAATTTCCTGTTTCGTTTAACACTTGAACTCTGCAGTCTCTGATTTTTGTTTCTGCAACCTAAGAGCGATCAAACAAAAAAAAGCACTTCCAAAAAGCAAAATACAAAAAGAAGAAAATATAATCGTCTCAAGGCAGAGCCAATATCTTCTCAAGGCAAGCCAATATCTTTTTTTTTCACTTTTTGTTCTCTTTATTACTATGATCTTTCAACTCTGTTTCTGCAACTTAATATTAATCATCTTTCTGTTTGAGTATGACTTGACTATTCGTTAATTAATATAATAATATTATCACCATATTTGTGTGATTATTGATTAATCCGTTGCCAGTTGCCTTATTGTTTGATTATCCAAGCAAGTGACGCCCCCAAATTCGGACCTCCACTTGGTCGCTCGAATTCGGTTCATCACGTTCTCATGGTAAATCTATAACAACTAAAATAACGCATACACAACGGAAAATCTACTTTAGAATAATATACAATGATTTATTATAATTATTCCCCCAAGTCTCGCAACCTACAGTGCTTAATAGATTACATAATAATATCTAATAACGACTTATTACATGATCATACATAAGCTTAAACATAGTCTGAAATAGTCTTAATACATCATAATAAACTTTAAACATTAAAAGGACAAGCTAGTCGGTAGCCTTGCCCTTGCCCTTGTTTGCTCCAGAGACACCTCCATGTTCCTCCTTAACTGAAAGGTTTTAAATAAGCAAGGATGAGCACAAATTGCCCAGCAAGTAATATACAACAAGGGTGTAGGATATATACATATCACAAGGTTTGAAATAGCGAAGTGTCTTTTCTAAGATAGTTCAAAGTGTTGGAATAACATCAGGGATCAAAAATAACAACAAGTCTTTGAATAAGAATGATAATTCAATATAAATCAACAAATATATATGAATTCAATGGCTATGAAGGTATCCAACTGAATAAACATTTTATACTGAGTAGTCACTAAGGACTATTGAACTTCCACTAGAGTTATCAATATTAAACTGATAACCTAAAAATATCAAGTACCATAGATGATCAGTCTACAATACTTTACGTTATGCATAACACCACAATAATATTCATTCATGTGTTGGGGTTTCCAACGACATACACTCCCCTTACCATATGGGTTGTTCAACTCAGTTTTCAAGATTTTCGCACCAATCAAATGGGTTTGGACAGTTTTATTATAAACATGCTTATAGTCTAGCCGAATCAAATGGCATCGACTCTTTCACAATATTCAAAGACAATACCAACTTCAATATGAATAATAGTTTTCACAAGGGTTTAACATACTAGCTCATTTGAAGGAGAAAGTAATCTAACTTGTATTCAAAAGGGATAAGCTTACGGTATTTGTAGAATAATATAATGCAATGATATTGCACAACAGTAATAGTAGGGTTCGGATACTTGCCTCAAGCGCAGTTTTACCAAAATATCGCTTAACAACACTCTTTCAAATCCTAACATAATGTAATATGTATATAAGATATTCATTAGTTAAATGTGCTCATGCTTGATATGTGAGTTTAAATGCATACTTAAACATCTAACTTAGTTGTATACTCTCCACACACTTCATTTCATACCTTACGTATTTATAACACAAAATCAGTCTGTAGATCACCATGAAAATCAATTAACATAGTCTTTAATCGTTGCTTTATAGTTTGAAAATACTTTTTTTTAAAACTTATCACTTGAAAATCTATAATCACATCATTAAACATTCACTCATATCATCTAGCTTGCTTCTTAACACATTGGACATGTACTGGTCATATAATGCATGCTAGAGTAATAATACAAGTATGCAACTCTTACAAATTAATAGCAGAAAACTGATCCTACAGCAGACTGGCGCGGCCGCGCCTGATTTGTACTAAGGAGACGCGCGGCCGCGCGACTCCCAGTTCAAAGCAGGACTGAGCAGCTATTTGCCTGGCCTAACTTGTCTATCCTTATATACATTAACATGCCAAGGGTCCTTCCGCCCCAACAATATATGCCTGCTAGATTCATCATGTATTTCAAGTTATGAAGTCATCAAAACTTAAGCATGCATAGTAAGTTCATGTATTCTATGTTGTACTTTGACGTTTACAGATTATGATAGCATGCTCAAAACTTAACGTATACTTAGCTTATTTACACATAGCCTTATATTTGAAATTTTTCCTTTTCAATCATGCTTGACTACAACATACCTTTGCAAACAATGTAGACTAACATATGGGTCACATTTTAATGTAGTTCAGGTCTTGACACATTGGCACATAAAGTCAGAACATGTTTTACACCATATTTATCAAACTAGTTTCCAACTATTTAAGTCCTCCTCTTTGAATAATCAAACTAGAATCAACCAATCATGGCTTACTATATGCCTAACAATCTCAGTACATATGTACAGGTTATTTATAGGCATGTTCAAACCATTCTAACCTAGTTAGCATATCACTGACTCACTACAGCAGTATCTGGGAAAGTCACCAGGCACGGCCGCGCGGTATATAGTTACAGAAGTGGCGCGGCCGCACCACTTCATTCTGAGGCAAAAATAAATGGCTCTGCTTCTGCAGAGCCTTAGCACAGATATTGTTAATTCTCAAACTAGACTCACTACAGCAATTTAAGTCATACATGCTAACTCAAACAACACAAAGGCTTGCTAATTTATACTACTTAACAGAGATTTCATGAGAATTGCAAGAATTTGACAAAACTTATCTTAAGAGCACAAACAAAATTTATACCTCTTGAAGCTTAATGGAATTCTTCAACACAATGATTACACTCCCTCAGCAGCTCACACTCCCTATTGCACCTCTCAGACAAGTTTTAAGCAACAGAAAATGGAGTAGAAATGGTGCTATATATAGAGGATGGATTGCCCAGTTCATGGCATTGCTCAATGGATTGATTCACAGGATAATGGAAGAGAACAATGGGTAGAAGAGAGTTGGCCAACTGCCAATCCATAGCCATCATCACCATAGATTTGTAGCAACTGATTTCACGCAAGGAGGATATAGGCTACTATTTGAGTACGGTTTAGACACTGAATATGGGACACTGGTATTCAACCTTAGCAATCGTGTTTATAAAGCTTACTTTGGTTCCTTAAATTCTAAAAATATAATTTTAATGTGTTAATGCTACTGCACAATGGAGAGTGAGGGATTATTTATGTACTCACGTCAAATAATCCATGTACATTAGTCCAGTCTAATTATTATATGTATGGACTCTATTTAATTACCCACTAGTAATTAATATCTCCTTAAAATTTTATTATTTCAAGTAGACTCACTTATTAAAATAATTTATAATCCTTTGATAGAGTATATCTTTCAATATTTCCACTCATACCTATTGTCACATAAATAATTGTTTATGCAACTTATAATTCCTTACACTTTATTATATAGTTATATATATTACATAGCCATACTAATGTGTCACACCACATCTTCTATTAATTGTAGGAATTATATAACATCACATGTCTTCACAAGTTAAATAAATCATACCATGCTATTCATTGTTTACTGTATATAGTCATTAATCCTTATTACATTTGCTAGCAATAATAATCATATATTATTAATTAACTGCCATTATTAATTAATCAATATTCTACCACAACCATTATCAATTAATTAATATTCCACACATCAATAAACAACTAACAGTATACTACAACAACAATTAACAATTAATATTACTTAATTGCTCATTTTATAATTTCTTCGCCGATTAATATTACTATTAGTATTTTCCATCACTATGCCACACAAGGCTTTCAACGAGTTTACCACAAACTCCACATTCTCAATTATACAATTATTTGAGTTATCTCATTTCTTAACACGAAACAGTTCATATTCAAATAAATACTTATTTCCATTCACATATTTATTTAATAATACACGGAAATTATCGTGTATTACAGCTACTGCCCTGGGCCCAAAGCTGAAGGGGGCCCAAAAATTTTTAATCTTTTGAATTCTAGACTTCTGCTCAAAACTCAAAAGTCAGTCCTCACTTTTTAATTTCCTGCTTCGTTGAACACTTGAACTCTGCAGTCTCTCATTTTTGTTTCTGCAAGCCAAGAGCGATCAAACAAAAAAAAAGCACTTCCAAAAAGCAAAATACAAAAAGAAGAAAATATAATCGTCTCAAGGCAGAGCCAATATCTTCTCAAGGCAAGCCAATATCTTTTTTTCACTTTTTGTTCTCTTTATTACTATGATCTTTCAACTCTGTTTCTACAACTTAATATTAATCATCTTTCTGTATGAGTATGACTTGACTATTCTTTAATTAATATAATAATATTATCACCATATATGTGTGATTATTGATTAATCCGTTGCCAGTTGCCTTATTGTTTGATTATCCAAGCAAGTCTTGTCACTTGTGTTGGTTCTCCTTTATTTGGGTGTTTTTTCCCACTTTTTTATGTTTCGTGGGTCGGATCTTCTTTTGGGTTCATGTCAAGTTTTCATCTTTTATACTTTGTTAGTGTTTTTCTTTTCTTTTTTCTTCTTTTTTTTTACACAATGGTTTCTATTGATTATTTTATTTTTTTAAAAAAAAAATCTTAATCCTAGTAAATTGAGGTTTGAACTTTGCTTTTGGGGTTTGATGATGTGGAATTGTGGATTTGACTTTGTCTTGTATACTGATTACTGAACTAATTTCAGGTGTCATTTTTAGTATATCATTTTCACACAACATAATTAGTTCTTATTTTCTATGTATACCTGCTAAAGTTTACATCTTTGGCCTACATGCCTAGATTCATGATTTTATTTGTTTGAATTTTCTCCTATTTTGTAAATTGTAATACATATAACATATCTGTGTTAATTTTTTCTTATTTATTATTTGATTTTACAGAAAACTTGGCTAGGATTCTTGTTCTTTATAATTGAAAGTTTCAAGTGGAGGAAAATATACTCAAAATCCAGGTTTTATTGTTCTATGTTAAATAGTTTTATTGTTTTTTATTGTGTTGTGTTTATTGTAAAAATTAAAAAATATTTTGTAAGAAACAACTTTCCGGAAATCTCAAGAGACAAAAAAAGAAAATAGAAGAAGAAATTGCTCAAAGTTTAAGAGGATCTTTGAATAAATATTTTATTAAACAAACCAATGCTTCACTTGAAAATTTAGAAGAAGATTTACCAAATGAATATGAACAACCAATTCAATTGGAAGAATTAGTAGAAAATGAGAATGATGTGAATGAAGAAATTGGTAATCTAGATGAAAATGAAAATAGTGATGAACCTTTCCTTAATGAAAATGAAAATATTGACGAACCTTGCCATGAAAATGAATGTCCCGAAACAAGATTTGATTTAAACATTTAAGATCCACGAGTTTGGGATAATCTTAATGCAAAAATGAGAGATTTACTCGTAGAAAAAGGTCCCCTAAGAGAAACTAATCTCAAATTCTCCATGGACAAACACAATAGACGTTTTTCTTTAAATTATTATCTTCGCACATTACCAAATGGGGAAACTAAGGATCGAAAATGGCTAGTGTACTCAAAGGAGTTGGATAAAGTGTTTTGTTTCTGTTGTAAGTTGTTTAAAACAATGAAATCTAGAAGTCAGTTAACTAGTGAAGGAACTAGAGATTGGAAACATCTTGGTGAGAAGCTTAAAGAACATGAAAGCAGTATTGAACACCTCACTAACTTTAGGTCTTGTGTTGAATTGCAAATCAGATTGAAAACAAATCAAACAATTGATACAGAATTACAAGAGCTAATCAAGAAAGATACATTACACTGAAAAAATGTTATTGTCAGAATCATCGCTGTTGTGAAATGCCTTGCTATACATAATTTGGCTTTTAGTGGAACAAATGAAAAAATTTATGAAGATGGTAATGGTAACTTTTTAGGCCTACTTGAAAAGATTGCAGAGTTTGATCCAGTGATGCAAAACCATTTTCGACTCATTAAAGATAAGAACATTCATTATCATTATTTTAGCCATAAAATTCAAAATGAGTTGATAGCTATTTTAGCATCAAATGTTAAACATGCAATCATTGAAAAAATAAAAACAGCTAAATATTTTTCAGTCATTCTTGATTGTACTCCTGATGCAAGTCGCAAAGAACAAATGTCTTTAATATTAAGGTGTGTAGATGTTTCAAGTACTCCAATAAATATAGAAGAATACTTTTTAGAGTTTCTAAATGTGGAAGATACATCTGGATTAGGAATTTTTAATGAATTGCAAAATGTAATGGAGTCCTTTACACTTAATATTGATGATGTGAGGGGACAAGGTTATGATAATGGCTCTAATATGAAAGGGAAAAATCTAGGTGTACAAAAAAGATTACTTGATATAAATCCTAGAGCATTTTACATGCCATGTGGTTCTCATTGTCTAAACTTAATAGTTTGGAATATGGCCAAGTCATGTGTTAAAGCAAAATCTTTTTTTGGAGCATTTCAATGCATATATACGGTATTCTTTAATTCAACAAAGCGATGGAATGTGTTACTTGATTACATAGATGGTTTGACTTTGAAATCATTGTCAACTACACGTTGGGAAAGTCACATTGAAAGTGTCAAAGCAATAAAATCTCAAGCTTCCCAAATCAGAGAAGCTTTATTTAAATTAACAGAAATTAGTGAAGATGCCAAATTGAGTAGGGATGCTCAAAGTTTAGCATTAGGAGAGCTTTCAAGTTTTGAATTTATATTAAGTTTGGTTATTTGGCATGACATTTTGCATAAAGATTAACTTAGTTAGTAAAAAGTTACAATCTGAAGACATGCGTCTTGATACTGCTGTACGACAATTAGAAGGACTTGTTTTATTTTTTGAAAACTATAGAATAAATGGGTTTATTTCAGCCATGATTGATGCTAAAGAAATTTCCCTTGATATGGGAATTAAGCCTGTATTTTCAAAAAAACGTCAAATTTGTAGAAAAATGCATTTTGATGAGGTTTCAAATAATGATAGGGAACAATAATCAGCTGAAGAATCATTTAGAACTGATTATTTTTTTATTATAGTGGATATTGCTCTTAGTGAATTAAAGAGTAGGTTTGAATAATTGCATTGTTTTGAATCAATTTTTGGGTTCTTATTTGATGCTGCAAAGTTGACTTCGTTTGATGATAATAAATTGAAAAGTTCTTGTGTGAATCTTGAAAATGCTTTAAAACATGGTGATGTTTCTGATGTTGATGCAAGAGACTTATTTTTAGAATTACAGGTGTTGCAAGTGATGTTACCAAAAGAAGCATATGAAACAGATAAACCATGGACATCCATTAAAATTCTTGAGTTTGTAAAGAGTGTGGATATGTTTCCTAATGTAATGGTTGCTTATAGGATATTATTGACTATACCTGTGACTGCGGCATCTGCTGAAAGAAGTTTTTCTAAATTAAAATTATTAAAATCTTACTTGCGGACCACCATGACTCAAGATAGGCTAAATAGATTAGCGATATTATGAATTGAAAAGGATATGTTAGAAAACATTAAATATGATAGTATAATTGATGATTTTGCATCTAAAAGTGCAACAAGAAGACATTTTAAATGATGTTTTGTGGTTCAGAATTCATTGCTATTTTTTTTGTAGGTACATGTGATGATTATTTGCTTCGATTAATTGTGGAGGATGAAAAAAAGATTGATCAAATCAAGAAATGCTTATGGAGATTCGGGAGGAAGCATGTAGACTCAAATATGTAGTTTTCATTTTTTAATACAATGATTACAATCTGGGGTACTCTTTTTCCTTCGTTTGGGGTTTTGTCCCATTGGGTTTTCCCCAAACAAGGTTTTAACGAGGCACCAAAGTGTTCTTCCATATCTTTTGTAAATTCTTATAATTTTAATAAAATTAATTAGTTGATAATTTATTTATTTATTTGTTTAATTTGTATAAACGGGCACACTTGAGAAAATTTGCCCTAGACCTTAGAAAACCCAGGACCGACTCTGGGTTAATGTCAAGTTTTCATCTTTTA
The DNA here is from genome assembly GCA_016801055.1 of Panax notoginseng. Lineage (NCBI taxonomy): Eukaryota > Viridiplantae > Streptophyta > Magnoliopsida > Apiales > Araliaceae > Panax > Panax notoginseng. Next base: position 38,730,710 of record CM029020.1, read on the forward strand.
TACTCTGCTAGTGTTTTTCTTTTCTTTTTTTTTACACAATGGTTTCTATTGATTATCTTATTTTTTTTAAAAAAATATTGATCCTAGTAATTTGATGTTTTAACTGTGCTTTTGGGGTTTGATGATGTGGAATTGTGGATCTGACTTTGTCTTGTATACTGATTACTGAACTAATTTCAGGTGTCATTTTTAGTATATCATTTTCACATTACATAATTAGTTCTTATTTGCTATGTATACCTGCTAAAGTTTACATCTTTGGCCTACAGGCCTACATTCATGATTTTATTTGTTTGAATTTTCTCCTATTTTGTAAATTGTAATACATATAACATATCTGTGTTAATTTTTTCTTATTTATTATTTGATTCTACAGAAAACTTGGCTAGAATTCTTGATCTTTATAATTGGAAGTTTCAAGTGGAAGAAAATATACTCAAAATTCAGGTTTTATTGTTCTATGTTAATTAGTTTTATTGTTTTTTATTGTGTTGTGTTTATTGTAAAAATTAAAAAATGTTTCATAAGAAACAACTTTCCGGAAATCTCAAGAGACAAAAAAAGAAGAAGAAGAAATTGCTCAAAGTTTAAGAGGATCTTTGAATAAATATTTTGTTAAACAAACCAATGCTTCATTTGAAAATTTAGATGAAGATTTACCAAATGAATATGAACAACCAATTCAATTGGAAGAATTAGTAGAAAATGAGAATGATGTGAATGAAGAAATTGGTAATCTAGATGAAAATGAAAATAGTGATGAACCTTTTCTTAATAAAAATGAAAATATTGACGAACCTTGCCATGAAAATGAATGTCCCGAAACAAGATTTGATTTAAACATTTAAGATCCACGAGTTTGGGATAATCTTAATGCAAAAATGAGAGATTTACTCGTAGAAAAAGGTCCCCTAAGAGAAACTAATCTCAAATTCCCCATGGACGAACACAATAAACGTTTTTCTTTAAATTATTATCTTCGCACATTACCAAATGGGGAAACTAAGGATCGAAAATGGCTAGTGTACTCAAAGGAGTTGGATAAAGTGTTTTGTTTCTGTTGTAAGTTGTTTAAAACAATGAAATCTAGAAGTCAGTTAACTAGTGAAGGAACTAGAGATTGGAAACATCTTGGTGAGAAGCTTAAAGAACATGAAAGCAGTATTGAACACCTCACTAACTTTAGGTCTTGTGTTGAATTGCAAATCAGATTGAAAACAAATCAAACAATTGATACAGAATTACAAGAGCTAATCAAGAAAGATACATTACACTGAAAAAATGTTATTGTCAGAATCATCGCTGTTGTGAAATGCCTTGCTATACATAATTTGGCTTTTCGTGGAATAAATGAAAAAAATTTATGAAGATGGTAATGGTAACTTTTTAGGCCTACTTGAAATGATTGCAGAGTTGGATCCCGTAATGTAACACCATTTTTGACTCATTAAAGATAAGAACATTCATTATCATTATCTTAGCCATAAAATTCAAAATGAGTTGATAGCTATTTTAGCATCAAATGTTAAACATGCAATCATTGAAAAAATAAAAACAGCTAAATATTTTTCAGTTATTCTTGATTGTACTCCTGATGCAAGTCACAAAGAAGAAATGACTTTAATATTGAGGTGTGTAGATGTTTCAAGTACTCCAATAAATATAGAAGAATAATTTTTAGAGTTTCTAAATATGGAAGATACATCTGGATTAGGAATTTTTAATGAATTGCAAAATGTAATGGAGTCCCTTACACTTAATATTGATGATGTGAGGGGACAAGGTTATGATAATGGCTCTAATATGAAAGGGAAAAATCTAGGTGTACAAAAAAGATTACTTGATATAAATCCTAGAGCATTTTACATGCCATGTGGTTCTCATTGTCTCAACTTAATAGTTTGTATTATGGCCAAGTCATGTGTTAAAGCAAAATCTTTTTTTGGAGCATGTCAATGCATATATACTGTATTCTCTAATTCTACAAAGCGATGGAATGTGTTACTTGATTACATAGATGGTTTGACTTTGAAATCATTGTCAACTACACGTTGGGAAAGTCACATTGAAAGTGTCAAAGTAATAAAATCTCAAGCTTTCCAAATCAGAGAAGCTTTATTTAAATTAACAGAAATTAGTGAAGATGCCAAATTGAGTAGGGATGCTCAAAGTTTAACATTAGGAGAGCTTTCAAGTTTTGAATTTATATTAAGTTTGGTTATTTGGCATGACATTTTGTATAAGATTAACTTAGTTAGTAAAAAATTACAAGCTAAAGACATGCATCTTGATGCTGCTGTACGACAATTAGAAGGACTTGTTTTATTTTTTGAAAACTAAAGAATAAATGGGTTTTTTCAGCCATGATTGATGCTAAATAAATCTCCATTGATATGGGAATTGAGCCTGTATTTCCAAAAAAGCGTCAAATTTGTAAAAAAAAGGCATTTTGATGAGGTTTCCAATAATGATAGGGAACAACAATCAGCTGAAGAATCATTTAAAACTAATTATTTTCTTATTATAGTGGATATTGCTCTTAGTGAATTGAAGAGTAGGTTTGAACAATTGCATTGTTTTGAATCAATTTTTGGGTTCTTATTTGATGCTGCAAAGTTGACTTCGTTTGATGATAATGAATTGAAAAGTTCTTGTGTGAATCTTGAAAATGCTTTAAAACATGGTGATGTTTCTAATGTTGATGTAAGAGACTTATTTTCAGAATTACAGGTGTTACAAGTGATGTTACCAAAAGAAGCATATGAAACAGATAAACCATGGACATCCATTAAAAATTTTGAGTTTGTAAAGGGTGTGGATATGTTTCCTAATGTAATGGTTGCTTATAGGATATTATTGACTATACATGTGACTGTGGCATCTGCTGAAAGAAGTTTTTCTAAATTAAAATTATTAAAATCTTACTTGCGGACCACCATGACTCAAGATAGGCTAAATGGATTAGCGAAATTATGCATTGAAAAGGATATGTTAGAAAATATTAAATATGATAGTATAATTGATGATTTTGCATCTAAAAGTGCAACAAGAAGACATTTTAAATGATGTTTTGTGGTTCATAATTCATTGCTATTTTTTTTGTAGGTACATGTGATGATTCTTTGCTTCGATTAATTGCGGAGGATGAAAAGAAGATTGATCAAATCAAGAAATGCTTATGGAGATTCGGGAGGAAGCATGTAGACTCAAATATGTAGTTTTCATTTTTTTAATGCAATGATTACAATCTGGGCTACTCTTTTTCCTTTGTTTGGGGTTTTGTCCCATTGGGTTTTCCCCAAATAAGGTTTTAATCAGGCCCCAAAGTGTTCTTCCTTGTCTTTTGTAAATTCTTATAATTTTAATAAAATTGATTAGTTGATAATTTATTTATTTTTTTGTTTAATTTGTATAAAGGGGCACACTTGAGAAAATTTGCCCTGGGCCTTAGAAAACCCAAGACTGGCTCTGACAGTTGATCATAACCAATAATCAGTTCACATAAACAAATTGAAAAACTTGTCTTTGTCTTTTCGTATTCCAAAACGCCCATCGAACGTCCATTACGTAAATTTATTCGTCGGTTAATATTTTATGTCGCATTCCTAAACATATACAGTCAGGTTATAATACATCTTATTGAGCTCATCAGATACTTAAATCTCATTTGAGATTTAATATGTTTCTAGGTTAACTTGTTAATCTTTAGCCCATTTCAAAACTTAACTTCTCTTTACATATAATTTATACTTTCAACATGTAAACATGTCTATAAGTTCAAATCAACAACTTCTCTCATGGCTTCACAATTTCATAACTTTGATATCTTAAGATCACATTATTTATAGGTTAGTTTTCTAATCATTAATAAACCTCCATATAGGTTACTTCATTCCATATTTAAAATAACTTAACCCCAACATATTCAATACTTTAATGTATAAAGTATACTACTATGTCTCAAGACTTCTCAACATGAAAACAAAGTTTTTTCAAATTTTCGCGCTCTTCCATCTCAGGCCAAACTTTGAGTTATTTTTTACACCGTTTATCTTCTAATCAATCAGGGTCATGTTGTAGCTAAGTTATTTGAATATACCTGTTTTGGGGTTTAACTTATGCAAGGTGTTTACATAATACCATCAAATTCACTTCACAAGGCAAACCTTTCTTGACAGTTCTGCAGCATGGTGCGACCGCGCTGGTTTTAAGCCTAGAAGTCACGTGGTCGCGCTACTTTTGCAGAGGCTATTTCCTAACTCTGTTTTTTGCAAATTTCCAGAAATCGTTTATACTTTGATCTCAATTCCAATAAGGCTTCTAACATCACTTTAAATGCACACTAAAACATCTCAAATCACTTGAGTTATAACATAACTCTTATACATGAGCTATCTTGTTCATTTCATTGGCAAATTATCAACTTTTAACAAATTATAGTCTTTGAAGCATTTTGTCAAACAAGTGGTGGGCATGGGTTAAAACTTAGAATTCACAAGAGTTTGATCATGGTTCTAACCCAAATTTCAATAAAAATCAGTCCTTATATTCTCGAATTAATATACACTCCCATTACCTAATTGATATTGGATTTTATACCTACAAATCTGATATTGTTAAGCTTAATTATTGTTATCTTTGAGTATTTTTTAGTATCTTTTTATTAGTTTTTGTGTTTATTTCTTGTAGGATGGAGCTGAAGGGACAAATTGGTCATTTGGGAGAAGAAAAGAATTAAAAATCATTAAAATTATTAAAATTGGAGCTGAATGGCATTTTTATAAGTACATGGTCCTAGTCTAACGCCTAGTGCTCTTGGATAGAGTTATTCCTAGCGCCTAGTGCGCTACTACACGACCAGAGTTGATTTTTTAACCTTTTTTAGCCAATTTGAATGTAATTTGAATTATGATTTCTATTTAGACTATGATTTATTATTTTTCTAGGGTTAGAAAACTAGGTGGCTATAAATACTTGTTGAATGACTGCTAAAAAATTAATTCTTTTATCGCAGCGGCTAGAATTCAGAGATGGAGCTCTAGTTCAACAAACCATTTTAACACTAATGGTGTGAGACCCCAGATTTTATGAATAAATATTTAATTTTTTTCTCGAAATAAATTTTTTTATATATATTATGGTGTGGATTTGATATAATAGTTATTGGTAGTATTTATAAATTTTGCAAAGTATGCAAGTTGTCATATTATATTCGTTTGGTCGGAGAATATTCTTTTTGTCGAAAAATATTCGTACGACGGCACAATCATTGGTGGACCCCACAACAGAAGTATAGTCGTAGTTAGAAAACGATAAAATTATCTTTCTATAAAAATAACGGCTGAGGTGTTACCGTTAAAACTGTTAAAACTGTTGAACTACCCGGTAGTAAAAGTACAGTAATATGCGTGGTTGCATAGTAGCACACGGTATTGATTATTGATGCTTACGTGAGAAGTCACTCAGCTATACTCAATTATTGCTACAGTAATTGCTGCATCATATCTCTTAAATTATTGTCATACTATCATCTGTATAATATGTTATATTATTAAATCAATAATTGAGACGTTGTGGTAAGTTTGGTTATTTTATGGGGGGCCATATGTCATCATCTAAGAGTCTCTTCGTCAATAGTAATTACCGTCGTCAATAGTATTTACCTTGGTCAATAGTAATTACCTTCGTCAATATTATTTACCTTGGTCAATAGTATTTACCTTGGTCAATAGTAATTACCTTCGTCAATAGTATTTACCTTGGTCAATAGTAATTACTTTCGTCAATAGTAGTTGTCCCTTCAATATTACCAAGAGTCATTTGACCCTTCGTTAAGACCAAGAGTCATTTGACCCTTCGTTAAGACCAAGAGCCACCCTCAGTTTTTCTATAAATAGAGGCCTAGGGCTTCATTATTTTTCACGAATTCATTCAAGCTATAGAGAGAGAAAGTATAGAGAGAATAAGAGAGAGAGAATAAAAGTATTCTTCTACTTCACTTTTCCAATATCCAGTTCTTTTAAGGTAGGGAATATTATTTCTTTTATATTCATGAAGAGAACTTCTGTTATTCTATTCTTTATTATTCTGTTGGAATAACCAGTATACGCGGTCTACCCTATACTTGGTGATATTCTTCTATTATTTTGTTGGAACATCTTGTCTGTGTGTTTTACACCGGACCTGGTTCCGTTTTTATTATTATTCTGTTGGAACATCCTGTCTGTGTGTTTTACACCGGACCTGGTTCCGTTTTTATTATTATTCTGTTGGAACATCCTGTCTGTGTGTTTTACACCGGACCTGGTTCCGTCTTGTTATTATTCTGTTGGAACATCCTGTCTGTGTATTTTACACCGGACCTGGTTCCATTATTTATTATTCTGTCGGAATATCCTGTCTGTGCGTTTACGCCGGACCTGGTTCCATTATTTATTATTCTGTTGGAATAACATGTCTGTGCGGTCTATCGCATGCATGGTGATTTCTTTTGTTATTCCATTCTTAATTATACTCATTTGGTTAAGTTTTGACTTCTATACTCCATGAAATTTGTGGAATATCTTTGATAATTGCGTTTCATTCAGTATCTTTTCATGAAAATATTCTTCTAAGCATTCTTGAAGTTTACTCCACAAAGCAGTATCATGTTGACAATTTGGACGTTATAAATTCCTGGATAAATTAATTCTTGAACTTGTTTTATTGAATTCTTATATCATTGTCATCATCCTCATGTTTATATTCTGTTGAAAGTCATCTATGGCCTGTAGTGCATAGATGGACTTGGTATGATTATGACCAGGGATTATTCGGTGTAATCATGACCGTAATGTTACAAATGATGTGGTTAAAATCTCATTGGCCGTAGTGCAGTGATGGACAGTTGTTAGCATGATCATGACCATTAATGAATACACGAATATCCTTGGCCGTAGTGCAGGGGTGATTCGATGATGTGGATTATTTTATTAAGCTGAGGCCCAGCGATAACAGTGTTGAAAAACCTTTTAAATCATAAAAGATAGTAGAGTTTATTTTCTACTTGACTCTTTTAATGGATTGCTTGTTCCGCTACAGTTAAACTTGATGTCTATTATATTTTATCAGTTTAACATTGTTGAAGGCTAATGATAATTTATTCTGTATTATCTTAGTCATAATATTTCTTACTGGGCTAGTTGAGCTCACCCTTTCTTTCATTGTTCTCTTCAGGAAATGAGAATGTAGCTGGGGCAAGTCGGGGAACGGAGTGATGGTCCGAATGATAGTATTAGTTAGTAGTCCTCACTATTCTATGTAATAGTGTGTTAATAAATGTAATGAGGACTCCTTTTGAGTATGAATACTCTCTAGAAGATAATATTTGTATTCAAACTCACAGTTTATGTTTTGTCGTATTGTATACGACAGTTGTATTAGTAAGTTGTATTTGTATTCTGTACTATGTATCTGATGACCCAAGATGGGTGATGTATACCTAATTTTGGGGGCGTCACAGTTGGTATCAGAGCTTAGGGATATGATCCCTAGCTAGGATGTGAGAATAGAACTAGGAGGGGAGAGACGGGGAATTCCTTCGCTAGTATGACCTACCTAAGTTTATTTGGTATTTAATTGGTCGGTCAAAGTATATGGATAATATGTTATATGTTAATTAACCCTTGTTTTGTTGCAATATTTGCAAATGGCATCCGAAAATGTTGAGATAAACAATGAAGCACATGAGACCATTGAATCACCAACGATCAATGCTCAGGGTAATGTGCAACCAGAGGACAATAATCCTCATGAAAATAATAACACCGATGAAATAGTGAATGATGGGATGGTCAGAGACTTTATGCAATTCATGCAACAACGGGCGAGAGCTGCTCCTATCCAAAATGAAGGAGGAAACAATGACAACCCACGGTTGGTCACCGCTAAGCAATTCAAGGAGCTAGGACCACCGGAGTTTTTGAGAAAGCCAGAACCACTTAAGGCGGAGACGTGGTTAAAGCAGATCACCAAGATATTTGATGTCTTGGGATGCTCCGAGGAGCAAAAGATTCCCTTTGCCACTTTTATGTTGCGTGAAGAGGCAGATTACTGGTGGGAATCAGTAAAACGTACACAGCCTGACGCACTCAAGATGTCTTGGGAGAAGTTCCAAGAACTGTTCAATGACAAGTAATTTCCCGAAAGTATTCGTCACATGAAGGAGGTGGAATTTATCAAGTTGGAGCAAAACAACATGACCGTGTCGCAGTACGAAGTCAAGTTTGCCGAGTTGTCCTGATTTGCATCCCACTTGGTGGATAATGAAGAGAGAATGACGCGGATGTTTTTAAGAGGTTTGAAACTGGAGATACGTCAATATCTTATTTCTCATAAACTGTGTTTGTATTCAGATGTTGTGAATAGGGATCAGTTAGTGGAGCGCGATAACGAGTCAACGCAACCAAAAGAGAGCAGCCGGAAAAATGATAATACTGGTGATAAAAGTCATCAAAGTGGTGACAATAAGCATGGAGGGAATCAACATGCCAGAAATGGTCACCACTTCAATGGTAATCATGGTCAAAACAATAAGAATTGACATTTCAAGAAGAGGAAATTCAACAATGATGGAAAGACGTCAGCACCAGCACCCGTTGTTAAGGAAGGAGAACAACCACCTATCATATGCTTCAAATGCGGAGGGGAGGGACACATCAGTCCAAACTGCACGATGCCATCCAAAGCATGCTATAATTGTGGAAGAGAATGTCACTTAGCCCGATTTTGTCGTTCACCGAAGACAAGTTCAGATAGGATGGAGGCACCAAAGACCGTCCCAGAAAAGCCAAAGCCAGTAGTTTAAGAGAGAGCGTTTTTTTCGTGACGAGGAACCTGAATAAAATTATCACGGGTATGTTAGTCATAAACTCTTGCGAAGTCTATACCGTGTTAGATACCGGTTCTACTCACTCTTTTATTTCACCTAGTTGTGTTTAATATTTGAACTTAACTCCGGAGAAGTTAGACTATGATTTCTCTATTGAAATTCTGTTGGGAGAAACCTTTGTTACCTCTACTATTTATAAATCTTGTTCAAATCAACACTTTCACGTTACCTGTTGATTTATCTCTTTGAAAATACTTGCATTGATGTGATTTTTGGAAACGATTGGTTAACTGCTCATCATGCTTTTCGTAAAGTTGTTAGCTTTCATATTCCTAACCAATCTGTTATGCAAATTCAAAGTAACCAAACCACTAAAGTCAATCATTGTCATATCAAGCCATAAGTAAAAATTCCTGTTCCTTTCGTTGTTGACTTCCTGGTGTGGAATGCACCGAAGCTAGACTTTCCGTAGGAGACGTTGTAAATGACGATGGCAAGTTGATAGGTATCAATGTGACGTGTTATCCAAGTCTTGGATGAGGGTCACAGTTTTGAACGATATTTCTATTGTTAATAAATTTCTTGACGTATTCTTGAACACTTCTTAGCCTACCCCAGAGCGTAAAATTGAATTTTGTATTGTCCCCAGTACAAAACTCATTTCTTAAATCCTCAAATATTTCTTCAACTAAAACGAACGTATTATGCGCCAAAGACGTTGGCTCGAGCTGTTGAAGATTACGATCGTACCATTCAATTACATCGTGGAAAAACGAACGTGGTAGCTGACGCGTTGTGTAGAAGATCGTATACGGTTACAAGTGCGAATATACGAACCCACGTGAAGATAACGAATATACGATTAAAATCGACTTTAATCGATAAAGTTAAAGCCGCTCAAGCTACATACTCAAAGCTGATAAATGTGAAGAAGAAGGTTCAAGAGGGCGTTATTCTAGAAGCAAGAATCGACGAAGAGAGGAAATCTCAACTCTCGATTTAATTGGCCCATTTGAAATCCTCGATGAAGTAGGAACTGTGGCCTATAGACTCATTTTACCGCCAAGTATGTTGCGTGTTCAGAATATTTTTTTTACGTATCGATGTTACGTAAATATGTGGATGACCCGAACCACATTATTATTTTAGAACCGGACGAGATAGCGAAAGATTTAACGTATGAGGAGATACGTGTTAACATCATGGATAAGAAGGATCATATTCGATGCTTAAAGGTTATACCTCAAGAGTTAGAATTTGAAGTGAAGTCAAGATATCCTCACATGTTCGGCATACCAAGTACGTACGTAAATTTCGAGGGCGAAATTCCATAAGAAAGGGAGATTGTGAGACCCCAGATTTTATGAATAAATATTTAATTTTTTTCTCAAAATAATTTTTTTTATATATTATGGTGTTGATTTGATATAATAGTTATGGGTAGTATTTATAAATTTTGCAAAGTATGCAAGTTGACATATTATATTCATTTGGTCGGGGAATATTCTTTTTGTCGGGAAATATTCGTACGACGGCACAATCATTGGTGGACCCCACAACAGAAGTATAGTCGTAGTTAGAAAACGACAAAATTATCTTTCTATAAAAATAACGGCTGAGGTGTTACCGTTAAAACCGTTAAAACTGTTGAACTACCCGGTAGTAAAAGTACAGTAATACGCGTGGTTGCATAGTAGCACACGGTATTGATTATTGATGCTTACGTGAGAAGTCACTCAGCTATACTCAATTATTACTACAGTAATTGCTGCATCATATCTCTTAAATTATTGTCATAGTATCATCTGTATAATATGTTATATTATTAAATCAATAATTGAGACGTTGTGGTAAGTTTGGTTATTTTATGGGGGGCCATATGTCATCATCTAAGAGTCTCTTCGTCAATAGTAATTACCGTCGTCAATAGTAATTACCGTCGTCAATAGTATTTACCTTGGTCAATAGTAATTACCTTCGTCAATATTATTTACCTTGGTCAATAGTATTTACCTTGGTCAATAGTAATTACCTTCGTCAATAGTATTTACCTTGGTCAATAGTAATTACTTTCGTCAATAGTAGTTGTCCCTTCAATATTACCAAGAGTCATTTGACCCTTCGTTAAGATCAAGAGTCATTTGACCCTTCGTTAAGACCAAGAGCCACCCTCAGTTTTTCTATAAATAGAGGCCTAGAGCTTCATTATTTTTCACGAATTCATTCAAGCTATAGAGAGAGAAAGTATAGAGAGAATAAGAGAGAGAGAATAAAAGTATTCTGCTACTTCACTTTTCTAATATCCAGTTCTTTTAAGGTAGGGAATATTATTTCTTTTATATTCATGAAGAGAACTTCTGTTATTCTATTCTTTATTATTCTGTTGGAATAACCAGTATACGCGGTCTACCCTATACTTGGTGATATTCTTCTATTATTTTGTTGGAACATCTTGTCTGTGTGTTTTACACCGGACCTGGTTCCGTTTTTATTATTATTCTGTTGGAACATCCTGTCTGTGTGTTTTACACCGGACCTGGTTCCGTTTTTATTATTATTCTGTTGGAACATCCTGTCTGTGTGTTTTACACCGGACCTGGTTCCGTCTTGTTATTATTCTGTTGGAACATCCTGTCTGTGTGTTTTACACCGGACCTGGTTCCATTATTTATTATTCTGTCAGAATATCCTGTCTGTGCGTTTACGCCGGACCTGGTTCCATTATTTATTATTCTGTTGGAATAACCTGTCTGTGCGGTCTATCGCATGCATGGTGATTTCTTTTGTTATTCCATTCTTTATTATACTCAGTTGGTTAAGTTTTGACTTCTATACTCCATGAAATTTGTGGAATATCCTTGATAATTGCGTTTCATTCAGTATCTTTTCATGAAAATATTCTTCTAAGCATTCTTGAAGTTTACTCCACAAAGCAGTATCATGTTGACAATTTGGACGTTATTAATTCCTGGATAAATTAATTCTTGAACTTGTTTTATTGAATTCTTATATCATTGTCATCATCCTCATTTTATATTATGTTGAAAGTCATCTATGGCCTGTAGTGCATAGATGAACTTGGTATGATTATGACCAGGGATTATTCGGTGTAATCATGACCGTAATGTTACAAATGATGCGGTTAAAGTCTCATTGGCCATAGTGCAGTGATGGACAGTTGTTGGCATGATCATGACCATTAATGAATACACGAATATCCTTGGCCGTAGTGCAGGGGTGATTCGATGATGTGGATTATTTTATTAAGCTGAGGCCCAGCGATAACAGTGTTGAAAAACCTTTTAAATCATAAAAGATAGTAGAGTTTATTTTCTACTTGACTCTTTTAATGGATTGCTTGTTCCGCTACAGTTAAACTTGATGTCTATTATATTTTATCAGTTTAACATTGTTGAAGGCTAATGATAATTTATTCTGTATTATCTTAGTCATAATATTTCTTACTGGGCTAGTTGAGCTCACCCTTTCTTTCATTGTTCTCTTCAGGAAATGAGAACGTAGCTGGGGCAAGTCGGAGAACGGAGTGATGGTCCGAATGATAGTATTAGTTAGTAGTCCTCACTATTCTATGTAATAGTGTGTTAATAAATATAATGAGGACTCCTTTTGAGTATGAATACTCTCTAGAAGATAATATTTGTATTCAAACTCACAGTTTATGTTTTGTCGTATTGTACACGACAGTTGTATAAGTAAGTTGTATTTGTATTCTGTACTATGTATCTGACGACCCAAGATGGGTGATGTATACCTAATTTTGGAGGCGTCACAAATGGAGCCGATGAATTGAAGGAGGCTTGGCGAAGGAAATCTTCATAAGAGTTTTTCTTCTTTAATCTTTTTTACTTGTATTATCCATGGTTGTTAATAAGTATTTGGAAAGTTTAAATTAAATTGGCTTGTTATAAAATTAGTATTTGGAAAAAGTTAAAATTAATTCCTCATGGGATCGACAACTCTCTTATCATTATATATATTTGTTGACCATGTATACTTGTATGTATTTATTAATTGTGAAATCAATCAACAAGTTTTTGGCGCCATTGCCGGGGAATTATTTTTTAAAATATTGATTTTAATCAAGTTGATCTTAATTTAAACTTGTACGTGTTTTTCGATTGCGATATATAGGCTGACAAGACTTGGCGTAAGCCAGGGCCTTGTGCAAGACTCGGTGTAAACTGGGGCCTTACCGTCCTGTTTATTGTTATCGATTGCAGAATTGGACTGACAAGACTGTAAGTAATTGTGGGACTTGTACAAGACTTGGCGCAAGATGGGGCCTTACTCTCCAATTTTTTAAAACACAATTTTATTTAAACTAAAATTAAAAAAAACATAAAAAATTAAAATAAAAAGCACAAAAAAATATTTAAAATAAAATAAAATAAAATGTTGCATGTTAGGTAGGCTTAATAATAAAAAGTCTCTCCAAATGCACTAACTCTGAAATTTCAGGTTCACCCAAGTTCAATCTCCTATGTTCTAGTGCTTCACCCTAGACAGGGAAGATGATGACTAGGATGACGATGAGATGGATGACGACGAGAAGGATGATGCTTGAGAACCCAGCGAAGTCCTTTTGTTTTGTTTTTAATTCTTCTTATTTTATTTGACAATGAGAACATTGCATATGTTAAGTTTGGGGGTACATTCTTCTAGGTGCATGTTTATTTAAGTATTTTAGGGCATGTTGCATGATAGTTTTGCATTTTAGGTTGTGTTTTGCATTTAGTTGCATAAATCAAGTGATAAATGATGTAGTATCTAATTTTGGCCAATGAAAAAAATGGTTTGATAGTTTTGCTTTAACAGAATTAAAAACTGATGTTAAGTGAAGATTTTGATTGTGGATTTAATTATGCTTGTCTCAAACTCAGGTTAACAAGGAAACCACTTTATTGAATATTTGCTCAATCTGAATTTAAATCTTTACATAATTTACTTCTGGTAGAAAAATCTGGGATACAATTTGACAAAATTAGTAAAGCATTTATGAAGACAAAGTCAAACAAGAAACTAAGTTTGGGGGGAATATTGGGATATCTATGTTTAAAAATAATAATTAAAAGCTGACTTAGTTTAACTTTGTGACCATTGTTACTGGGACAAATAAGCCTTAGGGGTGTTTATACACCCAGCACCCTAAAACCAACTGGTTTGGGAGTCGTTGGTTGAAAGTTTGGTAAAAGAGTAATTTTGAAAAGCCTAAGAGAGTTGAGCATTGCACAAGTCAGGAAAAAAATATAAATAATAATCACTAGACTCGTTTAGTTTTATAGTCTATGCTACTTGAGTTTTTAGATATGTAAGGGTGTCTCAACACCTAGTGCCCTAAAGCCAACTGGTTTAGGAGTCGTTGGTCGAAAGCTTGATACATGGGTAACTCTGAAAAACCTAATAAAATTAGACATTACACACGTCTGTGAAATAATAAAGTATGATGTAATAAACCTTGTTGATACCCCCCTTGCTTAGAATTTGCTTGCGATAGTCTAATTGGATGTATTTACTGATAGTGTTAAGTAAAACTAAACTTTCTTTTTAAGAAGTTAATAATATTGATGATTTGAGTTGTGATTGATCAAAATAGTCTATTTTCACACACACGCACACACACGGAGCATGGGTGATGACAGACATAATTGATTAAGTTGGTGGAGTTTGAAATTTGGCATTGGTTGGATATTTTGTTTGAATATTATATGTTATCTTTGAGGCCTAGTATTGGATGATATGTTGTTTAATTACTTAATTCGTAGGCATATAATCGGGGTGCATTTGCATTATTGCATTGCTTAGGGACAAGCAATTGGTTAAGTTTGAGGGTATTTGTTGAGTGGATTTTATACCTACGAATCTGGTATTGTTAAGCTTAATTATTGTTATCTTTGAGTATTTTTAGTATCTTTTTATTGGTTTTTGTGTTTATTTCCTGTAGGATGGAGCTGGAGGGACAAATTGGTCATTTGGAACAAGAAAAGAATTAAAAATTATTAAAATTGGAGCTGAGTGACATTTTTGTAAATATGTGGTCCCAGTCTAGCGCCTAGTGCCCTTGGATAGAGTTATTCCTATTGGACTAAATAGCAGTATTAACAAGACCAATTGACGAATAAAACTGGAACAACTTATCTAGTATATGAAGAAAGCCGAGGCGTAGCAAAGCTACTTTCCTAAAAAGTGATTCCGCCCTCACTGGTAATAAACCTTCAGTACAGATGAGCTCCAACGGCGTTCACCCTCTAGGATTCAACGGCGAAGCCTTCAATTGTGTGTACTCGCAGAAGAAGACTATGAACCTGTCTTTGTGGATTGCCCAGAATATATGAACAGATTATATGAATAGAGATAAGGAGAAGATAGACTGTATATTATGTGTTTTCTGAAGAACAAAATTTGGTATATATATAAGAAGAAGAAGAACGTTGGTAATCAACGGTAAAAGGAACGTTGGAAATAAATAAGGTTTACGTTTGGAAAATAAATAGTGTTTACGTTAATGAACATTGGGGAAAAATAACGCTAATGAAAAACGTTCAGAAACGGCTAGGGTTGGTATTAAATTAGGCTCTGTTAAAAAGAAAATAAAAGTTAGGGAGATTTAAGCAAAATAGTGGGCTACCTGGGTGCACCCGCGAGGTATATTCCACCGGATTGGCACCCCCCTGCGCGGGCGTAATGCGCGCACACACGCGCTAGGGTTTCCTGATCGAAAGTCCAAGAACCAGGCTTGGCCTAGTCCAATTCCTTAGCCATCCTCATGTGCACGAGCCCATCCCTTTTTCCCAACCAAGTTACTAAACCCAAGCCAATATGTACTAATATACACAAATAATATTTTCAAAATAGACAATATGGGACTATGTCAAAACTATGAATTTTGGAGCATAACCAACAATCCCCCACATGATCCAAAATTATCAAAGAGAGAAAAATTAAAAGGAAGTGAGAAGGGCAATGAATTTTAGATACATAACGTCGATACCTTGTGGGTTTGAATCGACACTTAGTGGAACAAGCTCATGATTGTAGATTATAGGTGAACTATATTCTTGAACCTATTATCTATGATACAAACAATTGAACTCACACACATATCTAAAAATCATGAATCCACACAAGTCCGCAGTTGGGCGCGTTCTAGGCCATGCGCCATATCCCAGATTTTCATAAAGGCTCTAGAGAGTTTACCAAAGACTCTCATAGGAAGCAGCCTACACCTCCACCTTTATATAGGTGAACCCATCGAGTGTATACTGACATACACCACCAATTAGGGCTATAAGTTTCATTAAGAATCTAAATGAGTCATCCTATCACAATTTGTCAGTAAGCACCACATACACACAGAGAGAAATATAAATAATTGTAGTGCTTTAATTAAATAATTACATGACTTATTGTTACCCATTGAACCCAAATAACGGGATCTCCAATCATATGGGTTGAGTTTCCATCACATATTATTTACTTAAAATGCTGGCAATAGTCCCATCCCTCTGGATGCTTCTTGGACTACCTTTTTACTCAATCCCTTAGTAAGTGGATCCGCTAGGTTCTTTTCAGACCTCACAAATTCTATGGAAATAACCCCGTTACTGATCAGTTCTCGTCCAATATTATGCCTCAAGCGTATATGTAAGACCCCGAATTTTTTTTAATAAAATGGAATTTCCTTTATTTATTATTTTGAAATAGTAAGGGTTTATTTGATTAATGTGGTTAGTTATGGGTAAAATGCGTAAATATTTTTAAATAAGCAAGTGGTTATAAAATATTCATTATTGTCGGGAAATATTCGTTTGGTCGTAGAATATTCTTGCTGTCAGAGAATATTCGTACGACGGCGCAACCTTTTGTGGGCCCCATAACGGAAAACAATTGGATGAAGAAAACGACAAGTATAAGTTTTTTATAAATAACGGCGTAGTTGTTACCGTTAATACTGTTGGAATACCCGGTGGCTAAAACACAGTAATACGCGTTGTTGCACAATAGCACACGGTATTGCACCAATTATTGATTCTTACGTAAGAAGGCACTACTCAATAATTGTTACAGTAGTTACTGTTCAATATTTTATTTTATTGATTCAATAATTGCTATGTTGATATTTTATATTATTGTTGTTTCAATAATTGTCACTACACAGTATTTTTATTATCGGATCAATAATTCATATTATTTGAATAATATTATTAGATAGCAATATTGGCAATGTCTAAAAAGTTTTGTCTAAGGAGAGGTTTGGTCATCTAATTACGCGCCAGTAAGGAGAAATCCTTATTGGAAAGCCCCCTTTTTCTTGGTTACGGCCTGGTTGCAAGTATTGTGATTCTATAATATTATTTGTGAATAATTAATTAATAATTTATATGATAAGGAAAATGTTCATTTTATGTGGATATAGATGGAGAAAATTTTAAAGTGACAATTGTTGAAAAATTGATATTTTATCTTTTCTGAGATAAAATATCAATTTTTGTTACTAAAAATATTTAAAACATGTTTTTCATGTTTGTGGATCCCATTTCTTGACTGAAATTTGATTATAGCCTGCAAAATCGTCCGTATGTGGATTTCGGTCAATTTTTGCTTGAAATTTGGAAAAACTTAAACTTACAAAGTTGTAGATAATGGAATTTCCTATAGAAAAGACATAAGGTTCGAATTTTTCTGACAAAAGGGCTATTTATTATGAATTATTGAAGTTCCAAAATAATTAATTTTTGGAAGTTTTAATTATGTTTATTAAGAAAAACGTTTTTTTCTGTTTTGTGGGCTACACTAACATGTTCATAATGAGCTGAGATCAGTTGTCTAAGGTGGGCTTGAAAATTATATATATATATATATATATATATATATATATATATTAATATTTTATTAAATTTTCTGCTTTGGTGTTCTAAGCATTTTTCTATAAATAGGGTGCTTAGGTTATAATTGAAAATTACACCAGAAACTGAAGTTTTCTCTCTCTTTCTCTCTTTATATTATCGAGCGTATTCTTGTGAGTATTTTGATACTTTGGGTGTTGTTATACGGTGCAAGTTCTCTTCAGCACTATATCCAGTATTTCAGTCAGAAGTACTGTCTTTTCGAGGTAAGGGATGTTATTTTTTTTATAAATGATATTATTTCTTTCAATATCATTATGCCGAAATATTGATCTGAATTTTTATCAAATTTGAAACTTTTTGTGTCGGAGTTATTATTCACGTATACGACACTATTCACGTATACGACACTATTCACGAATACGGCACTATTCACCGAAAAATTAAATTTTCGTTTTTGTCCAATATATCTATTATGGATACTAGCTTTGATTGTATCCATGTGTTTATCATTCTTGAATTTTACTTCGCTATGATTATTTATGAAGTATTTTTGAACTCGAATTGTTTAAAGTACGAATCCTTAATATTTGTTCTTTTGTTTCACTGGATTCATTTTCTTTAAAAGATTTTTCATCATCCTCAGTCTTAAATGATGATATAACTGAATATCTTTGGCATGTAGTGTAAAGATGAATGATTTTCTGATGAATATCTTTGGCCCGTAGTGCAAAGATGAACATGTGTTTAGATGTACATGACCAACTGATGAATATCTTTGGCCTGTAGTGCAAAGATGAACATTTGATTTCAGATATATATATTGATTGATGTTACAGGGATAAAATATCGATGATAGACTTTTTAATTCATAGATGATAGTTGATTTCATTCTCTACTTAACTCTTCTAATGAATTACTATTTTCACTGCGAATATTGATTAAAAACTTGTTGTCTATTGTATTCTATCAGATTTTTTCCTGTTGAAGACTAATGATAATTTGTTCTATATTATCTTAGTCATAATATTCTTTACTGGGCTAGTTGAGCTCACCCTTTTTCCTTTTTGTTCCATTTTTCTTCTCAGGAGGCGAGAATGTAGCAAGTACTAGTCGGGGTATGGAATGATGGTTCTAGAAAGTTGTTTAGTAGTCCTCATCATTTTTATAAAATAATGTATCAATAATTGTAATGAGGACTTATCTGAGTGTGGATATTGTCTAGAAGACAATATTTGTATTTTAACTCACAGTTTGTGTGTTGTCGTATTTTGCACGATAATTGTCATAATAAAGTTGTAATTGTTTCCGTACTATGTATTTGGCGACTCAGAATGGGTTAGGTGGAATGAACCTGTTTTGGGGGCGTCACATTGAATGTTGGTCTTTGCGACATAAAATCAAGAATCTCATTGAAAATGGAAAGTTGAAGATAAAAATCCCCATGACCAGAAAAGGCGAAAGAGAAATGAAGATCTTAAGATTTCCACTTGAGACAGATAATTCAAAGGAATTGACGACAATGAGCACCAATCCTGGCCGAAAACAAGGTGGATTGGTCGTAATGCGGGGAGTGGCAGAGGAAACAAGAGAGTCCCCTAAGGAAATTCATCCGCCACCATCAAACATTGCCCAAAGTCAGCAACCATATTCCTGATTTTACCCTCCTTGATGATGAGGAGGAAATACTGATCCTTCCAAGTGTAGAAAAAGTCAAAAAGGAAAGTTCCTTATGAGAAATACAACAACAGTTTGAGAGAGACTTCATAACTAAATCCTCTCAAGCCTATAAAAAAGATGAAGGAACAAATGAAGAAAAAGGTGGTGAAGTTGTCGGGGAAGCCAACCTATCAAGGAATTAAGAGTTCATCCCTTTTTGTAATGGGTCTAGTTTAAGCATCCTTGAGGGATGTGCTGAATCAGGAAGCAATCAAGTTATGACAGTGATTGAAGGTATTCATGACCAATAGGTAACCTCTATTGCGAGCTTCGAAGGCAACATAACCACTGACAACTGGACTATCAAGTCTCAGCTAACCAGGAAGACGTAGGTCCAGAGGATAAAGTTGTGAAGTTCAGGAGATGTTGGGACAATATTACTTTCTTAACATTATGCCTTTTATTTTCCATACATGTAAATATTGAAGAAAAAAAATTCAAAATCAATCAAAAAATCAAACTAATCAGGTCTCAGCCAGGCTTGAACTATGACATACTTGATCTCCCCCAATCAATGGGAGTATGTAGGCAGCCATCAATGATGCGGTCTAACCCTCAAAAGAAATATCTAAACCTAAAACCCAAACATCAATCCCAAGACACCCAAAGTTCACACCCAAGAAAACCCCTCAAAGTCAGTGACCCATGTTGAGAAGATCCAACGATACCTCAATGTCATTCCATCAAATCTGGCACAAGTCCCTTAAAGGAAGAGACAACGATACATTAAGACAGCCAGTCACATGGATGAAATAGCAATCATCTTAAGATGAAAACCTTCAACAACTTATCACTCGCGAAGTGCGAGAAGACTTGATCTCCTTTGACCTACAGAAACACAAGGGCTATCGTCGTGGCAAAGTCTATCTCATACCCGACGACCTGTTCTCTGAGAAAAGACCACAGATTAGACTTCACAGATCAAACCAAATTCGGTTGAAGCTATCACAACACCAACCAAACTGAGATCTTAGGTCCAATTCATTGGAGTTCGAAGGCCTCTCGACATCAATCATCAAAATTGAAACAACAACACATCGATACATAGAGCATGATCATCAGTAAGGACCTTCAAAGAGATGACACCCTCAATCTAAAACCTTCATCAAATTAGAAGAAAATCATCAAAGCCAAGTGCGCCATCAAGTCAGAAATGTTGAATTGGGGCACCCAGCCATCCAAGAATTAGAGCCAAAATCCAGTACGTGTTCACCATGGGGGTCAGGAGGTAAAAGACTCTTGCAAACTCGACATCTTATTAGCCCATTTGTCAAACATACAATGAAGTGATTACACCAAATGACAAGCAAGACTAGGGCAATTTCAAAATCGGTGACAACCCGATATTGGGACCCTTACAACAAACAAGATTGGGGTAATGTCTGGAATAACGACAACTCAACACTAGGGCATTCATCTACCATCCTAAAAAGGAAAATGCACCAGTTGACACCATCAGCATGGTTCGTTATCATGAGAGCTTCCCTCATATCATTTTATTGGCGATCTGGTATGGTCATTTCTAATCAAAATTTGCTTAATTCACATGTGAGGTACGGCTCTTTCATTTCTTTATGCACTTTCGGTCTTTATTTACATGCATTAGCGATAATATACATGTTAAATAGATAAGTCTTGCGTTAGAATCTTAAAAAGAGGCTTTAAAAGAAATTTTTTTTGTTTAACTTGTTATGAATTGGATTAATTCTGATAAGCGTCTGTGGATCAAGAATCATGGAAACGATTAGAGAATTAAGACTATTCAACCCTTTTAATTAGGCACGACATCCTAGTCCAAAGCACTTTTTGGAACAGACTTGACCTCATATGCATGTCTGCACTTTACAGTTGCCCTAAGTCTTAGTTGTGGGGTATGAAGTTATGGCAAAAACAATGACAATTAATTAGAAGATAAAAGATAGATAGCCAACCTAATATCTCGAATTGTGGCCTGGGTTACTCAAGTTATTAAGTCTGAGGGGTGTCTTTACACCTGGTGCCCTAAAGCCGTCTGGTTTGGGATTCACCGGCCCAATGCTCGCTACACGGGTAACTTAGTGCCTAAGAAAATGAGCATTACGAGGAAGAAGAAGTCGAGGCCTGAGTCGATCCGAATCGTGGTCTAGGTTACTAGAGTAATTAAGTCTAAGGGGTGTCTTCACACCTGGTGCCCTAAAGCCATCTGGTTTGGGAGTCACCAGCTCAACGCTTGCTACATGGGTAATTTAAGCCTAAGAAAACGGACCTTGCACAAGCTCGGAAGAGGAGTAAATAGAGTAGACTGCTTGACTTGTATCAAAGCATGACCTTTGTTACTCGAGCAAGTAAACCCGAAGGGGGTGCCTTTACACCTAGTGCCCTAAAGCCGTTAGGTTTGGGAGTCATTGGTCAAAAACTCGTTAAGTGGGTAACTCCGAATAGCCTAAGAAAACGAGACAAGTTAAGCGAGAGAAAAAAAATTAGAATCTTAAAAGTAATGGAAATGAAACCCCTGCTAAAAGTTGCGTCACTCATAGTGCGTGTGTCATATGAAGTCAATTCTGCGAAGAATAACGTCTAGAGCGAAGATGAAGTATCTCTGATAAAGGGAGATAAGTCTTTTGAATCTAATCCTACCCATGAATAATGATCATGGATGCTTAAAAATTTTCTTACGATTTCATAAAATTTAACTTCAAATGCCTTATTCACAAGATTCTACTAATCTTGATGGCCCAAGCCGTCAAGCTTTTGTGCATTCTGTTCTTCATTTCATGTGTAGGATATTGTTCACTCTCAACTTGTTCAACAAAGAGAGTTTCTTATATGAATCCCCGACAACAACATGCGAAAGGGTTGGGGCATTTTTCGATTCCAAGAAATGGAAAAAGTCTAAGGTGGGATCAAGCTTCTCATCAAAAGAAAGGAGAAAACTCCTAAGAAGTTATAGCGACATAAGCTTGTTACAACAAAAAAAGGGACGAATTCCCAGGGGAACCCTTAACTCAAAAAACAGGCGCCCAATGACTAACAAAAGATCTAGAAAATGAAATTCACATCATCAAACATGTCAACCTGCGCCAAGTCCTCATAAGTCAAGGCCTCTACACCAAAGTTTAAATCAGGGCAGTGAAAGGATGGGCCGCATCTGCCAGGGACGTCAGCAGTACCCGGATCATAAGCCAAGCCAATATAAAAATCCATGCCTGAAAAGAAACTCCAAATCGCCTCAGAAAAGGTGAGTTATGGTTCTACATCTAGTTAATTCGATTGACATTTGCATCAACCTAGGACAATAGATTCCTAAGGATAATTTTAGATCATCACATCATGCATGGTCTGCACATGTGCAACAATGTTATATCAATGCACATCTCCATAAAAAATTTAAGCATGCATCCCCAATAGAGTTAAATATGCATGCACATTAAATGTCCAGATCAAGAAAAATTTCACCATTGTAAACTACCGGTAGGGTAGGCATCGACATCAACCCGATGAGGTAAACTGTTGTCAACTACCAGTGGGGTAGGCACCATTGTCAACTACCAACAGGGTAGGCACAATTGTAAACTACCAGCGTATACATCGGGAAGGTCCGGTGATATCAGAACATCATCCCCACTAGAGATGTAGAAAACATCTCAGTTTATCTTCATCAAACAAGCATCGACAACACGACGAAAATTAAACCATTGGAGTCAACACCAGCATAGGCATTAGCAGCAATGATGAAAGAAAACCATTGGAATCAGCCCCAACATAGGTATCAACAATAACCGGTAATGGTAAAATAATTTGCGATGCGATGTATGATTTCCGATGTGCGAAGTGAGAGTTGCGAAGTGCGATGTGCGAAATATGAAGTGCAAAATGTAATTTGTGAAAACATTTTATCATTCATTATACCATTCATTGCATTGCATCATTAAATATACCTTATCATATGTCATGTGTCTGGTAATCTTTGTCATGTTCAATTCATTGCATTGTATAAACATGACAAAGAGGGAATTTATAGACACTCAAAATTTTATTTTCCTGTTACTAAGTATGGATGAAAGGCAAAAATGTCTTTTCCCACTTCAGAGACAACCCCAAAGGATCACGAATGGTCATTTTAGAGACAACCCAAAGAAAATATATCAAATCA
Source organism: Panax notoginseng (assembly GCA_016801055.1). Classification (NCBI taxonomy): domain Eukaryota; kingdom Viridiplantae; phylum Streptophyta; class Magnoliopsida; order Apiales; family Araliaceae; genus Panax; species Panax notoginseng. The sequence continues at coordinate 38,754,294 of CM029020.1, forward strand.
AACTTTGAAAACATCCCCGGGGGATATCAAATCAATCTTGGAGACAACCTTGACGAAGAAGAGAATCGGCTGCAATCAAATCCCAAAGACAACCCCTAGAGACAACCAAAAGCCTCATCAACCCTGGAGGCAACCCCGGGAGGGAAAAAGGTTATTTTGATAAAATAACTTCAATAACCATAGTACAGCAGTAGATAGGATCACAAAAAGCCATCGCAACACTTCTGAGCGCAAACTATGCAAAAAATAGCTCAACGGACTTCCTGCAAAGACCCGAAGATGCCAATTTGGTCTTGGACCCATCTTTCTAAATTCAGAAAGGGGAAACCCTATGTTATTGTGTAGCTCTCTAAAAGAGCTTTCCAGAATGTTATGGCACATCTCCATAAGATTCCCGGATACAAATCGTGAAAGTGTGGCCTAACGATCCTTTAGACCTTCAGAATTTAAAGCTAGAGGTGTCAGAAAAGTTACCATAAGGATTGCTGGCTTGTGGCGCGTCGATCGAGGTGCACGTACTTCAAGACGGCAGAGCCCACTAGGCTTAGCCGCAGGTACACATGCGGCTGATCAGGCTATATATATCAACCCCCATCAACTCGTTTAACAAGTTTGGGATGAGAGAGAAAGGGTCCATGAGAGAGAAATTCGACCATTTGAGAGAGAAAGACAACTTTTCTTCTGTTTAATCTTTGTAAATCTCTTATACAAACACTCTTATACATATATATAGCAACATATCAAGTTTTAACCGATAGAAATCGAGTCTATAGGCGCCTAAAGCCGTTTAACAGTCATTCTCGTGTTTAACTGTATGATCTCTTCAGATCTGCTTTTTTTCTTGCTTTACGCTATATATATATATATATATATATATATATATATATATATATATATATATATGCCTCTCTATGGCATAGATCTAGTTTTTTAACCGTTCATTCTGTGTAAATAGTTAATATTTACATTGTATTGACTAGATTTGTACTAGATCTAGCCAGATCTAGCTTTTAACCGGTTTAAAAGTTCTAAAACTTGAACCTAAAAGTTAGAATGGCTCAGATATGTATAGATCTAGTTTTTTTTTTTCAAGTTTTGTAAATATTTAGTAACCACGTGGCCCTAGATCTATATCTAGAGGACGCTAGAAGCTTCGGATATAAGCATGCAAGTATTTAACTGATGAATCCTTTGTGTTGCAACGTCTAGAAGTAAACATGCATTTTATTTTAATATATTCATTGTGCAAGCTTTAAATATTCTTGTGAGCCTAGGAACTACAAAGGGTTGATGATTCAATCAATGGATCTAGATCTAGTTACGAAAATGGACTTATTTAAATTGTAAATGATAGCTTACAATCCAGTGTAAATGTAAGACCTTAAGTTTTATGAATAAAAATTAATTTTTCTGTAAATATATTTTTGAATATTATGGTGTAAATTTGATATAATGTTATAGTTGTGGGTAATATTTATAAATTTTGTAAAGTAAGTAAGTGGTTTTAAAATATTCGATTGGCCGGGGAATATTCGTTTTAACAGAGAATATTCGTACGACGGCACAATTATTAGTGGACCCCACAACAGAAGTATTGTCGTAGTTAGAAAACGACAGAAATATCTTTTTATAAAAATAACGGCGAAAGTTTTACCGTTAAACTGTTGAACTACCCGGTAGTAAAAGTACAGTAATACGCGTGGTTGCATAGTAGCACACGGTATTGATTATTGATGCTTACGTGAGAAGTCACTCAGTTATACTCAATTATTACTACAGTAATTGCTGCATAATTTCTCTCATATTATTGATTCAATTATTGTCATAGTATCATCTACATAATATTTTATATTATTAAATCATTAATTGAGATGACAAAGTTACTAATATTACTATTTGTAATATTGACGATGTCTAAAAAGTTCTATCGAGAAAAGAGGTTTGGTCACCTAATTGCGCGCCAGTAGGGAGAAATCCTTATCGGAAAGCCCCCTCTTTCTTGGAAAAGATCTGGTTGTTAAATATTGTAAGTTATAATATTAATGATGAATAAGTTCGTGTTAATTAAAGATGAAATTGATATTTTCATTGTGTTGAAATTATTAGTGTTAGTGGAAATCGATATTTATTTCGATAATAATTAATTTCTGGAGGTTATATTGACCAATCGGGTAATTAATCGGATAAATGAGCAATTAATTGCTATTAGTTCACATGCAAATTTACTGTTAATTCACATGTATGGAACTATTGATTCACATGTGTGTACTATTAGGGGAGGTGGTGTAAGATTGATAATACTTGCAGGACTAAATTAAAAATAGAGGTATAGATGAAGGTTACTGTAATAATTCGAGCCCCAAAACGTGTAATTATCGAAACTATGTTTTCCTATAAATAGAAGTTCATTCTTCTTTCATTCTCACCAATTCACTAAGACTCACGAGAGCAATTATAGAGAGAGAAAGAAGAAAAGTATTTCACTACTTCACTATTCCAGTATCCAGTCTTCTTCTAAGGTTAGGAATATTATTTTTGTTCAGTACTCATAAGGAATAATATTTCCTTCCATACTCTGTAGTATGTGAGTAATATTATTTCGTCTCGTATTCCTAATTATACCATTATTTTGTTAAAGTATTGCTTCCATACTCCGTGAAATTAGTAGAATATTCTTGAAATTTGTGCTTCATCTAGTATCGTTTCACAAGGATATTTTCTACACATTCTTGTTAAATTTTAAGCTTTTCATGCCGGAGTACTGTTTATGAGTACTATTTATTTATACGGTACTATTCACAAAGTACTATTTACGGGATACTATTCATAAAGTACTATTCACGGATACTATTCACAAAGTACAATTCACAGGATACTATTCCCGAAGTACTATTTACTCAGGTACTATTCACCCAGAGTACTATTCATGACAAAAATTAATTTTTTTTCGGTCCAAATTATTTTGATACAATATTATTCTTGAATTTTAGTCCACAAAGCAGTATCATGTTGACAATTTGGACATTATTAAATTTTGAATAAATTAAATTATAAATCTTTAAAATTTATCATTTGTTTTCATTTAATTGAATTCGTATATCATTGTCATCATCCTCATGCTTATATTGTGATGAAAGTCATCTTTGGCCGTAGTGCATAGATGGACTGTTGATTGGTATGATTATGACCAGGGATCATTCGGTATAATCATGACCGGTAATGTTATAAATGATGTGGTAAAAGTCCTCATTGGTCCATAGTGCATTGATGGACAGTTGATGGTATGATCATGACCATTAGTGAAAACATGAATATCCTTGGCCTGTAGTGCATGGATAATTTGTGGTTGTGTTATTATTTATTAAGCTGAGTCTCAGCGATAAAATTATTGATAAACTTTTTAAATCATAGAAGATAATAGATATCATGCTCTACTTGACTCTTCTAATGGATTGCTTGTTCCGCTGCAATTAAACTTGTTGTTTATTAGTTTAACACTGTTGAAGGATAACGATAATTTATTCTACATTATCTTAGTCATAATATTTCTTACTGGTCTAGTTAAGCTCACCCTTTTGCTTTCATTGTTCTCTTCAAGAAATGAGAACATAACTGGGACTAGTCGGAGAATGGAGTAACGGTCCGAGATGGTGGCTGTAGTAGTCCTCACTATTTTATAAAATAGTGTGATAATAATTGTAATGAGGACTCCATTTGTGTTTGAATACTGTCTATTAGACAATATTCGTTTAAAAAATCTCAGCTCATGTTGTATAATTAAGTTTATATTTGATTTATGTAGCATTTATTGGGCGACTCAAGATGGGTCATGTATACCTATTTTTGGGGCGTCATAGTAAATGTAAATCCGGGACCTTAAAGCATGGATACGGATTTAAGGCCTTGATATAGTGAAATCGTACATGTGGTGTTCAGGCTTACTTCGATGACTCTCATGCCCATAAGAAGTCCGACACTTATATATATATATATATATATATATATATATTGTCAAAGATGCTTCGCATATTAAATAAAATTATATCAAGCCGAATATGGAATAAAATGAAAGTATCAAAGGCCTCAATTCCTATGCGAGTGAAAGGGTTTGAAAACAGCTTTTCAATACTTCACTTTTATATGCCTGTTTAAAAATGAACTTTTTAATAAATCAAACCCTTTGTATATAGGTGAAAAAGAGGTATAACACTACTTTCAAATAAAACACTTTGAGCACAAATATCTGTACACACACACACACACACATAATGCACATGGAATGAAAAAGTAGTAGTAACCATGTTTCACGGAAGTCGGGGGCGGGGTGCCTAACACCTTCCCCTTATTTAAGCAAGCCCCCAAAATCCATGACTCTCGAGTTCCAGACCAATTAAATAAAGTCACATATTGGCCCATATTGCGAAAACCTTTCAAAACTTGGATGAGTTGATACATCAATTTAAACTTATATCAACTGGCGACTCTGTCTAATTCGGCCCAATCATTAAAATCAAACTTTTTAAATCATCGACATGTATGTTGGTCTTTCCAAAATCTCAACCTTTAAGCAAGAATAAAATCAACATAGAAAATATAAAGGGTAGAGAACGCGATAAGGAAAATTTCCCGGCGTCGACAGTTAATTTATTCATAAACTTGTCTTACTTTTTTTCAATTCATTTAATTAGTTAATCATCTTTGCTTCATTTACATTTCTTAGTCAACTTAAAATAAATAAATTGACTGACTTGCTTAAGTCACCTCACATGCATATTCACTCATATTCTCAAAGTAAATAAATAATTAAAAAAAATTATTTATAAAAATAGACATATATAATTATATAGAATTATCGGTTCTTACAGGACCATATAGCGCGGACCAGGTTTGGGAGTATCTTTGAGTTCCAGCTTGCACAAAAGCACTAATAGGGAATGAATCCAGTGTTGATGTACTAGGAATTGACAATTACAAATTAGAGATACGAAGATGCTCTGCATTGATTCTTCACGATGTACTCTATGCACCAGATGTCTGACATAATTTATTTCCTATTCTTGCAGTACTTAGTTTAGGCTACTCTATTCGTTTTGAGAATAATGGTGTTGTAATTTCTCGTGGGAATAAAATTTATGGGTATGGTTTCAGATACTATTAATTCTAGCGTTAATAGTAATTTAATAGTAATGATTCTTATTCCTTGCTTGCTGAAAATGGTCATGATAGTTCAATTAAATGGCATGTTAGATTAGGTCATATTGGACATAATAGAATGGCTAGGTTAGCTCGAGCGGGTCTATTAGGCCCACTCGCTAAGGTCAATCTACCCACTTGTGAACATTATTTAGCAGGAAAATCAACTAGAAAACCATTCAGTAAATCCACTAGTGTAAGACCCCAACTTATTAATGAATAAAATTAAATTTTCTCTAATTATTATTGTGAATAATAAAGTGTTAATTTGATATAATATTTTGGTTATGGGTGAAATGTACAAATTTTATAAAATAAACAAGTGGTTATAAAATATTCATTGTTGTCGGGGAATATTCGTTTGGCCGTGAAATATTCTTTCTGTCGGGGAATATTCGTACGACGGCGCAGCCATTTGTGGGCCCTATAACAGAATAACTGTCGGATGAAGAAAATGATAAAATTGAGTTTTTATAAATAACGGCGGAGTTGTTACCGTTAACACTGTTGGAATACCCGGTGGTTAAAATACAGTAATACGCGTGGTTGCACAGTAGCACACAGTTTTGCACAGTATTTTTGAATTATTGATCCTTACGTAAGAAGACACTACTCAATAATTGTTACAGTAATTACTGTTCAATATTTTATTTTATTGATTCAATAATTGCTACGTTGATATTTTATATTATTGTTGTTTCAATAATTGTCACTGCACAGTATTTTCCATTATCAGATCAATAATTCATATTATTTGAATAATATTATTAGATAGCATTATTGGCAATGTCTAGAAAATTATGTCTAAAGAGAGGTTTGGTCACCTAATTGCGCGCCAATAAGGAGAAATCCTTATTGAAAAGCCCCCTCTTTCCTAAGAACGGCCTGGTTATCATAATTGTGATTCTGTAATATTATTTGTGAATAATTAATTATTGATTTATATGATAAGAAAATATTTATTTGATGTGGATATAAATGATAGATTTATTTATGTGGTTATTATTGAAGGAATTAATGTTGAGGTGTTTTATCAGTATTTCTGTCGGAGTGGAGGTATTAAAAATCAAATCAGTATTTTTCAGATATATTGCGTGAGTTATAATTTTTAATCCGACCATTGGATCGTTGTGATTTTTGGATATGTTATACATATATAAGTTGAGTATATGTCCACAAATTTTGAACCGTTAAAAATGAACGTATGATTTGTTATGAATTTTAAGAGGTGACTAATTCAGAAATTAGGTTTATAAATAATTTTGGTGGAAAATTCTAGAATTGAGTGGGCCCCACTTGTGGTTGGTGAAGAAATGTGCTGAATTTTATTTTAAATGTGGTGGGTGGCAATAGTAGCAGGTAAAACCATCAGGTAGCAGGTCAAGTCTGCTTCGGCGTGCTAACATTTTTCTATAAATAGAGAGCTAATTTAGAATTCAAAATCACACCAAAATTTATAAGTTTTCTCTCTTTCTCTCTCTATATTATCGAGCGTATTTTGTGAGTATTTAGATACTTTGTGAATTTTTATTTATCAGTGCAAGTTTCCTTCAGCCTTATACCGATATTCCGAACAGAAGTACTGTTATCTTGAGGTAAGGGATGTTATTTTCTTCTTAAATGATATTATTTTCTTCAATATCATTATGCCGAAATATTGATTTGAACTTTTTATCAAATTTAAAACTTTTTGTGTCGGGATTACTATTCACATATACGGTACTATTCACGTATACGGCACTATTCACCGAAAAAATAAAATTTTTCCTTTTTGTCCAAGATGTTTATTATGGTTACTATCTTTGATTGTATCCATGTTTTAATCTTATTTTTGAATTCTACTTCACAATTGGTTGTTATGAAGTATTATTGCACTTGGATAAACTATAATACGAATCCCTAATATTTGTCCTTCTGTCTCACTGGGTTCGTTTTCTTTAAAATATTTTTTTAAGACCCCGAATTTTATGAAATAAAAGTATTCAATTTTTCTTATAATTACAATTCAGTAAATGGTTAAATTGATAAAAAGTTAAAGTTATGGGTGAAATGTAAAATTTTTTTCAAAATACGCAAGTGGTTATAAAATATTCATTGTTGTCGGGGAATATTCGTTTAGTCGTGGAATATTCTTTCTGTTGGGGAATATTCGTACGACGGCGCAGCCATTTATGGGCCCCATAACAGAATAACTGTCGGATAAAGATAACGACAAAAATTGAGTTTTTATAAATAACGGCGTAGTTGCTACCGTTAACACTGTTGGAATACCCGGTGGTTAAAATACAGTAATACGCGTGGTTGCACAGTAGCACACGGATTGCACAGTATTTTTGAATTATTGATTCTTACGAAGGAAGGCAGTACTCAATAATTATTACAGTAGTTACTGTTCAATATTTTATTTTATTGATTCAATAATTGTTGCGTTGATATTTTATATTATTGGTGTTTCAATAATTATTGCTGCACAGTATTTCCCATTATCAGATCAATAATTCATATTATTTAAATAATATTATCAGATAGCATTATTGGCAATGTGTAGAAAGTTCTGTCTAAGGAGAGGTTTAGTCATCTAATTGCGCGCTAGTAAGAAGAAATTCTTATTGGAAAGCCCCCTCTTTTCTGGGAACGGCCTGGTTGTCATAAATGTGATTCTGTAATATTATTTGTGAATAATTAATTATTGATTCGTATGATAAGGAAATATTTATTTTATGTGGATATAAATGAAAGATATATTTTTGTGGTTAAAAATGAAGGAGTTAATGTTGAGGTTTTTATCAGTATTTTTGTCAGAATAGAGGTATTAAAAATTAGGATTTTTGAGATATTTTGCGGGGGTTATAATTTTAATCCGACCGTTGGATCGTGGTAATTTTTGGATATGTTATACATATATAAGTTCAGTATATGTCCACAAATTTTGAACCGTTAAAAATGAACGTATGATTTGTTATGAATTTTACGAGATAACTGGTTCAGAAATTGTTGAATTTTCGGAGTTAATCATTTTGGTGAAAAATTCTAGAATTGGTGGGCCCCACTCTTGGTTGGTGAAGAAATGTGCTGAGATTTTTATTCAAATTTGGTGGGTGGGAATAGTAGCAGGTAAAGCCATCAGGTTGCAGGTTAAGTCTGCTTCGGCGTGCTAACATTTTCCTATAAATAGATGGCTAAGTTAGAATTGAAAATCACACCAGAAACATAAGCTTTCTCTCTTTCTCTCTCTATATTATGAAGTATATTTTGTGAATATTTAGATACTTTGAGAGTTGTTATTCAGTACAAGTTTTCTTCGGCTTTGTATTCCAGTCAGAAATACTGCACTTTTGAGGTAAGGGATAGTAAGGGATATTATTTTCTTCTTAAATGATATTATTTTCTTCAATATCATTATGCTGAAATATCAACATGAGTTTTTATCAAATTTGGAACTTTTTATGTCGGGGTTACTATTCACGTATACGTTACTATTCACGTATATGGCACTATTCACGAATACGGCACTATTCACCGAAAAATAAATTTTTTCCTTTTTGTCCAAGATATCTATTAGAGTTACTATCTTTGATTGTATCCATGTTTTGATCTTTATTTTTGAATTCTGCTTCACAATTGATTATTATGAAGTATTATTGATCTTGGATAAACTGTTATACGAATCCCTACTATTTGTCCTTCTGTCTCACTGGATTCGTTTTCTTTAAGATATTTTTCATCATCCTCAGTCTTAAATGATGATATTACTGAATATCTTTAGCCTGTAGTGCAAAGATGTATGATTACTTGATGAATATCTTTGGCCTGTAGTGCAAAGATGAACAGGTGTTGAGATGAACATGATCGACTGGTGATACAAATGAATATCTTTGGCCTGTAGTGCAAATATGAATATTTGGTTAAAGATGATTATTAATCGATGTTACAGGGATAAAATATTGATGATGGACTTTTAAATCTTAGAAGATAGTAGAATTCTTTCTCTACTTGACTCTTCTAATGGTTTGCTGTTTCCGCTGCAGTTGTTGATCTAAAACTTATTGTCGATTATATTCTATCAGATTTTTCCCTGTTGAATATTAATGATAATTTGTTGTATATTATCTTAGTCATAATATTCTTTACTGGGCTAGTTGAACTCACCCTTTTCCTTTTTGTTCCATTTTTCTTCTCAGGAGGTGAGAACATAGCAGGATCTAGTCGGGGTATGGAGTGATGGTTCTAGAAAGATGTTTAAGCAGTCCTCACTATTTCTGGTTATACCAAATATCTTTACCTGAAACATCAAATATCATGGTTATACCAAATCACAGTTCCTGTTCATAATCATACTAATAAATTCATCTTTGCACCACGGGCTAAAGATATTCATCAACAGTTCATCTTTACACTACATGCCAAAGATATTCAACAACAAGTCATCTTTGCACTACGGGCCAAAGATATTCATCAACAACTCATCTTTGCACTACAGGCCAAAGATATTCAACAACAAGTCATCTTTGTACTACGGGCCAAAGATATTCATCAACAACTCATCTTTGCACTACAGGCCAAAGATATTCCTCAATAGTTCATATTTGCACTACAGGTCAAATATATTATTATCTCAAAGAAATATATAATCATTTCAAAATTTATATAACCAATAATTATAACCATGTTGATCATTTCACCTTTGTACTTAAGCTAAAGATATTCAATTATAAATTTAATAGTCATGATCATACCAGTCAAAAATTCAACTTTACACTACTGGCCAAAGAGAACCCATAGTCATGATCGTACCAAAAATCTACCCATCTTTACACTCAAATCAAAGAGAAATATCATCATTAGGGTTATAAAAATGTTATATATAATAATAAAAAATAATATGATCAACATATAGTTTTAATATCAAGAGTAATATTCATAAATTAACTATAATTTGGTTAGAAAAAGAAACCAATTTTGTTATGAATAGTAACTCGTGAATAGTAACTCGTGAATAGTAACTCATGAATAGTGACTCATGAATAGTAACTCATGAATAGTAACTCGTGAATACTAACTCATGAATAATAACTCGTGAATAGTAACTCATGAATAGTAACTCGTGAATAATAACTCGTGAATAGTAACTCATGAATAGTAACCCCGACATGAAAAGTTCTAAATTTGATAAAAAGTTCAGATCAATACTTCGGCATAATGATATTGAAGAAAATAATATCATTTAAGAAGAAATAACATCCCTTACTATCCCTTACAATCCCTTACCTCAAAAGAGCAGTACTTCTGACTGGAATAACGCTGAACGAACTTGCACCGTATAGCAACACTCAAAGTATCAAAATACTCACAAGAATACGCTCAATATATCGAGAGAGAAATAGAGAGAAAACTTTAGTTTCTGGTGTGATTTTCAATTCTAACCTAAGCACCCTATTTATAGGAAAATGCTTAGAACACCAAAGCAGAAAATTGAATATAATAATAATATATTTAACAAATTTTCCTTAGCCCACCTTGACCATCTGAATTCAGCCATAACACATGTTAATGATGTCCACAAAATACAAAAAAAAACGTTTTTCTAAACAAAAATAATTAAAACTTCCAAAAATCAATTATTTCGGAATTTCGGAACTTCAATAATTCATAATAAATAGCCCTTTCATCAGAAAATTCGAATCTCGCGAGTTTTAATAGGAAATTCAATTCTCTACAACTTTGCAGAAGAAAGTTTTTCCAAATTCTAAATAGAAATTGACCGAAATTCACAAACGGACGATTTTACAGTCAATAATAAATTTTCGGTCAAGAATTGTGTCCACCAACACACAAAATATGTGTTAATCATTTAATGCCACAAAAATACTCTTCCTCCTCATATACTCATACATCCCACATTCATTGTAAAAATATCGCCATCAATATATTATTAAAATAATATATTTAAATGAATTATTTTATCAGAAAAAGATAAAATATTAAATTTCAACAATTGTCACATTAAAAATTTTCTCCATCTATATCCACATAAAATCAATATTTTCCTCATCATATAAATCAATAATTAATTATACACAAATAATATTACAGAATCACAGTACTGGCAACCAGGCAGTTCCCAGGAAAGAGGGGGCTTTCCAATAAGAATCTCTTCCTTACTGGCGCGCAATTAGATGACCAAACCTCTCCTTAGACAGAACTTTCTAGACATTACCAATAATGTTATCTAATAATATTTTTCAGATAATATGAATTATTACTCCGATAATGAAAAATACTGTGTAGTGATAATTATTAAAACAACAGTAATATAAAATATCCACGCAGCAATTATTGAATCAATAAAATACAATATTGAACAGTAATTACTGTAACAATTATTGAGTAGTGCCTTCTTACGTAAGAATCAATAATTGGTGCAATACCGTGTGCTACTGTGCAACAACGCGTATTACTGTGTTTTAACCACCGGGTATTCCAACAGTATTAACGGTAACAACTACCCCGTTATTTATAAACAACTTGTTTTTGTCGTTTTCTTCATCCAATCGCTTTCCGTTATGGGGCCCACAAAAGACTGCGCCGTCGTATGAATATTCCCCGACAGTAAGAATATTCCACAATCAAACGAATATTACTCGACAACAATGAATATTTTATAACCACTTGTGTATTTCGAAAAAAAAAATTCATACATCACCCTTAACTTTAACATTTATCAATTTAACCATTTACTGAATAGTAATTATAAGAAAAATTGAATACTTTTATTTCATAAAATTCGGGGTCTTACAATCTCCCCTCCTTATGAAATTTCGTCCTCAAAATTTACGTACCTGGTATTTCAAAGAGTTGAGAATACCTTACTTTCATTTCAGATTCCATCTTTCCTGTCATCATAATTTCTTCATTGCTCATCTCCTGTATTTCAGATATCATTCTAGAATACAGCTTCAAAACAAAGGTTAATTGAACAAATTAACATATCACATAATATCCCGTATTATGACTGACCAACAAATAAGCTTAGGTAGGACACACTAGCGAAGGATTTACTCGTCTCTCCCCTCCTAGTTCTATTCCCCAATCTCCGCCAGAGATCATATCCCTAAGCTCTGATACCAAATGTAACGCCCCCAAAATAGGTCCATTCCATCCAACCTATTCTGAGTCATCAAATACATGGTACAGAAAACAACTACAACTTTATTACAACAATTGTCGTGCAAAATACAACAACACATATGCTGTGAGTTTGGATACAAATATATACCAAATGTGACTCATGTTCCAACCGTGGACATCACCTCACAATGACACCTTACATAAAGGTATAGTCAAAAACTGTTTTAGAAATTAGAATCTTTGGAAAGTGCTCAAGGAAACCTTCGTACATGGGAGGCCATGCTTCTAGGTTATGATAGACATCATATGGCCACCGAATTATCCTTGGCTGACCCAATAGACCCCAAAGAAAAATAAGAAGGTTACTATCATATTCTTCCCAATGGTGAGTCTTCTCTTGACTTATCATTATCTCCACTGTCTTTAATTGAGAATTATACTTCAAACAAACACCAAGATTATATAGGTAGTGCTCGTAGATATACTCGACAAGTGGATGAGCACAACCCTGTCTTATGATGACACGAGATTGTATATTATTAGACATCTTGTATGATAGTGGGAAAACACCCTTCCAACGTTGGGTTCGCCTCACCCTAGATGATTCACCAAATATAACTACTAAATGATGACCACCGTTCTATCCTCCTGTTACCCCCGCTCGACCCAGCTACACTCTTATTACCTGAAAGGAATTGTTAAACAGAAGGGTGAGCACAACTAGCTCAGTAAAGAATATCTTGACTAAAGATAATTAAATTATCAATAGCCTTCATCAATAATAAATCAGAGATTTAGAACATATGGTAAATGATAAAAATTTTAACCATAGTTGCAGCGGAACGAGCAATCCATTAGAAGAGTCAAATAGACCATAAAGTCTATTATCTTCTCCATGTTAAAAGTCCACCAACAATGTTTTATCCCTGTAACATCAATCAACAGTTCCTTTTCACAATCATATGAATAATTCATAATCATAATTGTGATTCTAAATTTCGTATCCAAGACGAAGATAATTTTCATCACCTGTCTTTACCTGAAACATCAAATATCATGGTTATACCAAATCACAGTTCCTGTTCATAATCATACTAATAAATTCATCTTTGCACCACGGGCTAAAGATATTCATCAACAGTTCATCTTTACACTACATGCCAAAGATATTCAACAACAAGTCATCTTTGCACTACGGGCCAAAGATATTCATCAACAACTCATCTTTGCACTACAGGCCAAAGATATTCAACAACAAGTCATCTTTGCACTACGGGCCAAAGATATTCATCAACAACTCATCTTTGCACTACAGGCCAAAGATATTCCTCAATAGTTCATATTTGCACTACAGGTCAAATATATTATTATCTCAAAGAAATATATAATCATTTCAAAATTTATATAACCAATAATTATAACCATGTTGATCATTTCACCTTTGTACTTAAGCTAAAGATATTCAATTATAAATTCAATGGTCATGATCATACCAGTCAAAAATTCAACTTTACACTACTGGCCAAAGAGAACCCATAGTCATGATCGTACCAAAAATCTACCCATCTTTACACTCAAGTCAAAGAGAAATATCATCATTAGGGTTATAAAAATATTATATATAATAATAAAAAATAATATGATCAACATATAGTTTTAATCTCAAGAGTAATATTCATAAATTAACTATAATTTGGTTAGAAAAAGAAACCAATTTTGTCATGAATAGTAACTCGTGAATAGTAACCCATGAATAGTAACTCGTGAATAGTAACTCATAAATAGTGACTCATGAATAGTAACTCATGAATAGTAACTCGTGAATACTAACTCATGAATAATAACTCGTGAATAGTAACTCATGAATAGTAACTCGTGAATAGTAACTCATGAATAGTAACCCCGACATGAAAAGTTCCAAATTTGATAAAAAGTTCAGATCAATACTTCGGCATAATGATATTGAAGAAAATAATATCATTTAAGAAGAATAACATCCCTTACTATCCCTTACAATCCCCTACCTCAAAAGAGCAGTACTTCTGACTGGAATAACGCTGAACGAACTTGCACCGTATAGCAACACTCAAAGTATCAAAATACTCACAAGAATACGCTCAATATATCGAGAGAGAAATAGAGAGAAAACTTTAGTTTCTGGTGTGATTTTCAATTCTAACCTAAGCACCCTATTTATAGGAAAATGCTTAGAACACCAAAGTAGAAAATTGAATATAATAATAATATATTTAACAAATTTTCCTTAGCCCACCTTGACCATCTGAATTCAGCCATAACACATGTTAATGATGTCCACAAAATACAAAAAAAAAACGTTTTTTCTAAACAAAAATAATTAAAACTTCCAAAAATCAATTATTTCGGAATTTCGGAACTTCAATAATTCATAATAAATAGCCCTTTCATCAGAAAATTCGAATCTCGCGAGTTTTTATAGGAAATTCAATTCTCTACAACTTTGCAGAAGAAAGTTTTTCTAAATTCTAAATAGAAATTGACCGAAATTCACAAACGGGCGATTTTATAGTCAATAATAAATTTTCGGTCAAGAATTGTGTCCACCAACACACAAAACATGTGTTAATCATTTAATGCCACAAAAATACTCTTCCTCCTCATATACTCATACATCCCACATTCATTGTAAAAATATCACCATCAATATATTATTAAAATAATATATTTAAATGAATTATTTTATCAGAAAAAGATAAAATATTAAATTTCAACAATTGTCACATTAAAAATTTTCTCCATCTATATCCACATAAAATCAATATTTTTCTCATCATATAAATCAATAATTAATTATACACAAATAATATTACAGAATCACAGTACTGGCAACCAGGCAGTTCCTAGGAAAGAGGGGGCTTTCCAATAAGGATCTCTTCCTTACTGGGCGCAATTAGATGACCAAACCTCTCCTTAGACAGAACTTTCTAGACATTACCAATAATGTTATCTAATAATATTTTTCAGATAATATGAATTATTACCCCGATAATGAAAAATACTGTGTAGTGATAATTATTAAAACAACAGTAATATAAAATATCCACGCAGCAATTATTGAATCAATAAAATATAATATTGAACAGTAATTACTGTAACAATTATTGAGTAGTGCCTTCTTCCGTAAGAATCAATAATTGGTGCAATACCTGTGCAACAACGCGTATTACTGTGTTTTAACCACCGGGTATTCCAACAGTATTAACGGTAACAACTACTCCGTTATTTATAAACAACTTGTTTTTGTCATTTTCTTCATCCAATCGCTTTCCGTTATGGGGCCCACAAAAGACTGCGCCGTCGTATAAATATTTCCCGACAGTAAGAATATTCCACGATCAAACGAATATTACCCAACAACAATGAATATTTTATAACCACTTGTGTATTTCGAAAAAAAAAATTCATATATCACCCTTAACTTTAACATTTATCAATTTAACCATTTACTAAATAGTAATTATAAGAAAAATTGAATACTTTTATTTCATAAAATTCGGGGTCTTACAACCCTTTTCCTCTTTGTTCCATTTTTCTTCTCAGGAGGTAAGAACATAGCAGGATCTAGTCGGGGTATGGAGTGATGGTTCTAGAAAGATGTTTTAGCAGTTCTCACTATTTCTGTAAAATAGTATTTGAATAATTGTATTGAGGACTTATTTGAGTGTGGAAATTGTCTAGAAGACAATATTTGTATTTAAACTCACAGTATGTGTTGTCGTATTTTGTACGACAATTGTATTATTGAAGTTGTAGTTTGCCTTCTGTACCCATGTATTTGGCGACTCAGAATGGGTGTTGTATACCTATTTTGGGGGCGTCACAGTTGGTATCAGAGCTTAGGGATATGATCTCTGGCGGAGATCCAAAAATAGGACTAGGAGGGGAGAGATGAGTAAATCCTTCGCTAGTGTGTCCTACCTAAGCTTATTTGTTGGTCAGTCATAATATCGGGATATTATGTAAATGTTAATTTGTTCAATTAACCCTTGTTTTGAAGCTGTATTCTAGAATGATATCTGAAATACAGGAGATGAGCAATGAAAAAATTATGATGACAGGGAAGATGGAATCTGAAATGAAAACAAGGTATTCTCAACTCTTTGAATTATCAGGTACGTAAATTTCGGGGACTAAATTTCATAAGGAGGGGAGATTGTAAGACCCAGAATTTTATGAAATAAAAGTATTCAATTTTTCTTATAATTACAATTCAGTAAATGGTTAAATTGATAAAAAGTTAAAGTTATGAGTGAAATGTGAAATTTTTTTCAAAATACGCAAGTGGTTATAAAATATTCATTGTTGTCGGGGAATATTCGTTTAGTCGTGGAATATTCGTACTACGGCGCAACCATTTATGGGCTCCATAACAGAATAACTGTCGGATGAAGATAACGACAAAAATTGAGTTTTTATAAATAACGGCGTAGTTGTTACCGTTAACACTGTTGGAATACCCGGTGGTTAAAATACAGTAATACGCGTGGTTGCACAGTATCACACGGATTGCACAGTATTTTTAAATTATTGATTCTTACGAAGGAAGGCAGTACTCAATAATATTACAGTAGTTACTATTCAATATTTTATTTTAATGATTCAATAATTGTTGCGTTGATATTTTATATTATTATTGTTTCAATAATTATTGCTGCACAGTATTTTCCATTATCAGATCAATAATTTATATTATTTAAATAATATTATCAGATAGCATTATTGGCAATGTCTAGAAAGTTCTGTCTAAGGAGAGGTTTGGTCATCTAATTGTGCGCTAGTAAGGAGAAATTCTTATTGGAAAGCCCCCTCTTTTCTGGGAACGGCCTGATTGTCATAAATGTGATTCTGTAATATTATTTGTGAATAATTAATTATTGATTCATATGATAAGGAAATATTTATTTTATGTGGATATAAATGAGGGATATATTTATGTGGTTAAAAATGAAGGAGTTAATGTTGAGGTTTTTATCAGTATTTTTGTCGGAATGGAGGTATTAAAAATTAGGGTTTTTGAGATATTTTACGGGGGTTATAATTTTTAATCCGACCGTTGGATCGTGGTAATTTTTGGATATGTTATGCATATATAAGTTGAGTATATGTCCACAAATTTTGAACCGTTAAAAATGAACGTATGATTTGTTATGAATTTTATGAGATGACTGGTTCAGACATTGTTGAATTTTCGGAGTTAATCATTTTGGTAAAAAAATATAGAATTGGTGGGCCCCACTCTTGGTTGGTGAAGAAATGTGCTGAGATTTTTATTTAAATGTGGAGGGTGGAAATAGTAGCAGGTAAAGCCATCAGGTTGCAGGTTAAGTCTGCTTCGGCGTGCTAACATTTTCCTATAAATAGAGGGCTAAGTTAGAATTGAAAATCACACCAGAAACATAAGCTTTCTCTCTTTCTCTCTCTATATTATGAAGTATATTTTGTGAGTATTTAGATACTTTGAGAGTTGCTATTCAGTGCAAGTTTCCTTTGGCTTTGTAATCCAGTCAGAAATACTGCACTTTTGAGGTAAGGGATAGTAAGGGATATTATTTTCTTCTTAAATGATATTATTTTTTTCAATATCATTATGCTGAAATATCAACATGAGATTTTATCAAATTTAGAACTTTTTGTGTCGGGGTTACAATTCACGTATACGTTACTATTCACGTATACGGCACTATTCACGAATACGGCACTATTTACCGAAAAATAAAATTTTCTCTTTTTGTCCAAGATGTCTATTATGGTTACTATCTTTGATGGTATCCATGTTTTGATCTTTATTTTTGAATTCTGCTTCACAATTGATTATTATGAAGTATTATTGATCTTGGATAAACTGTTATACGAATCCGTACTATTTGTCCTTCTGTCTCACTGGATTCGTTTTCTTTAAGATATTTTTCATCTTCCTCAGTCCTAAATGATGATATTACTGAATATCTTTGGCCTGTAGTGCAAAGATGTATGATTACTTGATGAATATCTTTGGCCTGTAGTGCAAAGATGAACAGGTGTTGAGATGAACATGACCGACTGGTGATACAAATGAATATCTTTGGCCTGTAGTGCAAAGATAAATATTTGGTTAAAGATGATTATTAATCGATGTTACAGGGATAAAATATTGATGATGGACTTTTAAATCTTAGAAGATAGTAGAATTCTTTCTCTACTTGACTCTTCTAATGGTTTGTTGTTTCCGCTGCAGTTGTTGATCTAAAACTTGTTGTCGATTATATTCTATCAGATTTTTCCCTGTTGAATACTAATGATAATTTGTTGTATATTATCTTAGTCATAATATTCTTTACTGGGCTAGTTGAGCTCACCCTTTTCCTTTTTGTTCCATTTTTCTTCTCAGGAGGTGAGAACATAGCAGGATCTAGTCGGGGTATGGAGTGATGGTTCTAGAAAGATGTTTTAGCAGTCCTCACTATTTCTATAAAATAGTGTTTCAATAATTGTATTGAGGACTTATTTGAGTGTGGATATTGTCTAGAAGACAATATTTGTATTTAAACTCACAGTATGTGTTGTCGTATTTTGCACGACAATTGTATTATTGAAGTTATATTTTGCTTTCTGTACCATGTATTTGGCGACTCAGAATGGGTGTTGTATACCTATTTTGGGGGCGTCACAGTTGGTATCAGAGCTTAGGGATATGATCTCTGGCGGAGATCGAAAAATAGGACTAGGAGAGGAGAGATGAGTAAATCCTTCGCTAGTGTGTCCTACCTAAGCTTATTTGTTGGTCAGTCATAATATCGGGATATTATGTAAATGTTAATTTGTTCAATTAACCCTTTTTTTGAAGCTGTATTCTAGAATGATATCTGAAATACAGGAGATGAGCAATGAAGAAATTATGATGACAGGGAAGATGGAATCTGAAATGAAAACAAGGTATTCTCAACTCTTTGAATTATCAGGTACGTAAATTTCGGGGAAGAAATTTCATAAGGAGGGGAGATTGTAAGACCCCGAATTTTATGAAATAAAAGTATTCAATTTTTCTTATAATTATAATTCAGTAAATGGTTAAATTGATAAAAAGTTAAAGTTATGGGTGAAATGTGAAATTTTTTTCAAAATACGCAAGTGGTTATAAAATATTCATTGTTGTCGGGGAATATTCGTTTAGTCGTGGAATATTCTTTCTGTTTGGGAATATTCGTACGACGGAGCAGCCATTTATGGGCCCCATAACAGAATAACTGCCGGATGAAGATAACGACAAAAATTGAGTTTTTATAAATAACGGCGTAGTTGTTACCGTTAACACTGTTGGAATACCCGGCGGTTAAAATACAGTAATACGCGTGGTTGCACAGTAGCACACGGATTGCACAGTATTTTTGAATTATTGATTCTTACGAAGGAAGGCAGTACTCAATAATTATTACAGTAGTTACTGTTCAATATTTTATTTTATTGATTCAATAATTGTTGCGTTGATATTTTATATTATTGTTGTTTCAATAATTATTGTTGCACAGTATTTTCCATTATCAGATCAATAATTCATATTATTTAAATAATATTATCAGATAGCATTATTAGCAATGTCTAGAAAGTTCTGTCAATGAGAGGTTTGGTCACTTAATTGCGCGCCAGTAAGGAGAAATCCTTATCGGAAAGCCCCCTTTTTCCTGGGAACTGCCTGGTTGTCATTATTGTGATTCTGTAATATTATTTTTGAATAATTAATTATTGATCTATATGATAATGAAATATTTATTTGATGTGGATATAAATGATGGATTTATTTATGTGGTTATAAGTGAAGGAATTATTGTTGAGGTATTTTATCAGTATTTTATCGGATTGGAGGTATTAAAAGATCAAATCAGTGTTCTTACAACTTTATTGTGTGAGTTATAATTTTTAATCTGACCGTTGGATCGTTGTGATTTTTGGATATGTTATACATATATAAGTTGAGTATATGTTCACAAATTTTGAACCGTTAAAAATGAACGAATGATTTGTTATGAATTTTAAGAGGTGACTGATTCGGAAATTAGGTTTATAAATAATTTTGGCAGAAAATTCTAGAAATGGGTGGGCCCCACTTTTGGTTGTTGGGGAAGATGGCTGATTTTTGGTGGGTGGAATAGTAACAGGTAAAGCCATCAGGTAGCAGGTCAAGTCTGCTTCGGCGTGCTAACATTTTCCTATAAATATAGGGCTAAGTTAGAATTGAAAAACACACCAGGATTCATAAGTTTTCTCTCTTTTTCTCTCTAGATTATCGAGTGTATTTTGTGAGTATTTAGATACTTGGTGAGTTGTTATTCATCAGTGCAAGTTTTCTTCAGCGTCATATCCGATATCCAGTCAGAAGTGCTGCTCTTTTGAGGTATGGGATTGCAAGGGATTGTAAGGGATAATAAGGGATTGTAAGGGATAGTAAGGGATGTTATTTTCTTCTTAATGATGTTATTCTTTCAATATCATTATACCGAAATATTAGTATGAATTTTATTGTGGAATTTCTACCTTTTTCATGTCGGGGTTATAATCACGTATACGACACTATTCACGTATACGACACTATTCACGCATACAACACTATTCATGTATATGGCACTCTTTACGTATATAACATTATTTACATATACGGTACTATGTACGAATATGAAGTAATATTCACGAGTTACTATTCACTAGTTACTATTCATGACAAAATTAGTTTCTTTTTCTGACCAAATTATAGTTGATTTATGAATATTACTCTTGAAATTAAATCCATATTTTGATCATATTGTTTTTATTATCATATATAACATTTTTATAACCTTGATATTGAATTTCTCTTTCACTTGAGTGTAAAGATGGGTAAATTATTGGTATGATCGTGACTGAGGAATATCTTTGGCCTGTAGTGCAAAGATGAATTGTTAACTGGTATGATCATGACCATTGAATTTATAATTGATTATCTTTAGCTTAAGTGTAAAGATGAATTGATTAACATAGTTATAATTATTGTTTATATAAATTCTGAAATGATTATATATTTCTTTGAGATATGAATATATTTGGCCTGTAGTGCAAATATGAACTGTTGAGGAATATCTTTGGCCCGTAGTGCAAAGATGACCTGTTATTGAATATCTTTGGCCAGTAGTGCAAAGATGAACTGTTGATTAATATCGTTAGCCCGTAGTGCAAAGATGAATTTATTAGTATGATTATGAATAGGAACTATGATTTGGTATAACCATGATCTTTGATGTTTCAGGTAAAGACATGTGATGAAAATTATCTTCGTCCTGGATGCGAAGAGGAATTTAGAATTACAATTATGATTATGAGTTATTAATATAATTGTGGAAATAAACTGTTGATTAATGTTACAGGGATAAAATATTGTTGGTGGACTTTTAATGTGGAGAAGATAATAGACTTTATGGTCTATTTGACTCTTCTAATGGATTGCTCGTTCGGCTGCAACTATGGTTGAAAATTTTTATCATCTACCATATTTTCTAAATCTATGATTTATTACTGTTGAAGGCTATTGATAATTTATTTATCTTTAGTCATGATATTCTTTGCTGAGCTAGTTGTGCTCACCTTTCTGTTTCAAAATTCCTTTCAGGTAATACGAGTGTAGCTGGGTCGAGCGGGGCTAACAGGGAAATAGAACGGTGGTCATCATTTAGTAGTTATATTTGATAAATCCAATAGGGTGAGGCGAACCCAACGTTGGAAGGGTGTTTTGGCACTATCATACAAAATGTCTAATGTCATTCAACCTCGTGTCATTATAAGACAGGGTTGTGCACATCCACTTATTGAGTATATCTACGAGCACTACCTATATAATCTTGGTGTTTGTTTGAAATATAATTCTCAATTAGAGACAGTGGAGATAATGATAAGTCAAGAGAAGACTCGACATTGGGAAGAATATGATAGTAATCTTCTCGTTTTTCTTTGGGGTCTATTGGGTCAACCAAGGATAATTTTGTGGCCATATGATATCTATCATAACCTAGATGCATGGCCTCCCATGTAAAAAGGTTTTCTTGAGTACTTCCCAAATATTTTAATTTCTAAAACAGTTATTGACTGTACCTTTATGTGATGTATCAATGTGATGTAAGACCCCAACTTTTATAAATAAAGATGAATTTTCTATAAATATCATTTTTGAATATTATGGAGTTAATTTGATATAATAGTTGTGGGTAATATTTATAAATTTTGCAAAGTACGCAAGTTGTTATATAATATTCGATTGGTCGGGGAATATTCGTTTTAACAGGGAATATTCGTACAACGACACAATCATTGGTGGACTCCACAACGGAATTATTGTCGGATTGAGAAAACGACAAAAATATTTTATTAAAAATAACGGCGGAAGTTTTACCATTGTTACTGTTGAACTACTCGGTAGTAAAAGTACAGTAATACGTGTGGTTGCATAGTAGCACACGGTATTGATTATTAATGCTTATGTGAGAAGTCACTCAGTTTGATTCAATTATTGTCAGTTAATAATATGAATTATTTAGCGATAATGACGTTTTGTTTTATTCGTATTATTAACGTAATAAAACAGAAACATCTTTTTATATAAAACAGAATACTTTATTAAAGTTATTCTATAAATAGAATATATTATATTTTATTTAAAAGATTTTTCTTTAAATATGGACCGTCAGATTAAAGTAATCAATCTGGACCGTTCATGGATTAGTTACTATGCATTCTATTTTTCTATAAATAGCAGCTCATTCCTTCATTATTTCTTACGAATTCACTGAACTCTAGAGAGAGAAACTATAGAGAGAAACTATAGAGAGAGAGAAGAAGAGTATTCTGCTACTTAACTACTTCCTTATTTCAGCTCTTCTTTAAAACGGTAAGGGGTATTATTCTTTTTATTCATGAAGAGAACTTTGTTATTCCATTTCTTTATTATTCTGTTGGAATAACCTGTATACGCGAAATACCCTATACTTGGTGACATTCTTATTATTCTTCTTTGTTATTCGTTGGAACATCCTGTCTGTGTTTTACACCGGACCTGGTTCCGTCTTTATTATTATTCTGTTGGAACATCCTGTCTGTGTGTTTTACACCGGACCTGGTTCGGTTTTTATTATTATTCTGTTGGAACATCCTGTCTGTGTGTTTTACACCGGACCTGGTTCCGTCTTGTTATTATTCTGTTGGAACATCCTGTCTGTGTGTTTTACACCGGACCTGGTTCCATTATTTATTATTCTGTCGGAATATCCTGTCTGTGCGTTTACGCCGGACCTGGTTCCATTATTTATTATTCTGTCGGAATATCCTGTCTGTGCGTTTACGCCGGACCTGGTTCCATTATTTATTATTCTGTTGGAATAACCTGTCTGTGCGGTCTATCGCATGCATGGTGATTTCTTTTGTTATTCCATTCTTTATTGTACTCAGTTGGTTAAGTTTTGACTTCTATACTCCATGAAATTTGTGGAATATCCTTGATAATTGCGTTTCATCCAGTATCTTTTCATGAAAATATTCTTCTAAGCATTCTTGAATTTTACTCCACAAAGCAGTATCATGTTGACAATTTGGACGTTGTTAATTCTTGGATAAATTAATTCTTGAACTTGTTTTATTGAATTCTTATATCATTGTCATCATCCTCATGTTTATAAAATGTTGAAAGTCATCTGTGGCCTGTAGTGCATAGATGGACTTGGTATGATTATGACCAGGGATTATTCGGTATAATCATGACCGTAATGTTACAAATGATGTGGTAAAAGTCCTCATTGGCCCGTAGTGCATTGATGGACAGTTGTTGGCATGATCATGACCATTAATGAATATACGAATATCCTTGGCCGTAGTGCAGGGGTGATTCGATGATGTGGATTATTTTATTAAGCTGAGTCTCAGCGATCACAGTGTTGAAAAACCTTTTAAATCATAAAAGATAGTAGAGTTTATTTTCTACTTGACTCTTTTAATGGATTGCTTGTTCCACTGCAGTTAAACTTGATGTCTATTATATTTTATCAGTTTAACATTGTTGAAGGCTAAAGATAATTTATTCTGCATTATCTTAGTCATAATATTTCTTACTGGGCTAGTTGAGTTCACCTTTTCTTTCACAATTCATGTTTTGTTGTATTGTACACGACAGTTGTATTAGTAAGTTGTATTTGTATTCTGTACTATGTATCTGACGACCCAAGATGGGTGATGTATACCTAATTTTGGGGGCGTCACAGTTGGTATCAGAGCTTAGGGATATGATCCCTGGCTAAGATGTGAGAATAGAACTAGGAGGGGAGAGACGGGGAATTCCTTCGCTAGTATGACCTACCTAAGTTTATTTGCATGGTATTTAATTGGTCGGTCATAGTATAAGGATAATATATGACATATCAATTAACTTTTATTTTGTGGCAGTATCTGAAAATGGCATCTGAGAATGTTGAGAATAGCAATGGAGCACAGACGACTATTGATTCACCACATATCAATAATCAGGATAATGTGCATCAGGAAGGTGACAATCCTCATGCAAACAACAACACTGACCAGATGATGAATGATGGAATGTTCAGAGGTTTTATGCAATTCATGCAACAACAGGTGAAAGCGGCTCCTGTCCACAACGTAGGTGGAAATACTGGAAACTCTCAGGCGGTCACCGCTAAACAGTTTAAGGAGCTGGGACCACCGGAGTTTAAGGGAGAACCCAAACCACTTGTAGCTGAAACATGGATAAAGCAGATCACCAAGATATTTGATGTCTTGGGTTGCTCCGAGGAGCAAAAGGTTCCCTTTGCCGCTTTTATGTTGCGAGGAGAGGCAGATTACTGGTGGGAATCGATAAAGCGTACTCAACCTGCCGCACTGAAGATGTCTTGGGAGAAGTTCCAAGAGCTGTTTAACGACAAATACTTTCCCGAGAGTATTCGTCACATGAAGGAGGTGGAGTTCATCAAATTGGAGCAGAATAATATGACCGTGTCGCAGTACGAGGCAAAATTTGCGGAGTTATCCCGGTTTGCGTCCCACCTGGTGGATAATGAAGAAAGAATGACGCGGATGTTTTTAAGAGGTTTGAAGCCGGAGATACGTCAACACCTTGTTTCTCATAAACTGTGTTTGTATTCAGATGTTGTAAATAGGGCTCAGTTGGTGGAGCGCGATAACGAGACAACGCAACCAAAAGAGAGCAGCCGGCAAAATGATAATACCAGTGAAAGCAGTCATCGAAGCGGTGACAACAAGCGTGGAGGGAATCAACAGGCCAGAAATGGTAACCACTTCGGTGGTAATCAGGGCCAAAACAATAAGAATGGGCATTTCAAGAAGAGGAGATTCAACAATGATGGAAAGACGTCAGCACCAGCACCTGTCGTTAAGGAAGGAGAACGACCACCTATCATATGTTTCAAATGCGGAGGGGAGGGGCACATCAGTCCAAACTGCGCGATGCCGTCCAAAGCATGTTATAATTGTGGAAGAGAAGGTCATTTAGCCCGATTTTGTCGTTTACCGAAGACAAATTCAGCTAGGATGGAGGCACCAAAGGCCGTCCCAGAAAAGTCAAAACCGGTTGTGCAAGGGAGAGCGTTTGTTGTGACCTCCCAGAAAGCAAGGAACCCGAATGAGGTCATCACGGGTAAGCTTATCATAAACTCTAACGAAGTCTATACTTTATTTGATACCGGTTCTACCCATTCTTTTATTTCTCCTACTTGCGCTCATCGATTAAATTTGATTCCGGAGAAATTAGACTTTGACTTAGCAGTTGAAACTCCATTGGGAGAAACCTTCATTACATCCACGGTTTATAAGTCTTGTTTGGTTCAAGTTGGTACCCACACATTACCTGTCGATCTTATTTCATTAAAAATACTTGCATTTGACGTGATTCTAGGGATTGATTGGTTAACTACTCATCATGCAAAAATTGATTGTTTTCGTAAGGTTGTTAGCTTTCATATTCCTAATCGACCTATTATGCGAATTCAAGCAACCAAACCATTAAAATCAATCGCTGTCATCTCAAGCCATAAAGCTATTCGTTTATTGAAAAACGGATGTCAAGCTTTCTTAGCTCATGTCACAGATCTAAACAAAAATACGTCAGCTTTGAATGATATTTCTGTTGTTAATAAATTTCCTGACGTATTTCCCGAAGAACTTCCTGGCCTACCCCCAGAGCGTGAAATTGAATTTTGTATCGACCTTGAACCCGGTACAAAACCCATTTCCAAAGCCCCATATCGAATGGCTCCTATTGAACTTCAGGAGTTAAAGACTCAACTGCAGGAATTGTTAGACATTGGTTTTATTCGTCCTAGTACTTCTCCTTGGGGTGCTCCTGTTCTGTTCGTGAAGAAGAAAGATGGGAGTATGCGACTTTGTATTGATTATCGGGAGTTGAATCATGTCACCATCAAAAATAGGTACCCATTGCCACGTATTGATGACCTGTTTGACCAGTTGCAAGGAGCACAATTCTTTTCAAAGATCGATCTTCGTTCTGGATATCATCAGCTGAAGGTTAGAACTGAGGATATTCCAAAGACTGCCTTCAGAACTCGGTATGGGCATTATGAATTCTTAGTTATGTCTTTTGGATTGACTAATGCTCCTGCTGCCTTCATGGATATGATGAATAGGGTATTCAAGGAATATTTGGATCACTTTGTGGTCGTCTTTATCGATGACATCCTTGTTTATTCCAAAAGCCGTGAAGATCATGAGCAACACTTGAGGTTGGTACTCCAAAAGCTTCGTGAATACAAACTTTATGCCAAGTTGAAGAAATGCGAGTTCTGGCTGGAGGAGGTAGCATTCCTTGGGCACGTAGTATCAAGTCGTGGAATATCGGTTGACCCGGCAAAGATTGAAGCTATTCAAAGCTGGGAGCAACCTAAATCAGTGACCGAGGTACGTAGCTTTCTTGGTTTAGCTGGTTATTATCAGAGATTCGTGGAAGGATTTTCTCGAATCGCTACTCCATTAACTCAGCTGACTCGGAAAGATACAAAGTTTGGTTGGAGCGAAGAATGTGAGCAGAGTTTTCAAGAACTCAAGAGGAGACTCATTTCAGCACCTGTTCTAACAATACCATCTGGCTCGGAGGGATTTGTCATCTACAGTGATGCTTCGAGCAAAGGGTTGGGATGCGTTCTCATGCAACATGGAAAAGTCATAGCCTATGCATCAAGACAACTCAAGGAATATGAGAGGAATTATCCTACTCATGATCTAGAGTTGGCAGCTGTTGTCTTTGCACTTAAAATTTGGAGGCATTACTTGTATGGGGAGAAAGTGGAGATCTTTACGGATCATAAAAGCCTTAAATATTTCTTCACTCAAAAGGAACTCAACATGCGACAACGACGTTGGCTTGAACTGTTGAAAGATTATGATCATACCATTCAATACCATCCTGGAAAAGCGAACGTGGTAGCTGACGCATTGAGTAGAAGATCATATGCAAGTACGAGTGCGATATTGTCAACACAAAGGCCCATTTTGTGTGATTTGCAAAGGATGGAGATAGAGTTAAAGACTCCAGGGACCCATGTGATGATGGCGAATATACGAGTAGAACCAACTTTAATCGATAAAGTTAAAGCTGCTCAAGCTACAGACCTGGAGCTGATGCGTATAAGGAAGAAAGTGCAAGAAGGTGCTATGCCGGAAGCAAGAATCGATGAAGAAGGAATACTTCGAGTCAACTCCAGACTTTGTGTTCCTAACAACCCTGATTTAAAGTATGAAATCATGATGGAGGCGCACAACACACCATTTGCAATCCATCCTGGAAGTACCAAAATGTATCATGATCTTCGTCATACATTTTGGTGGAGCAATATGAAGAGAGAGATAGCGTTGTTTATCTCAAGGTGTCTAACTTGTCAACGAGTCAAAGCGGAGCATCAAGTACCAAAAGGTCCATTGCAACCACTTAAAATTCCAGAATGGAAGTGGGAGCACATTACCATGGATTTCGTTACCGGTCTTCCTAGGGTTTCTCAAGGTATTGATGCGATTTGGGTCATTGTTGATAGATTGACCAAGTCTGCTCATTTCTTACCGATACGAGAAACTTATACACTTGAACGTCTTGCTCGTATGTACATAAACGAGATTGTAAGACTGCATGGTATGCCAGTATCCATAGTTTCTGATCGAGACCCAAGATTCACTTCACGATTTTGGGTTAGTTTACAAAAAGCTATGGGCACGGATTTACGATTTAGTTCAGCATATCATCCTCAGACGGACGGACAATCAGAGAGGACTATTCAAACTCTTGAAGATCTTTAAGACTCTGTGTCTTTGACTTCAAGGGAAGTTGGGACAAGTTCTTACCATTGGTGGAGTTTTCCTACAACAACAGTTATCAAGCAAGTATTGGCATGGCTCCATTCGAAGCATTGTATGGAAGAAAATGTCGTTCTCCAGTATGCTGGGATGAGGTGGGTGAAGCAACGTTGTTGGGACCAGAGTTGGTACGTATGACTACAGAAAAGATTCAAACGATCCGACAACGTATAAAAACCTCACAAGATCGACAAAAGAGTTATGCTGATCTTCATCGAAAGGACGTGGAATTTGATGTAGGAGATCATGTGTTCTTACGTGTTGCTCCATGGAAAGGAGTTACGAGATTTGGAAAGAGAGGAAAGCTCAATCCTCGATTCATCGGTCCATTTTTAATCCTCGATCGAGTAGGAACTGTGGCTTATAGACTCGCTTTACCGCCAAGTATGTCTCGTGTTCATAACGCTTTTCACATATCCATGTTACGCAAATATGTGGAAGACCCGAACCACATTATTGAGTTAGAACCGGACGAAATAGCGGAGGATTTGACGTATGAAGAAGTTCCTGTTCAAATCTTGGATAAGAAGGAACATATTCTACGCTCCAAGGTTATACCTCAAGTCAAAGTTTTGTGGAGAAACCACGATGTTGAGGAAATGACTTGGGAGTTAGAATCTGAAATGAAATCAAGGTATCCTTACCTCTTCGACATACCAGGTATGTACCCTAATTTCGAGGGCGAAATTTCATAAGAAGGGGAGGTTGTAAGACCCCAACTTTTATAAATAAAGATGAATTTTCTATAAATATCATTTTTGAATATTATGGTGTTAATTTGATATAATAGTTGTGGGTAATATTTATAAATTTTGCAAAGTACGCAAGTTGTTATATAATATTCGATTGGTCGGGGAATATTCGTTTTAACAGGGAATATTCGTACAACGACACAATCATTGGTGGACCCCACAACGGAATTATTGTCGGATTGAGAAAACGACAAAAATATTTTATTAAAAATAACGGCGGAAGTTTTACCATTGTTACTGTTGAACTACTCGGTAGTAAAAGTACAGTAATACGTGTGGTGGCATAGTAGCACACGGTATTGATTATTAATGCTTATGTGAGAAGTCACTCAGTTTGATTCAATTATTGTCAGTTAATAATATGAATTATTTAGCGATAATGACGTTTTGTTTTATTCGTATTATTAACGTAATAAAACAGAAACATCTTTTTATATAAAACAGAATACTTTATTAAAGTTATTCTATAAATAGAATATATTATATTTTATTTAAAAGATTTTTCTTTAAATATGGACCGTCAGATTAAAGTAATCAATCTGGACCGTTCATGGATTAGTTACTATGCATTCTATTTTTCTATAAATAGCAGCTCATTCCTTCATTATTTCTTACGAATTCACTGAACTCTAGAGAGAGAAACTATAGAGAGAAACTATAGAGAGAGAGAAGAAGAGTATTCTGCTACTTAACTACTTCCTTATTTCAGCTCTTCTTTAAAACGGTAAGGGATATTATTCTTTTGTATTCAAGAAGAGAACTTCTGTTATTCCATTTCATTATTATTCTGTTGGAATAACCTGTATATGCGAAATACCCTATACTTGGTGACATTCTTCTATTATTCTGTCTTTGTTATTCCGTTGGAACATCCTGTCTGTGCTTTACGCCGGACCTGGTTCCGTCTTTATTATTATTCTGTCGGAATATCCTGTCTGTGTGTTTTACACCGGACCTGGTTCTGTTTTTATTATTATTCTGTTGGAACATCCTGTCTGTGTGTTTTACACCGGACCTGGTTCCGTCTTGTTATTATTCTGTTGGAACATCCTGTCTGTGTGTTTTACGCCGGACCTGGTTCCATTATTTATTATTCTGTCCGAATATCCTGTCTGTGCGTTTACGCCGGACCTGGTTCCATTATTTATTATTCTGTCGGAATATCCTGTCTGTGCGTTTACGCCGGACCTGGTTCCATTATTTATTATTCTGTTGGAATAACCTGTCTGTGCGGTCTATCGCATGCATGGTGATTTCTTTTGTTATTCCATTCTTTATTGTACTCAGTTGGTTAAGTTTTGACTTCTATACTCCATGAAATTTGTGGAATATCCTTGATAATTGCGTTTCATCCAGTATCTTTTCATGAAAATATTCTTCTAAGCATTCTTGAATTTTACTCCACCAAGCAGTATCATGTTGACAATTTGGACGTTGTTAATTCTTGGATAAATTAATTCTTGAACTTGTTTTATTGAATTCTTATATCATTGTCATCATCCTCATGTTTATAAAATGTTGAAAGTCATCTGTGGCCTGTAGTGCATAGATGGACTTGGTATGATTATGACCAGGGATTATTCGGTATAATCATGACCGTAATGTTACAAATGATGTGGTAAAAGTCCTCATTGGCCCGTAGTGCATTGATGGACAGTTGTTGGCATGATCATGACCATTAATGAATATACGAATATCCTTGGCCGTAGTGCAGGGGTGATTCGATGATGTGGATTATTTTATTAAGCTGAGTCTCAGCGATCACATTGTTGAAAAACCTTTTAAATCATAAAAGATAGTAGAGTTTATTTTCTACTTGACTCTTTTAATGGATTGCTTGTTCCACTGCAGTTAAACTTGATGTCTATTATATTTTATCAGTTTAACATTGTTGAAGGCTAAAGATAATTTAATATGT
The DNA here is from genome assembly GCA_016801055.1 of Panax notoginseng. Lineage (NCBI taxonomy): Eukaryota > Viridiplantae > Streptophyta > Magnoliopsida > Apiales > Araliaceae > Panax > Panax notoginseng. The sequence continues at coordinate 38,785,701 of CM029020.1, forward strand.
ATTATCTTAGTCATAATATTTCTTACTGGCTAGTTGAGCTCACCTTTTCTTTCACAGTTCATGTTTTGTTGTATTGTACACGACAGTTGTATTAGTAAGTTGTATTTGTATTCTGTACTATGTATCTGACGACCCAAGATGGGTGATGTATACCTAATTTTGGGGGCGTCACATGTGAGGTGTTGTCCATAGTTGGGACATGAGTCACAGTTGGTATTAAAACTCACAGTATATGTGTTATTGTATTTTGCACGATAATTGTGATAATGAAGTTGTAGTTATTTTTTGTACAATGTATTTGGCGACTCAGAATGGGTTGGGTGGATTGGACCTATTTTGGGGTTGTCACAGTTGGTATCAGAGCTTAGGGATATGGTCTCTAGCGGAGATCGGGGAATAAAACTAGGAGGGGAGAGATGAGTAAATCCTTCGCTAGTGTGTGTCCTACCTAAGCTAAATTTTCTTACTTAAGTTGACAAATTGTGATATGTCAATTAACTTTTGTTTTGAAGCTGTATTCTAGAATGATATCTGAAATACAGGAGATGAGCATTGGAGAAATCATGTTGACCGGGGAGATAGAATCTGAAATGAAAGCAAGGTATTCTCAACTCTTCGAAATACCAGGTACGTAAATTTCGGGGACGAAATTTCATAAGGAGGGGAGATTGTAAGACCCCGAATTTTATGAAATAAAAGTATTCAATTTTTTTTATAATTACTATTCAGTAAATGGTTAAATTGATAAAAGTTAAAGTTAAGGGTGACATATAAATTTTTTTTTTCCAAAATACGCAAGTGGTTATAAAATATTCATTGTTGTCGGGGAATATTCGTTTAGCCGTGGAATATTCTTGTTGTCGGAGAATATTCGTACGACGGCGCAGCCACTTGTGGGCCCCATAACAGAATAACTGTTGGATGAAAAAAATGACAAATTTGAGTTTTTATAAATAACGGCGTAGTTATTACCGTTAACACTGTTGGAATACCTAGTGGTTAAAATACAGTAATACGCGTAGTTGCCCAGTTGCACACGGTATTGCACAGTATTTTTTTTAATTATTGATTCTTACGTGAGAAGGCACTACTCAATAATTATTACAGTAATTTCTGTTTAATATTTTATTTTATTGAATCAATAATTGCTGCGTTGATATTTTATATTATTGTTATTTTAATAATTATCACTGCACAATATCTCCATTATCAGATCAATAATTCACATTATTTGAATAATATTATTAGATAGCATTATTGACAATGTCTAGAAAGTTCTGTCAATGAGAGGTTTGGTCACTAATTGCGCTCCAGTAAGGAGAAATCCTTATCGAAAAGCCCCCTCTTTCCTGAGAACTGCCTGGTTGTCATTATTGTGATTCTGTAATATTATTTTTGAATAATTAATTATTGATCTATATGATAATGAAATATTTATTTGATGTGGATATAAATGATGGATTTATTTATGTGGTTATAAATGAAGGAATTAATGTTGAGGTATTTTATCAGTATTTTGTCGGATTGGAGGTATTAAAAGATCAAATCAGTGTTCTTACAGCTTTATTGTGTGAGTTATAATTTTTAATCTGACCGTTGGATCGTTGTGATTTTTGGATATGTTATACATATATAAGTTGAGTATATGTTCACAAATTTTGAACCGTTAAAAATGAATGAATGATTTGTTATGAATTTTAAGAGGTGACTGATTCAGAAATTAAGTTTATAAATGATTTTGATAGAAAATTCTAGAAATGGGTGGGCCCCATTTTTGGTTGTTGGGGAAGATGGCTGATTTTTGGTGGGTGGAATAGTAGCAGGTAAAGCCATCAGCTAGCAGGTCAAGTCTGCTTCGGCGTGCTAATATTTTCCTATAAATAGAGGGCTAAGTTAGAATTGAAAAATACACCAGAATTCATAAGTTTTCTCTCTAGATTATCGAGTGTATTTTGTGAGTATTTAGATACTTGGTGAGTTGCTATTCATCAGTGCAAATTTCCTTCAGCGTCATATCCGATATCCAGTCAGAAGTGTTGTTCTTTTGAGGTAAGGGATTGTAAGGGATAGTAAGGGATGTTATTTTCTTCCTAATGATGTTATTCTTTCAATATCATTATACCGAAATATTAGTATGAATTTTATTGTGGAATTTCTACCTTTTTCATGTCGGAGTTCCTATCACGTATACGACACTATTTACGTATACGGCACTAATCACGTATACAGCACTATTCATGTGGCACTCTTTACGTATATGACATTATTTATGTATACGGTACTATGTACGAATACGGAGTACTATTCATGAGTTACTATTCATGACAAAATTGATTTTTTTTTCTGACCAAATTATAGTTGATTTATGAATATTACTCTTGAAATTAAATCCATATTTTGATCATATTGTTTTTATTATCATATATAACATTTTTATAACCCTGATATTGAATTTCTCTTTCACTTGAGTGAAAAGATGGGTAAATTATTGGTATGATCGTGACTGAGGAATATCTTTGGCCTGTAGTGCAAAGATGAAATGTTAACTGGTATGATCATGACCATTGAATTTATAATTGAATATCTTTAGCTTAAGTGTAAAGATGAATTGATTAACATGGTTATAATTATTGTTTATATAAATTCTGAAATGATTATATATTTCTTTGAGATATGAATATATTTGGCCTGTAGTGCAAATATGAACTGTTGAGGAATATCTTTGGCCCGTAGTGTAAAGATGACCTGTTATTGAATATCTTTGGCCAGTAGTGCAAAGATGAACTGTTGATTAATATCGTTAGCCCGTAGTGCAAAGATGAATTTATTAGTATGATTATGAACAGAAAATGTGATTTGGTATAACCATGATCTTTGATGTTTCAGGTAAAGACATGTGATAAAAATTATCTTCGTCCTGGATGCGAAGAGGAATTTAGAATTACAATTATGATTATGAGTTATTTATATAATTGTGGAAAGGAACTGTTGATTAATGTTACAGGGATAAAATATTGTTGGTGGACTTTTAATGTGGAGAAGATAATAGACTTTATGGTCTATTTGACTCTTCTAATGGATTGCTCGTTCGGCTACAACTATGGTTGAAAAATTTTTATCTACTATATGTTCTAAATCTATGATTTATTACTGTAGAAGGCTATTGATAATTTATTTATCTTTACTCATGATATTCTTTACTGAGCTAGTTGTGCTCACCCTTCTGTTTCAAAATTCCTTTCAAGTAATACGAGTGTAGCTGGGTCGAGCGGGGGTAACAGGGGAATAGAACGGTAGTCATCATTTAGTAGTTATATTTGATGAATCCAATAGGGTGAGGCAAAACCAACGTTGGAAGGGTGTTTTGCCACTATCATACAAGATGTCTAATGTCATACAACCTCGTGTAATTATAAGACAGGGTTGTGCACATCCACTTGCTGAGTATATCTACGAGCACTACCTATATAATCTTGGTGTTTGTTTGAAGTATAATTCTCAATTAGAGACAGTGGAGATAAAGATAAGTCAAGAGAAGACTCACCATTGGGAAGAATATGATAGTAATCTTCTCATTTTTCTTTGGGGTCTATTGGGTCAACCAAGGATAATTCTGTGGCCATATGATATCTATCATAACCTAGACGCATGGCCTCCCATGTAAGAAGGTTTTCTTGAGCACTTCCCAAATATTTTAATTTCTAAAACAGTTATTGACTGTACCTTTATGTGATGTATCAATGTGAGGTGATATCCATAGTTGGGACATGAGTTACAGTTGGTATTAAAACTCACAGTATATGTGTTATTATATTTTGCACGACAATTGTGATAATGAAGTTGTAGTTATTTTCTGTACTATGTATTTGGTGACTCAGAATGGGTTGGGTGGATTGGACCTATTTTGGGGTTGTCACAGATGGGCTTTTAAATCTTGGAAGATAGTAGAATTCATTCTCTACTTGACTCTTCTAATGGTTTGTTGTTTCCGCTATAGTTGTTGATATAAAACTTGTTGTCTATTATATTTTATCAGATTTTTCCCTGTTGAAGACTAATGATAAGTTGTTGTATATTATCTTAGTCATAATATTCTTTACTGGGCTAGTTGAGCTCACTATTTTCCTTTTTGTTCCATTTTTCTCAGGAGGCGAGAATATAGCGGGAACTAGTCGGGGTGTGGAGTGATGTTTCTAGTCAGTGGTGTTAGTAGTCCTCACTATTTTATAAAATAGTGTTTTAATAATTGTAATGAGGACTTATTTGAGTGTGGATATTGTCTAGAAGACAATATTTATATTTAAACTCATAGTATTGTGTTGTCGTATTTTGCGCGACAGGTGTTTTAATAAAGTTGTATTTGTTTCTGTACCATGTATTTAGCGACTCAGAATGGGTGATGTATACCTATTTTGGGGGTGTCACAATTGGTATCAGAGCTTAGGGATATGATCCCTGGCTGAGATGCGAGACAAGAACTAGGAGGGGAGAGACGGGGAATTCCTTCGCTAGTATGACCTGACTAAGTTTATTTGGTATTTGTTTGGTCGGTCAGAATATAGGGATAATATGTTGCATGTCAATTAACCCTTTTTTTGTGACAGTATTTGAAAATGACATCCGAGAATGTTGAGAATAGCAATGGAGCACAGGAGACCGTTGAATCACCACAGATCAATACTCAGGATAATGTACATCAGGAAGGCAACAATCCTCAGGTGAACAACGGCACCGACCAAATGATTAACGACGGTACGTTTAGGAGCTTTTTAGAATTCATGCAACACCAAACGAAAGAGACTCCTGTTCATAATGCAGGTGGAAACACTGGCAACCCACGGTTGGTCACCGCTAAGCAGTTCAAGGAGCTAAGACCACCGGAGTTTTTGGGAAAGCCAGAACCACTTAAGGCAGAGACATGGATAAAGCAGATCACCAAGATATTTGATGTCTTGGAATGCTCAGAGGAGCAAAAGATTCCATTTGCCACCTTTATGTTGCGTGAAGAAGCAGATCATTGGTGGAAATCTATAAAACGTACCCAACCTTACGCACTCAAGATGTCTTGGGAGAAGTTCCAAGAATTGTTCAACGACAAGTACTTTTCCGAAAGTATTCGTCACATGAAAGAAGTGGAATTTATCAAGCTGGAGCAAAACAATATGACCGTGTAGCAGTACGAAGCTAAGTTTGCCGAGTTGTCCCAGTTTGCGTCCCATTTAGTCGATAACGAGGAGAGAATGACGCGGATATTTCTAAGAGGTTTGAAACCTGAGATACGTCAATACCTAATTTCTCACAAACTGTGTTTGTATTCAGATGTTGTAAATAGGGCTCAGTTATTGGAGCGGGATAACGAGTCAACCCAACCAAGAGAAAGCAGCCGACAAAATGATAATACCAATGGTAGCAGTCATCGAAGCGGTGACAATAATCGTGGAGGAAATTATCATGCTAAGAATGGTAACCACTTCTGTAAGACCCCAACTTATTAATGAATAAAATCAAATTTTCTCTAATTATTATTGTGAATAATAAGGTGTTAATTTGATATAATATTTTGGTTATGGGTGAAATCTGCAAATTTTGCAAAATAAACAAGTGGTTATAAAATATTCATTTTTGGTCGGTGAATATTCGTTTGGTCGTGGAATATTCTTGCTGTCGGGGAATATTCGTACGACGGCGCAGCCTTGTGTGGGCCCCATAACAGAAAGCGATTGGATGAAGAAAACGACAAGTATAAGTTGTTTATAATTAACAGCGTAGTTGTTACTGTTAATACTATTAGAATACCTGGTGGTTAAAATACAGTATGTGACAACCCCAAAACAGGTTCATTCCATCCAACCTATTCTGAGTCGCCAAATACATGGTACAGAAAACAACTACAACTTTATTACAACAATTGTCGTACAAGATACAACAATACATAGGTTGTGAATTTGGATCCAAATATATACCAAATGTGACACATGTCCCAACCGTGGACAGCACCTCACAGTGGCACCTTACATAAAGGTATAGTCAAAGACTGTTTTAGAAATTAGAATCTTTGGAAAGTGCTCAAGGAAACCTTTGCACATGGGAGGCCATGCTTCTAGGTTGTGATAGATATCATATGGCCACAGAATTATCCTTGGTTGACCCAATATACCCCAAAGAAAAACGAGAAGATTACTATCATATTCTTCCCAATGGTGAGTCTTCTCTTGACATATCATTATCTCTACTGTCTCTAATTGAGAATTATACTTCAAACAAACACCAAGATTATATAGGTAGTGCTCGTATATATACTCAGCAAGTGGATGAGCACATCCCTGTCTTATGATGACACGAGGTTGTCTGTCATTAGACATCTTGTATGATAGTGGCAAAACACCCTTCTAACGTTGGGTTCGCTTCACCCTAGATGATTCATCAAATATAACTCCTAAATGATGACCACCGTTCTATTCCCCTGTTACCCCCGCTCGACCCAGCTACACTCTTATTACCTGAAAGGAATTGTAAAGCAAAGGGGTGAGCACAACTAGCTCAGTAAAGAATATCATGACTAAAGATAAATAAGTTATCAATAGCCTTCAACAGAATTAAATCAGAGATTTAGAACATATGGTAGATGATAAAAATTTCAACCATAGTTGCAGCGGAATGAGCAATCCATTAGAAGAGTCAAATAGACCATAAAGTCTATTATCTTCTCCATGTTAAAAATCCACTAACAATAATTTATCCCTGTAACATCAATCAACAGTTCTGGTCCACAATCATATGAATAACTCATAATCATAATTGCGATTCTAAATTCCTCTTCGCACCCAGGACGAAGATAATTTTAATCACCTGAAACATCAAAGATCATGGTTATACCAAATCACAGTTCATATTCATAATCATACTAATAAATTCATCTTTGCACTACGGCCCAAAGATATTCATCAACAGATCATCTTTGCACTACAGGCCAAAGATATTCAACAACAGGTCATCTTTGCACTACGGGCCAAAGATATTCATCAATAATTCATCTTTGCACTACATGCCGAAGATATTCCTCAACAGTTCATATTTGCACTACAGGCCAAATATATTCGTATATCAAAGAAATATATAATCATTTCAGAATTTATATAAACAATAATTATAACCATGTTAATCAATTCATCTTTACACGTAAGCTAAAGATATTCAATTATAAATTCAATGGTCATGATCATACCAGTTAACAATTCATCTTTGCACTACAGGCCAAAGATATTCCTCAGTCACGATCATACCAATAATTTACCCATCTTTACACTCAAGTGAAAGAGATATTCAACATCAGGGTTATAAAAATGTTATATATGATAATAAAAATAATATGATCAAAATATGGATTTAAATTCAAGAGCAATATTCATAAATCAACGATAATTTGGTCAGAAAAAGAAACCAATTTTTCTGTGAATAGTAACTCGTGAATAGTAACTCATGAATAGTAACTCGTGAATAATAACTCATGAATAGTAACTCCGACACAAAAAGATAAAAACTCCACAATAAAATTTATACCAATATTTTGGTATAATGATATTGAAAGAATAATATTTCTTAATCTTATAAACAATTTATTTTAATTGTTTACACTTTACTAAATAATACATTTAATCATCCTAAAATGCCAAACTCATAAGATTTCATTACCAATAACCAAAATCGTCATCAAAAATCTGCATATACCTCATATAGGATTCTCAAGCCAAAAAATCCTATTTTCCAATTTTCTTACTTCACATAACATATTTAATTCATTTACTCATAACTAGTATATTTTCATGAAAAATACCAAATCAGTTCCAAAAATATTTCTTTTCTGGAAATTAGCAGAATATAGTCTCATATTGAACATATATTTTTCTCAGAATTTTTAAAACTCATTTACTATTTTTCATATGGCCAAAACCGCCGAATATTTAGACATTTATCATAAATTGTACTTTTATCCAAAAATTCTAAAATTCACAGAGTACACTGATATTATATAGATATACTTCCAATAAAAATTTTATCAATTTTGGATTTAACCACAAGGAGTTATAAGCGGTTACTTTTAAAATAGTTTTTTCCCGTAAAATTCATAACTCTTAATCTATACATCCAAAAATCACCATTTTTGGACACAATCAATAAAACTCATCAAAATATCATTTCAAAATTTTCCAGAATTTTCTGAAGGTCGGAAAAATTACGAAACTGAAAAACATAATAACCCTTAAAATTCCTTACTATCCCTTACAATCCCTTACCTCAAAAGTGCAGTATTTCTGACTGGAATGCAAAGTCGAAGGAAACTTGCACTGAATAGCAACTCTCAAAGTATCTAAATACTCACAAAATATGCTTCATAATATAGAGAGAGAAAGAGAGAAAGCTTATGTTTCTGGTGTGATTTTCAATTCTAACTTAGCCCTCTATTTATAGGAAAATGTTAGCACGCCGAAGCAGACTTAACCTGTAACCTGATGGCTTTACCTGCTAATATTCCCACCCACCACATTTGAATAAAATCTCAGCACATTTCTTCACCAACCAAGAGTGGGGCCCACCAATTCTAGAATTTTCTACCAAAATGATTAACTCTGAAAATTCAACAATTTTTGAACCAGTCATCTCGTAAAATTCATAACAAATCATACGTTCATTTTTAATGGTTCAAAATTTATGGACATATACTCAACTTATATATGTATAACATATCCAAAAATTACTACGATCCAACGGTCGGATTAAAAATTATAACCCCCGCAAAATATCTCAAAAATCCTAATTTGATTTTCAATACATCCGTTCCGACAAAAATACAGATAAAATACCTCAATATTAACTCCTTTTTTTTAAACCACAAAAATATATCCCTCATCATATCCACATAAAATAAATATTTCCTTATCATATGAATCAATAATAATTATTCACAAATAATATTACAGAATCACAGTACTGACAACCAGGCCGTTCCCAGGAAAGAGGGGGCTTTCCAATAAGGATTTCTCCTTATTAGCGCGCAATTAGATAACCAAAACTCTCCTTAGACAGAACTTTCTAGACATTACCAATAATGCTATCTAATAATATTATTCAAATAATATGAATTATTGATCTGATAATGGAGATGATGTGCAGCAACAATTATTGAAACAACAATAATATAAAATATCAACGCAGTAATTATTGAATCAATAAAATAAAATATTGAACAGTAATTACTGTGACAATTATTCAGTAGTGCCTTCTTACGTAAGAATTAATAATTTTAAAAATAATGTGCAATATCGTGTGCTACTGTGCAATAACGCGTATTACTGTATTTTAACCACTGGGTATTCCAACAGTGTTAACGGTAACAACTACGTCATTAATTATAAAAACTCAATTTTTATCGTTATCTTCATCCGACAGTTATTCTGTTATGGGGCCCACAAATGTCTGCGCCGTCCTACGAATATTCCCCGACAGAAAGAATATTCCACGACCAAACGAATATTCCCCGACAACAATGATTATTTTATAACCACTTGTTTATTTTGAAAACTTTTCACATTTCACCCATAACTTTAACTTTTTATCAATTTAACCATTTATTGAATTGTAATTATAAGAAAAATTGAATACTTTTATTTCATAAAATTCGGGGTCTTACAATCTCCCCTCCTTATGAAATTTCGTCCCCGAAATTTACATACCTGGTATTTCGAAGAGTTGAGAATACCTTGCTTTCATTTCATATTTCATCTTTCCTGTCCTCATGATTTCTCCATTGCTCATCTCTTGTATTTCAGATATCATTCTAGAATACAGCTTCAAAACAAAGGTTAATTGAACAAATTAACATATCACATAATATCCCGATATTATGACTGACCAACAATTAAGCTTAGGTAGGGCACACTAGCGAAGGATTTACTCATTTCTCCCATCCTAGTTCTATTCCCCGATCTCCGCCAGAGATCATATCCCTAAGCTCTGATACCAACTGTGACAACCCCAAAACAGGTCCATGTGACGCTCCCAAAATAGGTATACACCACACCCATTCTGAGTCGCCAAATACATGGTACAGAAAGCAAACTACAACTTCAATAATACAATTGTCGTGCAAAATACGACAACACATACTATAAGTTTAAATACAAATATTGTCTTCTGGACAATATCCACACTCAAATAAATCTTCATTACAATTATTCAACTACTATTTTACAGAAATAGTGAGGACTGTTAAAACATCTTTCTAGAACCATCACTCCATACCCCGACTAGATCCTGTTATGTTCTCACCTCTTGAGAAGAAAAATGGAACAAAAAGGAAAAGGGTGAGCTCAACTAGCCCAGTAAAGAATATTATGACTAAGATAATATACAACAAATTATCGTTAGTCTTCAACAGGAAAAAATCTGATAGAATATAATCGACAACAAGTTTTAGATCAACAACTGCAGCGGAAATAGCAAACCACTAGAATAGTCAAGTAGAGAAAGAATTCAACTATCTTCTAAGATTTAAAAGTCCATCATCAATATTTTATCCCTGTAATATCAATTAATAATCATCTTTATCCAAATATTCATCTTTGCATTACAGGCCAATGATATTTATTTGTATCACCTGTCAGTCATGTTCATCTCAACACCTGTTCATCTTTGCACTACAGGCCAAAGATATTCATCAAGTAATCATACATCTTTGCACTACAGGCCAAAGATATTCATCAAGTAATCATACATCTTTGCACTACAAGCCAAAGATATTCAGTAATATTATCATTTAGGACTGAGGATGATGAGAAATATCTTAAAGAAAACGAGTCCAGTGAGACAGAAGGACAAATAGTAGGGATTCGTATAACAGTTTATCCAAGATCAATAATACTTCATAATAATCAATTGTGAAGCAGAATTCAAAAATAAAGATCAAAACATGGATACAATCAAAGATAGTAACCATAATAGACATCTTGGACAAAAAGGGAGAATTTTATTTTTCGGTGAATAGTGCCGTATTCGTGAATAGTACCGTATACGTGAATAGTGTCGTATACGTGAATAGTAACCCCGACACAAAAAGTTCCAAATTTGATAAAAACTCATATCAATATTTCAGCATAATGATATTGAAGAAAATAATATCATTAAGAAGAAAATAATATCTCTTACCTCAAAATATCAGTACTTCTGGTCGGAATACCGGTATAAGGCTGAAAGAAACTTGCTCTGATCAATAGAAACTCTCAAAGTATCTAAATACTCACAAAATACACTCAATAATCTAGAGAGAGAAAGAGAGAAAACTTGTTTCTGGTGTGATTTTCAATTCTAACTTAGCCCTCTATTTATAGGAAAATGTTAGCACGCCGAAGCAGACTTAACATGCAACCTGATGGCTTTACCTGCTACTATTCCTACCCACCACATTTGAATAAAAATCTCAGCACATTTTTTTACCAACCAAGAGTGGGGCCCACCAATTCTAGAATTTTCTACCAAAATGATAAACTCCGAAAATTCAACAATTTCTGAACCAGTCATCTCGTAAAATTCATAATAAATCATACGTTCATTTTTAACGGTTCAAAATTTGTGGACATATACTCAACTTATATATGTATAACATATCCAAAAATTACCACGATCCAACGGTCGGATTAAAAATTATAACCCCCGCAAAATATCTCAAAAATCTTGATTTTTAATACCTCCATTCCGACAAAAATACTGATAAAAACCTCAACATTAATTCCTTCATTTATGACCACATAAATAAATTCATCATTTATATCCACATAAAATAAATATTTCCTTATCATATGAATCAATAATTAATTATTCACAAATAATATTACAGAATCACATTTATGACAACCAGGCCGTTCCCAGGAAAGAGGGGGCTTTCCAATAAGGATTTCTCCTTACTGGCGCGCAATTAGATGACCAAACCTCTCCTTAGACAGAACTTTCTAGACATTGCCAATAATGTTATCTAATAATATTATTCAAATAATATGAATTATTGATCTGATAATGGAAAATACTGTGCAGCAACAATTATTGAAACAACAATAATATAAAATATCAACGCAGCAATTATTGAATCAATAAAATAAAATATTGAACAATAACTACTGTAACAATTATTGAGTAGTGCCTTCTTACGTAAGAATCAATAATTGGTGCAATACCGTGTGCTACTGTATTTTAACCACCAGGTATTCCAACAGTATTAACGGTAACAACTACGACGTTATTTATAAACAACTTATACTTGTCGTTTTCTTCATTCAATCGCTTTCCGTTATGGGGCCCACACAAGGCTGCGCCGTCGTACGAATATTCCCCGACAGCAAGAATATTCCACGACCAAACGAATATTCCCCGACAAAATGAATATTTTATAACCACTTGCTTATTTTGCAAAATTTGCACATTTCACCCATTACCAAAGTATTATATCAAATTAACCCCTTATTATTCACAATAATATTTAGAGAAAATTTGATTTTATTCATTAATAAGTTGGGGTCTTACAACCTCCCCTCCTTATGAAATTTCGTCCTCGAAATTGACGTACGTACCTGATGTTTCAAAAAGGTGAGGATACCTCGCTTTCATTTCTGATTCCAACTCCCAGGTCATTTCTTCAATAGCATGGTTTCTCCATAAAACCTTAACTTGTGGTATAACCTTCATGCGTAGGACATGCTCTTTCCTATCCAAGATCTTAACAGGTACCTCCTCGTACGTTAAATCTTCAGCTATCTCGTCTGGTTCTAACTCAATAATGTGGTTCGGGTCTTTAACATATTTACGAAGCATAGATATGTGAAAAACATTATGAACACGAGACATGCTTGGAGGTAATGCGAGTCTATATGCCACATTTCCTATTCGCTCAAGAATCTCAAATGGACCAACAAATCTTGGATTGAGCTTTCCTCTCTTCCCAAATCTTGTAACTCCCTTCCATGGTGCAACACGTAATAATACATGATCCCCAATATTAAATTCCACGTCCTTCCGATGAAGATCCGCATAACTCTTTTGTCGATCCTGTGCCGTTTGTATACGTTGTCGAATCGTTTGGATCTTCTCTGTAGTCATGCGTACCAACTCTGGTCCCAACAATGTTGCTTCACCCACCTCGTCCCAGCATACTGGAGAACGACATTTTCTTCCATACAACGCCTCGAATGGAGCCACACCTATGCTCGCCTGATAACTGTTGTTGTAGGAGAATTCCACCAATGGTAGGTACTTATCCCAACTCCCTTTGAGATCTAGGACACAAAGTCTTAATAGATCTTCAAGAGTTTGAATAGTCCTCTCTGATTGTTTGTCCGTTTGAGGATGGTATGCCGAACTGAATCGTAAATCCGTGCCCATAGCTTTCTGCAAGCTAACCCAAAATCGTGAAGTGAATCTTGGGTCACGATCCGAAACTATGGATACTGGCATGCCATGCAATCTCACAATCTCGTTCACATACATACTAGCAAGACGTTCAAGGGAATAAGTCTCACGTATCGGTAAGAAATGAGCAGACTTGGTTAATCTATCAACAATAACCCAAATCGCATCTATGCCTTGAGAAACCTTGGGAAGACTTGTAACAAAATCCATAGTAATGTGTTCCCACTTCCATTTCGGGATCTCAAGTGGTTGCAATGGACCCTTTGGCACTTGATGCTCCGCCTTTACATGTTGACAAGTTAAACACCTCGAGATAAACTCCGCGATCTCTCTTTTCATATTGCTCCACCAAAATGTATGTCGAAGATCGTGATACATTTTGGTACTCCCAGGATGGATTGCAAACGGTGTGTTGTGTGCCTCCATCATTATTCTATGCTTCAAGTCAAAATCGTTAGGAACACAAAGTCTGGAGTTGACTCGAAGTATTCCTTCTTCATCGATTCTTGCTTCTGGAATAGCACCTTCTTGCACTTTCTTCTTCATACGCATTAGCTCCATGTCCGTAGCTTGAGCAGCTTTAACTTTATCGATTAAAGTCGGTTCTACTCGTATATTTGATATCATCATGTGGGTACTTGGAGCCTTCATCTCTATCTCCATCCTTTGCAAGTCATACAAAATGGGCCTTTGTGTTAACAACATTGCACTCGTACCCGCATATGATCTTCTACTCAATGCGTCAGCTACTACGTTTGCTTTTTCAGGATGATATTGGATGGTATGATCGTAATCTTTCAACAGCTCGAGCCAACGTCGTTGCCGCATGTTGAGTTCCTTTTGGGTGAAGAAATATTTGAGGCTTTTATGATCTGTATAGATCTCCACTTTCTCCCCATACAGGTAGTGTCTCCAGATCTTCAACGCAAAAACGACTGCTGCCAACTCCAAATCATGAGTAGGATAATTCCTCTCATATTCTTTGAGTTGTCGTGAGGCATAGGCTATGACTTTCCCATGTTGCATGAGAACACATCCTAACCCTTTGCCTGAAGCATCGCTGTAGATAACAAATCCATCCGAACCAGTTGGTATTGTTAGAACAGGTGCCGAAATGAGTCTCCTCTTGAGTTCTTGGAAAATCTTCTCGCATTCCTCACTCCATACGAATTTTGTATCTTTCCGAGTCAGCTGAGTTAACGGAGTAGCGATTCGAGAAAATCCTTCCACAAATCTCCGATAATAACCAGCTAAGCCCAGAAAGCTACGTACTTCGATTACTGACTTAGGTTGCTCTCAACTGTGACTCATATCCCAATCTTGGATAGTACGTCACAATGACACCTATTAGTTTACTACCGCACGAATATGGCGTCCTCTACGGAGAGTTTGGCTTCAGTGCATTCCGCAAAGGAAGTCACCAGATATAGGCTCGGGTACAAACTTCTACAGTTAGGTTTTTAACTCCCGAAGTTCAATAGGAGCTATTCAATATGAGATTTTAGAAATGGGTTTTGTACCGAGTTCAAAGTCGATACAAAATTCAATATCACACTTTGGGAGTAAGCCAAGAAATTCTTCAGGAAATACGTCAGGTATTTTACTAACAACAGAAATATCATTCAAATCTGGCGTATTTTTGTTCAAGTCCATGACATGGCTAAGAAAGCTTGACATCCGTTTTTCAATAAACGAATGGCTTTATGGCTTGATATTAAAGAGTTTGACTTTAATGGTTTGGTTGCTTGAATTCGAATAACAAGTTGGTTAGGAATATGCAACTAACAACCTTACGAAAATAATCAATTTTGGCATGATGAGTGGTTAACCAATCAATTCCTAAAATCACATCAAAAGAAAGTATCTTTAAAGAGATAAGATCAACAGGTAATGTGATGGTGCCAACTTGGATTAAGCAAGATTTATAAACAGTGGATGTGATGAAAGTTTCTCCTAACGGAGTCTCCACAGATAAATCAAAGTCTAATTTCTCCGGAGTCAAGTTTAAACGTTGAGCACAAGCAGGAGAGATAAAAGAATGGGTAGAACCGGTATCTAGTAAAGTATAAACTTCGCAAGAATTCAAGATTAGCTTACCCGTGATCACCTCGTTCGGGTTTCTCGCGTTTTGGCTAGTCACGACAAACGCCTTTTCAGGAACCGCTGGTTTCGACTTATCCGGGATAACTTTTGGAGTCACCATCCCCGCTGAACTTGGTTTTGCTACAGAACACTCTCGAGCTATATGACCCTCCTTTCCACAGTTATAACATACCTTGGATTGTTGTGGGCAGTTTGGGCTGATATGTCCCTCTTTTCCACATTTGTAACATACGACCGGTGGTCGTTCTCCTCCCCTAGAAACAGTTGATGTTTGTGCTGACGTCTTCACGTTATCATTGTTGTACCTTCTCTTCTTGAAATCTCCTCCCGACTCGCTTCTTCTATTATCACGACCACGATTACCACCAGAGTGGTTACCGCTTTTGTCCGAATGTTTTCCTCCCTGCTGGTTTTCATTGCTTCGATGACTGCCGCCACCGGTATGACCCTGGTTGTGGTCCCTCGGTTGCACATACTCATTATCTCGCTCTAATAATTGAGCCCTGTTTACAACATCTGAATATAAAGAAAATTTATGAGAGATAAGATATTGTCGAATCTCGGGTTTTAGACCTCTCAGAAACATCCTTGTCATTCGTTCCTCATTTTCGACCAAATGAGGTGCAAACCTGGATAACTCTGCAAACTTCGCTTCGTACTGGGACACCGTCATGTTGTTTTGTTCCAGTCTGATAAACTCCACCTCCTTCATATGACGAATACTTTCAGGAAAGTACTTATCATTGAACAGTTTTTGAAATGTTTCCCAGGACATGTTGAGTGTGTCAGGCTGGGTACGCTTCAC
Source organism: Panax notoginseng (assembly GCA_016801055.1). Taxonomy (NCBI): domain Eukaryota; kingdom Viridiplantae; phylum Streptophyta; class Magnoliopsida; order Apiales; family Araliaceae; genus Panax; species Panax notoginseng. The sequence continues at coordinate 38,802,061 of CM029020.1, forward strand.
AGACTCCCACCAGTAGTCTGCCTCACCGCGAAACATAAAAGTGGCGAATGGAACCTTCTGTTCCTCCGTGCATCCCAAGACATCGAATATCTTGGTAATTTGCTTGACCCACATTTCCGCCATGATCGGATCCGGCTTTCCCTTAAATTCTGGTGGTCCCAATTCTTTGAACTGCTTAGCTGTGACAAACCGCGCATTGTTATCATTTTCACCCGTATTCTACACACGAGTGTCCCTAGTCTGATTTTGCATGAACTGCAAAAAGCTCCTAAACATTCCATCATTCATCGTTTGCTCGGTAACGTTGCTTACAGGAGGAATATTGTCTTCCTGTTGCACGTTCCCCTGGGTGGTGATCAAAGGTGTCTCCACGGTCTGATTTACTCCATTATTAACGTTCTCAGCTGCCATTCTTAAATACTATCACAAAATAAGGGTTAATTGACATGTCACATATTATCCCTATATCTGACCGACCAAATAATTACCAAATAAACTTATTCAGGTCATACTAGCGAAGGAATTTTCCGTCTCTCCCCTCCTAGTTCTTGTCTCACATCTCAGCCAGGGATCATATCCCTAAGCTCTGATACCAACTGTGACGCCCCCAAAATAGGTATACACCACACCCATTCTGAGTCGCCAAATACATGGTACAGAAAGCAAACTACAACTTCAATAATACAATTGTCGTGCAAAATACGACAACACATACTATAAGTTTAAATACAAATATTGTCTTCTGGACAATATTCACACTCAAATAAATCCTCATTACAATTATTCAAACACTATTTTACAGAAATAGTGAGGACTGCTAAAACATCTTTCTAGAACCATCACTCCATACCCCGACTAGATCCTGCTATGTTCTCACCTCCTGAGAAGAAAAATGGAACAAAAAGGAAAAGGGTGAGCTCAACTAGCCCAGTAAAGAATATTATGACTAAGATAATATACAACAAATTATCGTTAGTCTTCAACAGAGAAAAATCTGATAGAATATAATCGACAACATGTTTTAGATCAACAACTGCAGCGGAAACAGCAAACCATTAGAAGAGTCAAGTAGAGAAAGAATTCTACTATCTTCTAAGATTTAAAAGTCCATCATCAATATTTTATCCCTGTAACATCAATTAATAATCATTTTATCCAAATATTCATCTTTGCACTACAGGCCAAAGATATTCATTTGTATCACCTGTCAGTCATGTTCATCTCAACACCTATTCATCTTTGCACTACAGGCCAAAGATATTCATCAAGTAATCATACAATTTTGTACTACAGGCCAAAGATATTCAGTAATATCATCATTTAGGACTGAGGATGATGAAAAATATCTTAAAGAGAACGAATCCAGTGAGACAGAAGGACAAATAGTAGGGATTCGTATAACAGTTTATCCAAGATCAATAATACTTCATAATAATCAATTGTGAAGCAGAATTCAAAAATAAAGATCAAAACATGGATACAATCAAAGATAGTAACCATAATAGACATCTTGGACAAAAAGGAAAAATTTTATTTTTCGGTGAATAGTGTCGTATTCGTGAATAGTACCGTATACGTGAATAGTGTCGTATACGTGAATAGTAATCCCGACACAAAAAGTTCTAAATTTGATAAAAACGCATATCAATATATCAGCATAATGATATTGAAGAAAATAATATCATTAAGAAGAAAATAATATCCCTTACCTCAAAATATCAGTACTTCTGGTCGGAATACCGGTATAAGGCTGAAAGAAACTTGCTCTGATCAATAGAAACTCTCAAAGTATCTAAATACTCACAAAATACACTCAATAATCTAGAGAGAGAAAGAGAGAAAACTTGTTTCTGGTGTGATTTTCAATTCTAACTTAGCCCTCTATTTATAGGAAAATGTTAGCACGCCGAAGCAGACTTAACCTGCAACCTGATGGCTTTACCTGCTACTATTCCCACCCACCACATTTGAATAAAAATCTCAGCACATTTCTTTACCAACCAAGAGTGGGGCCCACCAATTCTAGAATTTTTCACCAAAATGATAAACTCCGAAAATTCAACAATTTCTAAACCAGTGATCTCGTAAAATTCATAATAAATCATACGTTCATTTTTAACGGTTCAAAATTTGTGGACATACTCAACTTATATATATATATAACATATCCAAAAATTACCACGATCCAACGGTCGGATTAAAAATTATAACCCCCGTAAAATATCTCAAAAATCCTGATTTTTAATACCTCCATTCCGACAAAAATACTGATAAAAACCTCAACATTAATTCCTTCATTTATAACCACATAAATAAATTCATCATTTATATCCACATAAAATAAATATTTCATTATCATATGAATTAATAATTAATTATTCACAAATAATATTACAGAATCACATTTATGACAACCAGGCCGTTCCCAGGAAAGAGGGGGCTTTCCAATAAGGATTTCTCCTTACTGGCGCGCAATTAGATGACCAAACCTCTCCTTAGACAGAACTTTCTATACATTGCCAATAATGTTATCTAATAATATTATTCAAATAATATGAATTATTGATCTGATAATGAAAAATACTGTGCAGCAACAATTATTGAAACAACAATAGTATAAAATATCAACGCAGCAATTATTGAATCAATAAAATAAAATATTGAACAATAACTACTGTAACAATTATTGAGTAGTGCATTCTTACGTAAGAATCAATAATTGGTGCAATACCGTGTGCTACTGTATTTTAACCACCGAGTATTCCAACAGTATTAACGGTAACAACTACGCCGTTATTTATAAACAACTTATACTTGTCGTTTTCTTCATCCAATCGCTTTCCGTTATGGGGCCCACACAAGGTTGCGCCGTCATACGAATATTCCCCAACAGCAAGAATATTTCACGACTAAACGAATATTCCCCGACAAAATGAATATTTTATAACCACTTACTTATTTTGCAAAATTTGCACATTTCACCCATAACTAAAGTATTATATCAAATTAACCCCTTATTATTCACAATAATATTTAGAGAAAATTTGATTTTAATCATTAATAAGTTGGGGTCTTACAGTCCATTCCATCCAACCTATTCTGATTCGCCAAATACATGGTACAGAAAATAACTATAACTTTATTACAACAATTGTCGTACAAGATACAACAATACATAGGTTGTGAATTTGGATCCAAATATATACCAAATGCACACATGTCCCAACCGCGGACAGCACTTCACAGTGGCACCTTACATAAAGGTATAGTCAAAGACTGTTTTAGAAATTAGAATCTTTAGAAAGTGCTCAAAGAAACCTTTGTACATGGGAGGCCATGCTTCTAGGTTGTGATAGATATCATATGGCCACAAAATTATCCTTGGTTGACCCAATATATTCCAAAGAAAAACGAGAAGATTACTATCATATTCTTCCCAATGGTGAGTCTTCTCTTGAAATATCATTATCTCTACTGTCTCTAATTGAGAATTATACTTCAAACAAACACCAAGATTATATAGGTAGTGCTCGTATATATACTCAGCAAGTGGATGAGCACATCCCTGTCTTATGATGACACGAGGTTGTATGTCATTAGACATCTTGTATGATAGTGGCAAAACACCCTTCCAACGTTGGGTTCGCTTCACCCTAGATGATTCATCAAATATAACTCCTAAATGATGACCACCGTTCTATTCCCCTGTTACCCCCGCTCGACCCAGCTACACTCTTATTACCTGAAAGGAATTGTAAAGCAAAGGGGTGAGCACAACTAGCTCAGTAAAGAATATCATGACTAAAGATAAATAAGTTATCAATAGCCTTCAACAGAATTAAATCAGAGATTTAGAACATATGGTAGATGATAAAAATTTCAACCATAGTTGCAGCGGAATGAGCAATCCATTAGAAGAGTCAAATAGACCATAAAGTCTATTATCTTCTCCATATTAAAAATCCACTAACAATAATTTATCTCTGTAACATCAATCAACAGTTCTGGTCCACAATCATATGAATAACTCATAATCATAATTGCGATTCTAAACTCCTCTTCGCACCCAGGACGAAGATAATTTTCATCACCTGAAACATCAAAGATCATAGTTATATCAAATTACAGTTCATATTCATAATCATACTAATAAATTCATCTTTGCACTACGGCCCAAAGATATTCATCAACAGATCATCTTTGCACTACAGGCCAAAGATATTCAACAACAGGTCATCTTTACACTACGGGCCAAAGATATTCATCAATAATTCATATTTGCACTACATGCCAAAGATATTCCTCAACAGTTCATATTTGCACTACAGGCCAAATATATTCGTATATCAAAGAAATATATAATCATTTCAGAATTTATATAAACAATAATTATAACCATGTTAATCAATTCATCTTTACACTTAAGCTAAAGATATTCAATTATAAATTCAATGGTCATGATCATACCAGTTAACAATTCATCTTTGCACTACAGGCCAAAGATATTCCTCAGTCACGATCATACTAATAATTTACCCATCTTTACACTCAAGTGAAAGAGAAATTCAACATCAGGGTTATAAAAATGTTATATATGATAATAAAAATAATATGATCAAAATATAAATTTAAATTCAAGAGCAATATTCATAAATCAACGATAATTTGGTCAGAAAAAGAAACCAATTTTTCTATGAATAGTAACTCATGAATAGTAACTCATGAATAGTAACTCGTAAATAGTAACTCATGAATAGTAACTCCGACACAAAAAGATAAAAACTCCACAATAAAATTTATACCAATATTTTGGTATAATGATATTGAAAGAATAATATTTCTTAATCTTATAAACAATTTATTTTAATTGTTTACACTTTACTAAATAATGCATTTAATCATCCTAAAATGCCAAACTCATAAGATTTCATTACCAATAATCAAAACCCTCATCAAAAATCTGTATATACCTCATATAGGATTCTCAAGCCATAAAATCCTATTTTCTAATTTTCTTACTTCACATAACATATTTAATTCATTTACTTATAACTAGTATATTTTCATGAAAAATATCAAATCAGTTCCAAAAATATTTCTTTTCTGGAATTTAGCAGAATATAGTCTCATATTGAACATATATTTTTCTCAGAATTTTTAAAACTCTTTTACTATTTTTCATATGGCCAAAACCGCCGAATATTTAGACATTTATCATAAATTATACTTTTATCCAAAAATTTCAAAATTCACAGAGTACACTGATATTATATAGATATACTTTCAATAAAAATTTCATCAATTTTGAATTTAATCACAAGGAGTTATAAGCGGTTACTTTTAAAATAGTCTTTTCCCGTAAAATTCATAACTCTTAATCTATACATCCAAAAATCACCATTTTTGGACACAATCAATAAAACTCATCAAAATATCATCTCAAATTTTTCCAGAATTTTCTGAAGGTCAGAAAAATTACGAAACTGAAAAACATAATAACCCTTAAAATTTCTTACTATCCCTTACAATCCCTTACCTCAAAAGTGCAGTATTTCTGACTGGAATGCAAAGTCGAAGGAAACTTGCACTGAATAACAACTCTCAAAGTATCTAAATACTCACAAAATATGCTTCATAATATAGAGAGAGAAAGAGAGAAAGCTTATGTTTCTGGTGTGATTTTTAATTCTAACTTAGCCCTCTATTTATAGGAAAATGTTAGCACGCCGAAGCAGACTTAACCTGTAACCTGATGGCTTTACCTGCTACTATTCCCACCCACCACATTTGAATAAAAATCTCAGCACATTTCTTCACCAACCAAGAGTGAGGCCCACCAATTCTAGAATTTTCCACCAAAATGATTAACTCCGAAAATTCAACAATTTCTGAACCAGTCATCTCGTAAAATTCATAACAAATCATACGTTCATTTTTAACGGTTCAAAATTTATGGACATATACTCAACTTATATATGTATATCATATCCAAAAAATACTACGATCCAACGGTCGGATTAAAAATTATAACCCCCGCAAAATATCTCAAAAACCCTAATTTGATTTTTAATACCTCCGTTCCGACAAAAATACAGATAAAATACCTCAACATTAACTCCTTTTTTTTTAACCACAAAAATATATCCCTCATCATAATCACATAAAATAAATATTTCCTTATCATATGAATCAATAATTAATTATTCACAAATAATATTACAGAATCACAGTACTGACAACCAGGCCGTTCCCAGGAAAGAGGGGGCTTTCCAATAAGGATTTCTCCTTACTAGCGCGCAATTAGATAATCAAACCTCTCCTTAGACAGAACTTTCTAGACATTGCCAATAATGCTATCTAATAATATTATTCAAATAATATGAATTATTGATCTGATAATGGAGATGATGTGCAGCAACAATTATTGAAACAACAATAATATAAAATATCAACGCAGTAATTATTGAATCAATAAAATAAAATATTGAACAGTAATTACTGTGACAATTATTCAGTAGTGCATTCTTACGTAAGAATCAATAATTTTAAAAATACTGTACAATACCGTGTGCTACTGTGCAATAACGCGTATTACTATATTTTAACCACCGGGTATTCCAACAGTGTTAACGGTAACAACTACGCCGTTAATTATAAAAACTCAATTTTTGTCGTTATCTTCATCCGACAGTTATTCTGTTATGGGGCTCACAAATATCTGCGCCGTCGTACGAATATTCCCCGACAGAAAGAATATTTCACGACCAAACGAATATTCCCCGACAACAATGATTATTTTATAACCACTTGTTTATTTTGAAAAAATTTCACATTTCACCCATAACTTTAACTTTTTATCAATTTAACCATTTACTGAATTGTAATTATAAGAAAAATTGAATACTTTTATTTCATAAAATTCGGGGTCTTACACAGTAGCATACGGTATTGCACCAATTATTGATTCTTACGAAGGAAGGCAGTACTCAATAATTGTTACAGTAGTTACTGTTCAATATTTTATTTTATTGATTCAATAATTGCTGCGTTGATATTTTATATTATTGTTGTTTCAATAATTATTGCTGCACAGTATTTCTCATTATCAGATCAATAATTCATATTATTTAAATAATATTATCAGATAGCATTATTGGCAATGTCTAGAAAGTTCTGTCTAAGGAGAGGTTTGGTCATCTAATTACGCGCTAGTAAGGAGAAATCTTTATTGAAAAGCCCCCTCTTTTCTGAGAACGGCCTGGTTGTCATAAATGTGATTCTGTAATATTATTTGTGAATAATTAATTATTGATTCATATGATAAGGAAATATTTATTTTATGTGGATATAAATGAGGGATATATTTTTGTGGTTAAAAATGAAGGAGTTAATGTTGAGGTTTTTATCAGTATTTTTGTCGGAATAGAGGTATTAAAAATTAGGGTTTTTGAGATATTTTGCGGGGGTTATAATTTTTAATCCGACCGTTGGATCGTGGTAATTTTTTGATATGTTATACATATATAAGTTGAGTATATGTCCATAAATTTTGAACCGTTAAAAATGAACGTGTGATTTATTATTAATTTTACGAGATGACTGGTTCAAAAATTGTTGAATTTTCGGAGTTTATCATTTTGGTAAAAAATTCTAGAATTGGTGGGCCCCACTCTTGGTTGGTGAAGAAATGTGATGAGATTTTTATTCAAATGTGGTAGGCTTGAATAGTAGCAGGTAAAGCCATCAGGTTGCAGGTTAAGTCTGCTTCGGCGTGCTAACATTTTCTTATAAATAGAGGGCTAAGTTAGAATTAAAAATCACACCAGAAACAAGTTTTCTCTATTTTTCTCTCTAGATTATTGAGTGTATTTTATGAGTATTTAGATACTTTGAGAGTTTCTATTCATCAGAGCAAGTTTCTTTCAGCATTATACCGGTATTCCGACCAGAAGTACTAATATTTTGAGGTAAGGGATATTATTTTCTTCTTAAATGATATTATTTTCTTCAATATCATTATGCTGAAATATTGATATAAGTTTTTTTTATCAAATTTAGAACTTTTTGTGTCGGGATTACTATTCACGTATACGGCACTATTCACGTATACGGCACTATTCACGAATACGGCACTATTCACCAAAAAATAAAATTTTCCCTTTTTGTCCAAGATATCTATTATGGTTACTATCTTTGATTGTATCCATGTTTTGGTCTTTATTTTTGAATTCTGCTTCACAATTGATTGTTATGAAGTATTATTGATCTTGGATAAACTGTTATACGAATCCTTACTATTTGTCCTTCTGTCTCACTGGATTCGTTTTCTTTAAGATATTTTTCATCATCCTCAGTCCTAAATGATGATATTACTGAATATCTTTGCCCTGTATTGCAAAGATGTATGATTACCTGATGAATATCTTTGGCCTGTAGTGCAAAGATGAACAGGTGTTGAGATGAACATGACCGACTGGTGATACAAATGAATATCTTTGGTCTGTAGTGCAAAGATGAATATTTGGTTAAAGATGATTATTAATTGATGTTACAGGGATAAAATATTGATGATGGACTTTTAAATCTTAGAAGATAGTAGAATTCATTCTCTACTTGACTCTTCTAATGGTTTGCTGTTTCCGCTGCAGTTATTGATCTAAAACTTGTTGTCGATTATATTCTATCAGATTTTTCCCTGTTGAATATTAATGATAATTTATTGTATATTATCTTAGTCATAATATTCTTTACTAGGCTAGTTGAGCTCACCCTTTTCCTTTTTGTTCCATTTTTCTTCTCAGGAGGTGAGAACATAGCAGGATCTAGTCGGGGTATGGAGTGATGGTTCTAGAAAGATGTTTTAGCAGTCCTCACTATTTCTGTAAAATAGTGTTTGAATAATTGTAATGAGGACTTATTTGAGTGTAGATATTGTCTAGAAGACAATATTTGTATTTAAACTCACAGTATGTGTTGTCGTATTTTGTACGATAATTGTATTATTAAAGTTGTAGTTTGCTTTTTGTACCATGTATTTGGCGACTCAGAATGGGTGTTGTATACCTATTTTGGGGGCGTCACAACTTCAGTGGTAATCATGGCCAAGATAATATAAGTGAAAATTTCAAGAAGAGGAGGTTCAATAATGATGGAATGACAGCAACACCAGCACCCGTTTCAAAAGAAGAAGAACGACCACCGGTCGTATGTTTCAAATGTGGACAAGAGGGACACATCCGTCCAAACTGTACGCAGCAACCCAAAGTGTGTTTCAATTACAAAAGAGAAGGTCACCTAGCTCAATTTTGTCCTATAGTGAAGTCAAGTCCAGCAGGAATAGTGATGCCAAAGGATGTCCCAGACAAGTCAAAGTCGGTAGTTTAAGTAAGTGCGTTTGTCGAGGAACCCGAACGAAGTTATCACGGGTAAGTTAATCATAAACTCTTGCGAAGTTTATACCTTATTCAATACCGGTTCTACATATTCTTTTATTTCTCCTACTTGCGCTCAACGTCTAAATTTGACCCCAGTATAAAACCCATTTCTAAAACCCTTAAAATATTTCTTCACCTAAAACGAACGTATTATGCGCTGAAGACGTTGGCTCGAGCTGTTGAAAATTATGATTATACCATTTAATACCATCGTGGGAAAAGCGAACGTATTAGCTGACGCGTTGAGCAGAAGATCGTATCCATTTACGAGTGCAAATATACGAACCTACGTGAAGATAACAAATATACGATTAGAACCGACTTTAAATCGATTAAGTTAAAGTCGCTCATGCTACAGACTCAGAGCTGATGAATGTAAAGAAGAAGGTTCAAGAAGGCGTTATTCTAAGAGCAAGAGTCGATGAAGAGAGGAAATCTCAACCCTCGATTTTATTGGTCTATTTGAAATCCTCAATCGAGTAGGAACTGTGACCTATAGACTCGTTTTAAACGTCAAGTATGTCGCGTGTTCATAACGTTTACTTCGTATCGATGTTACGTAAATATATGGATGATCCGAATCACATTATTGATTAAGAACCGGACGAGATAGCAGAAGATTTAACGTATAAGGAGATACCTCAAGAGTTAGAATCTGAAATGAAGTCAAGGTATCCCCATCTGTTCGGTATATCAGGCATGTACATAAATTTCGAAGACGAAATTTCTTAAGGAGGGGAGGTTGTAAGACCCCAACTTATTAATGAATAAAATCAAATTTCCTCTAATTATTATTGTGAATAATAAAGTGTTAATTTGATATAATATTTTGGTTATGGGTGAAATGTACAAATTTTGCAAAATAATCAAGTGGTTATAAAATATTCATTGTTGTCGGGGAATATTCGTTTGGTCGTAGAATATTCTTTCTGTTAGAGAATATTCGTACGACAGCGCAGCCATTTGTGGGCCCCTTAACAGATTAACTGTCGGATGAAGAAAATGACAAATTTGAGTTTTTATAAATAACGGCGTAGTTGTTACCGTTAACACTGTTGGAATACCCAGTGGTTAAAATACAGTAATAAGCGTGGTTGCACAGTAGCACACGGTTTTGCATAGTATTTTTGAATTATTGATCCTTACGTAAGAAGGCACTGCTCAATAATTGTTACAGTAATTACTGTTCAATATTTTATTTTATTGATTCAATAATTGCTACGTTGATATTTTATATTATTGTTGTTTCAATAATTGTCACTGCACAGTATTTCCCATTATCAGATCAAAAATTCATATTATTTGAATAATATTATTAGATAGCATTATTGGCAATGTCTAGAAAGTTCTATCTAAGGAGAGGTTTGGTCACCTAATTGCGCGCTAGTAAGGAAAAATCCTTATTGGAAAGCCCCCTCTTTCCTGAGAACGGCCTGGTTGTCATAATTGTAATTCTGTAATATTATTTGTGAATAATTTATTATTGATTTATATGATAAGAAAATATTTATTTGATGTAGATATAAATGATGGATTTATTTATGTGGTTATTATTGAAGGAATTAATGTTGAGGTGTTTTATCAGTATTTCTGTCGGAATGGAGGTATTAAAAATCAAATCAGTATTTTTCAAATATATTGCGTGAGATATAATTTTTAATCCGATCATTGGATCATTGTGATTTTTGGATATGTTATACATATATAAGTTGAGTATATGTCCACAAATTTTGAACCGTTAAAAATGAACGTATGATTTGTCATGAATTTTAAGAGGTGACTGATTCGAAAATTAGGTTTATAAATAATTTTGGTGGAAAATTCTAGAATTGAGTGGGCCTCACTTGTGGTTGGTGAAGAAATGTGCTGAATTTTATTTCAAATGTGGTGGGTGGCAATAGTAGCAGGTAAACCCATCTGGTAGCAGGTCAAGTCTGCTTCGGCGTGCTAACATTTTCCTATAAATAGAGAGCCGAGTTAGAATTCAAAATCACACCAGAATTCATAAGTTTTCTCTCTTTCTCTCTTTCTCTCTCTATATTATCGAGCGTATTTTGTGAGTATTTAGATACTTTGTGAGTTTTTATTTATCAGTACAAGTTTTCTTCAGCCTTATACCGATATTCCGAACAGAAGTACTATTATCTTGAGGTAAGGGATGTTATTTTCTTCTTAAATGATATTATTTTCTTCAATATCATTATGCCGAAATATTGGTTTGAACTTTTTATCAAATTTAGAACTTTTTGTGTCGGGGTTACTATTCACGTATACGGTACTATTCACGTATACAGCACTATTCACGAATACGGCACTATTCACCGAAAAAATAAAATTTTCTCTTTTTGTCCAAGATGTCTATTATGGTTACTATCTTTGATTGTATCCATGTTTTAATCTTATTTTTGAATTCTATTTCACAATTGGTTGTTATGGAGTATTATTGCACTAGGATAAACTATAATACGAATCCCTAATATTTGTCCTTCTGTCTCACTGGGTTCGTTTTTTTTAAAATATTTTTCATCATCCTCAGTCCTAAATGATGATATTACTGAATATCTTTGGCCAGTAGTGCAAAGATGAATGATTAACTGAAGAATATCTTTGGCCCGTAGTGCAAAGATGAACAGGTGTTGGGATGAACATGACCGACTGATGATGTAAGACCCCGAATTTTATGAAATAAAAGTATTCAATTTTTCTTATAATTACAATTCAGTAAATGGTTAAATTGACAAAAAGTTAAAGTTATGGGTGAAATGTAAAAAAATTTTCAAAATAAACAAGTGGTTATAAAATAATCATTGTTGTCGGGGAATATTCGTTTGGTCGTGGAATATTCTTTCTGTCGGGAAATATTCGTACGACGGCGCAGCCATTTGTGGGCCCCATAACAGAATAACTGTCGGATGAAGAAAACGACAAATTTGAGTTTTTACAAATAACGGCGTAGTTGTTACCGTTAACACTGTTGGAATACCCGGTGGTTAAAATACAGTAATACGCGTTATTGCACAATAGCACACGGTATTGCATAGTATTTTTGAAATTATTGATTCTTACGTAAGAAGGCACTACTCAATAATTGTTACAGTAATTACTGTTCAATATTTTATTTTATTGATTCAATAATTGCTACGTTGAAATTTTATATTATTGTTGTTCAATAATTGTCACTGCACAGTATTTTCCATTATCAGATCAATAATTCATATTATTTGAATAATATTATTAGATAACATTATTGGTAATGTCTAGAAAGTTCTGTCTAAGGAGAGGTTTGGTCACCTAATTGCGCGTCAATAAGGATAAATCCTTATTGGAAAGCCCCCTCTTTCCTGGGAACGGCCTGGTTGTCATAAATGTGATTCTGTAATATTATTTGTGAATAATTAATTATTGATTCATATGATAAGGAAATATTTATTTTATGTGGATATAAATGAAGGATATATTTTTGTGGTTAAAAATGAATGAGTTAATGTTGAGGTATTTTATCTGTATTTTTGTCGGAACGGAGATATTAAAAATCAAATTAAGGTTTTTAAGATATTTTACGAGGGTTATAATTTTTAATCCGACCGTTGGATCATAGTAATATTTGGATATGTTATACATATATAAGTTGAGTATATGTCCACAAATTTTGAACTGTTAAAAATGAACGTATGATTTGTTATGAATTTTACGAGATGACTGGTTCAGAAATTGTTGAATTTTCGGAGTTAATCATTTTGGTAAAAAATTCTAGAATTGGTGGACCCCACTCTTGGTTGGTGAAAAAATATGCTGAGATTTTTATTCAAATGTGGTGGGTGGGAATAGTAGCAGGTAAAGCCATCAGGTTGTAGGTTAAGTCTGCTTCGGCGTGCTAATATTTTCCTATAAATAGAGGGCTAAGTTAGAATTGAAAATCACACCAGAAACATAAGTTTTCTCTCTTTCTCTCTCTATATTATGAAGCATATTTTGTGAGTATTTAGATACTTTGAGAGTTGCTATTCAGTGCAAGTTTCCTTCGACTTTGCATTCCAGTCAGAAGTGCTACTCTTTTGAGGTAAAGGATAGTAAGGGATAGTAATGGATTTTAAGGGTTGTTATATTTTCCAGTTTCGTAATTTTTCTAACCTTCAAAAATTCTGGAAAAATTTGAAAAGATATTTTGATGAGTTTTCTTGATTGTGTCCAAAAATAGTGATTTTTGGATGTATTGATTGAGAATTATGAATTTTATGAGAAAAGACTATTTTAAAAATAACCACTTATAATTCCTTGTGGTTAACTCCAAAATTGATGAAATCTTTATTGGGAGTACATGTATATGATAGAAGTATACTCTGTAAATTTTAGAATTTTTGGACAAAAGTACAATTTTTGATAAATGTCTAAATATTCGGCTGTTTTGGCCATATGAAAAATAGTAAATAACTTTTAAAAATTCTGATAAAAAATATATGTTCACTATGGGACTATATTCTACTAAATCCCAGAAAAGAAATATTTTTGGAACTAATTTGGTATATTTCATGAAAATAGACTAGTTATGGATAAATGAATTAAATATGTTATGTGAAGTAAGAAAATTGGAAAATAGGATTTTATGGCTTAAGAATCCTATATGAGGTATATGCAGATTTTTTATGAGGGTTTTTGGTTATTGGTGATGAAATTGTGAGACCCCAGATTTTATGAATAAATATTTAATTTTTCTCAAAATAATTTTTTTTATATTATGGTGTGGATTTGATATAATAGTTATGGGTAGTATTTATAAATTTTGCAAAGTATGCAAGTTGTCATATTATATTCGATTGGTCGGGGAATATTTTTTTTGTCGGGGAATATCCGTACGACGGTACAATCATTGGTGGACCCCACAACGGAATTATTATCGGATTGAGAAAACGACAAAAATACTTTATGAAAATAACGGCGGAAGTTTTACCGTTGATACTGTTGAACTACTCGGTAGTAAAAGTACAGTAATACGCGTTGTTGCATAGTAGCACACGGTATTGATTATTGATATTTATGTGAGAAGTCGCTCAGTTTGATTCAATTATTGTTGATTAATAATATGAATTATTTAGCGATAATGACGTTTTGTTTTATTCGTATTATTAACGTAATAAAACAGAAACATCTTTTTATATAAAACAGAATACTTTATTAAAGTTATTCTATAAATAGAATATATTATATTTTATTTAAAAGATTTTTCTTTAAATATGGACCGTCAGATTAAAGTAATCAATCTGGACCGTTCATGGATTAGTTACTATGCATTCTATTTTTCTATAAATAGCAGCTCATTCCTTCATTATTTCTTACGAATTCACTGAACTCTAGAGAGAGAAACTATAGAGAGAAACTATAGAGAGAGAGAGAAGAAGAGTATTCTGCTACTTAACTACTTCCTTATTTCAGCTCTTCTTTAAAACGGTAAGGGGTGTTATTCTTTCTTATTCATGAAGAGAACTGTTGTTATTCCATTTCTTATTATTCTGTTGGAATAACCTGTATACGCGGTCTACCCTATACTTGGTGACATTCTTCTATTATTCTGTTGGAACATCCTGTCTGTGTGTTTTGCACCGGACCTGGTTTCGTCTTTATTATTATTCTGTCGAAATATCCTGTCTGTGCTTTACGCCGGACCTGGTTCCGTCTTTATTATTATTCTGTCGGAATATCCTGTCTGTGTGTTTTACACCGGACCTGGTTCCATTATTTATTATTCTGTCGGAATATCCTGTCTGTGTGTTTTACACCGGACCTGGTTCCATTATTTATTATTCTGTCGGAATATCATGTCTGTGCGTTTACGCCGGACCTGGTTCCATTATTATTATTCTGTTAAGAATAACCTGTCTGTGCGGTCTATCGCATGCATGGTGATTTCTTTTGTTATTCCATTCTTTATTATACTCAGTTGATTAAAACTTTGACTTCTATACTCCATGAAATTAGTGGAATATCCTTGATATCTGCGCTTTATCTAGTATCTATTCATGAAAATATTCTCCTGATCAGTCTTGAATTTTACTCCACAATGCAGTATCATGTTGACAATTTGGACGTTGTTAATTCTTGGATAAATTAATTCTTGAACTTGTTTTATTGAATTCTTATATTATTGTCATCATCCTCATGTTTATAAAATGTTGAAAGTCATCTGTGGCCTGTAGTGCATAGATGGACTTGGTATGATTATGACCAGGAATTATTCGGTATAATCATGACCGTAATGTTACAAATGATGTGGTAAAAGTCCTCATTGGCCCGTAGTGCATTGATGGACAGTTGTTGGCATGATCATGAATATTAATTAATACACAAATATCCTTGGCCGTAGTGCAGGGGTGATTCGATGATGTGGATTATTTTATTAAGCTGAGTCTCAGCGATCACAGTGTTGAAAAACCTTTTAAATCATAAAAGATAGTAGAGTTTATTTTCTACTTGACTCTTTTAATGGATTGCTTGTTCCGCTGCAGTTAAACTTGATGTCTATTATATTTTATCAGTTTAACATTGTTGAAGGCTAATGATAATTTATTCTGCATTATCTTAGTCATAATATTTCTAACTGGGCTAGTTGAGCTCACCCTTTCTTTCGCTGTTCTCTTCAGGAAATGAAAACGTAGCTGGAGCAAGTCGGGGAACGGAGTAATGGTCCGAATGATAGTATTAGTTAGTAGACCTCACTATTCTATGTAATAGTGTGTTAATTAATGTAACGAGGACTCCTTTTGAGTATGAATACTCTCTAGAAGATAATATTTGTATTCAAACTCACAGTTTATGTTTTGTCGTATTGTACACGACAGTTGTATTAATAAGTTGTATTTAATTTCTGTACCATGTATCTGGCGACCCAAGATGGGTGATGTATACCAAATTTTGGGGGCGTCACAGAAATCTTATGAGTTTGGCATTTTAAGATGATTAAATGCATTATTTAGTAAAGTGTAAACAATTAAAATAAATTGTTTATAAGCTTAAGAAATATTATTCTTTCAATATCATTATACCGAAATATTGGTATATATTTTATTGTGAAATTTCTACCTTTTTGTGTCGAGTTTACTATTCATGAGTTACTATTCACGAGTTACTATTCACGAGTTACTATTCTCTTTTTCTGACCAAATTATAGTTGGTTTATGAATATTACTCTTGAGATTAAATCTATATGTTGATTATATTGATTTTATTATCATATATAATATTTTTATAACTCTAATGATGATATTTCTCTTTGACTTGAGTGTAAAGATGGGTAGATTTCTGGTATGATCATGACTATGGGTTCTCTTTGGCCAGTAGTACAAAGTTGAATTGTTGACTGGTATGATCATGACCATTGAATTTATAAGTGAATATCTTTAGCTTAAGTGCAAAGGTGAATTGATCAACATGGTTATAATTATTGTTTATATAAATTCTGAAATGATTATATATTTCTTTGAGATATTAATATATTTGGCCTGTAGTGCAAATATGAACTGTTGATGAATATATTTGGCCGCAGTGCAAATATGAACTGTTGTGGAATATCTTTGGCCTGTAGTGCAAAGATGAATTGTTGATGAATATCTTTGGCCCGTAGTGCAAAGATGACATGTTGTTGAATATCTTTGGTCAGCAGTGCAAAGATGAACAGATGTTGAGATGAACATGACCAACTGGTGATACAAATGAATATCTTTGGTCGTAGTACAAAGATGAAGTTATTAGTATGATTATGAACAGGAAATGCGATTTGGTGTAACCATGATCTTTGATGTTTCAGGTAAAGATAGGTGATAAAAATTATCTTCGTCCTGGATGAGAAGAGGAATTTAGAACAACAGTTATGATTATGAGTTATTCATATGATTGTAGACCAGAATTGTTGATTGATGTTACAGGGATAAAACATTGTTGGTGGATTTTTAACATGGAGAAGATAATAGACTTTATAGTCTATTTGACTCTTCTAATGGATTGCTCGTTCCGCTGCAACTATGGTTGAAATTTTTATCATCTACCATATGTTCTAAATCTCTGTTTTATTACTGATGAAGACTATTGATAATTTATTTATCTTTAGTCATGATATTCTTTATTGGGTTAGTTGTGCTCACCCTTTTGTTTCACAATTCCTTTCAGGTAATAAGAATGTAGCTGGGTCGAGCGGTGGTAACAAGGGAATAGAACGGTGGTCATCATTTAGTAGTTATATTTGATAAAGAAAATAGGGTGAAGCGAACCCAACGTTGGAAGGGTGTTTCGTCACTATCATACAAGATGTCTAATGACATACAACCTCGTGTCATCATAAGACAGGGTTGTGCTCATCCACTTGCTGAGTATATCTACGAGCACTACCTATATAATCTTGGTGTTTGTTTGAAGTATAATTCTCAATTAGAGACAGTGGAGATAATGATAAGTCAAGAGAAGACTCACCATTGGGAAGAATATGATAGTAATCTTCTCATTTTTCTTTGGGGTCTATTGGGTCAACCAAGGATAATTCTGTGGCCATATGATATCTATCATAACCTAGAAGCATGGCCTCCCATGTACGAAGGTTTTCTTGAGCACTTCCCAAATATTCTAGTTTCTAAAACAGTTTTTGACAATACCTTTATGTAAGGTACCTTTGTGATGTGCTGATACATGATGGTGTCCAATGTCACATTTGATATATATTTGTATCCAAACTCACAGCATATGTGTTGTTGTATTTTGCACGACAATTGTTGTAATAAAGTTATAGTTGTTTTCTGTACCATGTATTTGACGACTCAGAATGGTTTGGGTGGAATGGACCTATTTTGGGGTCGTCACATTTGGTATCAGAGCTATAAGTAAAGAGCCCCGAGCCTCTCGCTGGTGACTTCCTGTTGATGAGGGATGCACCGAAGCCAGACTCTCCGTAGGGGACGCCGTTCTGCGGTGGCAAACTGATAGGTATCAATGTAAGGTGCTGACATAGGTTGGTGTCCAGAGTTACAGTTGGTATCAGAGCTTAGGGATATGATCTCTGGCGAAGATCGGGAAATAGACTAGGAGGGGAGAGATGAGTAAATCTTTCGCTAGTGTGTCCTACCAAGCTTATTTGTTGGTCAGTCATAATATCGGAATATTATGTGATATGTTAATTTGTTAAATTAACACTTGTTTTGAATCTGTATTCTAGAATGATATTTGAAATACAGGAGATGAGCAATGAAGAAATTATGATGACAGGGAAGATAGAATTTGAAATGAAAGGAAGGTATTCTCAACTCTTTGAAATACTAGGTACGTAAATTTCGAGGACAAAATTTTATAAGGAGGGGAGATTGTAAGACCCCGAATTTTATGAAATAAAAGTATTCAATTTTTCTTATAATTACAATTCAGTAAATGGTTAAATTGATAAAAAGTTAAAGTTATGGGTGAAATGTAAAAATTTTCCAAAATAAACAAGTGGTTATAAAATAATCATTGTTGTCGGGGAATATTCGTTTGGTCGTGAAATATTCTTTCTGTCGGGGAATATTGGTACGACGGCGCAGCCATTTATGGGCCCCATAACAGAATAACTGTCGGATGAAGAAAACGACAAATTTGAGTTTTTACAAATAACGGCATAGTTGTTACCGTTAACACTGTTGGAATACCCGGTGGTTAAAATACAGTAATACGCGTTATTGCACAGTAGCACACGGTATTGCATAGTATTTTTGAAATTATTGATTTTTACGTAAGAAGGCACTACTCAATAATTGTTACAGTAATTACTGTTCAATATTTTATTTTATTGATTCAATAATTGCTACGTTGAAATTTTATATTATTGTTGTTCAATAATTGTCACTGCACAGTATTTTCCATTATCAGATCAGTAATTCATATTATTTGAATAATATTATTAGATAACATTATTGGCAATGTCTAGAAAGTTCTGTCTAAGGAGAGGTTTGGTCACCTAATTGCGCGCCAATAAGGATAAATCCTTATTGGAAAGCCCTCTCTTTCCTAGGAACGGCCTGGTTGTCATAAATGTGATTCTGTAATATTATTTGTGAATAATTAATTATTGATTCATATGATAAGGAAATATTTATTTTATGTGGATATAAATGAAGGATATATTTTTGTGGTTAAAAATGAAGGAGTTAATGTTGAGGTGTTTTATCTGTATTTTTGTCGGAACGGAGGTATTGAAAATCAAATTAGGGTTTTTAAGATATTTTGCGAGGGTTATAATTTTTAATCCGACCGTTGGATCGTGGTAATATTTGGATATGTTATACATATATAAGTTGAGTATATGTCCACAAATTTTGAACCGTTAAAAATGAACGTATGATTTGTTATGAATTTTACGAGATGACTGATTCAGAAATTGTTAAATTTTCGGAGTTAATCATTTTGGTGGAAAATTCTAGAATTGGTGGGCCCCACTCTTGGTTGGTGAAAAAATATGCTGAGATTTTTATTCAAATGTGATGGGTGAGAATAGTAGCAGGTAAAGCCATCAGGTTGTAGGTTAAGTCTGTTTCGGCGTGCTAATATTTTCCTATAAATAGAGGGCTAAGTTAGAATTGAAAATCACACCAGAAACATAAGCGTTCTCTCTTTCTCTCTTTCTCTCTCTATATTATGAAGCATATTTTATGAGTATTTAGATACTTTGAGAGTTACTATTTAGTGCAAGTTTCTTTCGGCTTTACATTCCAGTTAGAAGTGCTACTCTTTTGAGGTAAGGGATAGTAAGGGATTTTAAGGGTTGTTATATTGTCCAGTTTCGTAATTTTTCTGACCTTCAAAAATTCTGGAAAAATTTGAAATGATATTTTGATGAGTTTTCTTAATTGTGTCCAAAAATGATGATTTTTGGATGTATAGATTGAGAGTTATGAATTTTATGAGAAAAGACTATTTTAAAAGTAACCACTTATAATTTCTTGTGGTTAACTCCAAAATTGATGAAATCTTTATTGGGAGTACATGTATATGATAGAAGTATACTCTGTAAATTTTAGAATTTTTGGACAAAAGTACAATTTTTGATAAATGTCTAAATATTCGGCTGTTTTGGCCATATGAAAAATAGTAAATAACTTTTAAAAATTTTGAGAAAAATATATGTTCACTATGGGACTATATTCTACTAAATCCCAGAAAAAAAATATTTTTGGAACTGATTTGGTATTTTTCATGAAAATAGACTAGTTATGGGTAAATGAATTAAATATGTTATGTGAAGTAAGAAAATTGGAAAATAGGATTTTATGGCTTAAGAATCCTATATGAGGTATATGCAGATTTTTGATGAGGGTTTTTGGTTATTGGTGATGAAATCTTATGAGTTTAGCATTTTAAGATGATTAAATGCATTATTTAGTAAAGTGTAAACAATTAAAATAAATTGTTTATAAGCTTAAGAAATATTATTCTTTCAATATCATTATACCGAAATATTGGTATGTATTTTATTGTGAAATTTCTACCTTTTTGTGTCGAGTTTACTATTCATGAGTTACTATTCATGAGTTATTATTCACGAGTTACTATTCACGAGTTACTATTCTCTTTTTCTGACCAAATTATAGTTGGTTTATGAATATTACTCTTGAGATTAAATCTATATGTTGATTATATTGATTTTATTATCATATATAATATTTTTATAACTCTAATGATGATATTTCTCTTTGACTTGAGTGTAAAGATGGGTAGATTTCTGGTATGATCATGACTATGGGTTCTCTTTGGCCAGTAGTACAAAGTTGAATTGTTGACTGGTATGATCATGACCATTGAATTTATAAGTGAATATCTTTAGCTTAAGTGCAAAGGTGAATTGATCAACATGGTTATAATTATTGTTTATATAAATTCTGAAATGATTATATATTTCTTTGAGATATTAATATATTTGGCCTGTAGTGCAAATATGAACTGTTGATGAATATATTTGGCCGCAGTGCAAATATGAACTGTTGTGGAATATCTTTGGCCTGTAGTGCAAAGATGAATTGTTGATGAATATCTTTGGCCCGTAGTGCAAAGATGACATGTTGTTGAATATCTTTGGTCAGTAGTGCAAAGATGAACAGATGTTGAGATGAACATGACCAACTGGTGATACAAATGAATATCTTTGGTCGTAGTACAAAGATGAAGTTATTAGTATGATTATGAACAGGAAATGCGATTTGGTGTAACCATGATCTTTGATGTTTCAGGTAAAGATAGGTGATAAAAATTATCTTCGTCATGGATGAGAAGAGGAATTTAGAACAACAGTTATGATTATGAGTTATTCATATGATTGTAGACCAGAATTGTTGATTGATGTTACAGGGATAAAACATTGTTGGTGGATTTTTAACATGGAGAAGATAATAGACTTTATAGTCTATTTGACTCTTCTAATGGATTGCTCGTTCCGCTGCAACTATGGTTGAAATTTTTATCATCTACCATATGTTCTAAATCTCTGTTTTATTACTGATGAAGACTATTGATAATTTATTTATCTTTAGTCATGATATTCTTTATTGGGTTAGTTGTGCTCACCCTTTTGTTTCACAATTCCTTTCAGGTAATAAGAATGTAGCTGGGTCGAGCGGTGGTAACAAGGGAATAGAACGGTGGTCATCATTTAGTAGTTATATTTGATAAAGAAAATAGGGTGAAGCGAACCCAACGTTGGAAGGGTGTTTCGTCACTATCATACAAGATGTCTAATGACATACAACCTCGTGTCATCATAAGACAGGGTTGTGCTCATTCACTTGCTGAATATATCTACGAGCACTACCTATATAATCTTGGTGTTTGTTTGAAGTATAATTCTCAATTAGAGACAGTGGAGATAATGATAAGTCAAGAGAAGACTCACCATTGGGAAGAATATGATAGTAATCTTCTCATTTTTCTTTGGGGTCTATTGGGTCAACCAAGGATAATTCTGTGGTCATATGATATCTATCATAACCTAGAAGCATGGCCTCCCATGTACGAAGGTTTCCTTGAGCACTTCCCAAATATTCTAGTTTCTAAAACAGTTTTTGACTGTACCTTTATGTAAGGTACCTTTGTGAGGTGCTGATACATGATGGTGTCCAATGTCACATTTGATATATATTTGTATCCAAACTTACAGCATATGTGTTGTTGTATTTTGCACGACAATTGTTGTAATAAAGTTGTAGTTGTTTTCTGTACCATGTATTTGACGACTCAGAATGGTTTGGGTGGAATGGACCTATTTTGGGGTCGTCACAGGTGATACAAATGAATATCTTTTGGCCTATAGTGCAAAGATGAATATTTGATTCAAGACGTATATTGATTGATGTTACAGGGATAAAATATCGTTGATGGGCTTTTAAATCTTAGAAGATAGTAGAATTCATTCTCTACTTAACTCTTCTAATGGTTTGTTGTTTTCGCTGCAGTTGTTGATCTAAAACTTGTTGTCTATTATATTTTATCAGATTTTTTCATGTTGAAGACTAATGATAAGTTGTTGTATATTATCTTAGTCATAATATTCTTTACTGAGCTAGTTGAGCTCACCCTTTTTCTTTTTGTTCCATTTTTCTCAAGAGGCGATAATATAGCGGGAACTAGTCAGGGTGTGGAGTGATGTTTCTAGTCAGTGGTGTTAACAGTCCTCACTATTTTATAAAATAGTATTTCAATAATTGTAATGAGGACTTATTTGAGTGTGGATATTGTCTAGAAGACAATATTTGTATTTAAACTCACAGTATTGTGTTGTCGTATTTTGCGCGACAAGTGTTTTAATAAAGTTGTATTTGTTTCTGTACCATGTATTTGGCGACTCAGAATGGGTGATGTATACCTATTTTGGGGGGCGTCACAACTAGGGCAGAAACACCCTTGCAACTCATTCACTCAGACATCTGTGGGCCTTTGAATGTGAAAGAAAGGCATGGACGTTCCTATTTTCTCACAATGATAGATGACTATACGCGCTTCGGGTACACTTTCTTGATCTCTCATAAGTTTTAAGCATTAGATTTCTTCAGATGTTATTTGATTTAGGTCAAGAAACAGTTAGATAAAAGTGTTAAGGCACTTCAAATTGACTGAGGCCGCGAGTATCTGTCCGATCAGTTTAAAGAACTCTGTGAGGAAAAAGGGATAATCAGGCAACAGATAATCCCTAGAACTCCGCAACAAAATGGTGTGGCGGAGAGGAGGAACCAGGCATTATTAAACATGGTTAGGTCTATAATGGCGCAAACAAATTTTCATATCTCTTATTGGGGTGATGCATTATTGACTACAACGTATATACTTAATCGTCTGCCTTTGAAATCGATTCAATCCACCCCATATGAAATATGGACCGGCAGAAAGCCTGAATTGGGCGATATGCGGCCTTGGGGATTAACAGCTTATGTGCACAACATTTCTTATGAATATGGGAAGTTGGGCCCGAGGGGTAAGAAGTGTATCTTTATAAGATATTCTGAACACTCTAAAGGCTATGTGTTCATTAGAGAGCAGTCTGATGGGACTGTATCCGAGATAGAGTCACGAGATGTAGATTTTCTTGAGATGGATTTCCCTGATAGAGGTGATGTGAGCAAGGAGATGAACCTTTATGAGATGGAGGAAGATTTGGATACTCCAAATCGTATAGTAAAGACCGAAGAAGCTATTCTTCAGGCTCTTGTAGATAGTGGGAGTGACATGCCTTCAAGCAGTTCTCTTCCATCGAATGATGAGTCTTTTGTTCCTCAAATGCGTAGAAGTCAAAGAGGTAACATTCCACGTCTTCTTTTTGAGATTGAGTGGAATGCCTTTATGACTGATGCGTAGGATGATGAGAAACCTCGATCTTATCGAGATGCTCTATTATCTACTACCAGTGATGAGTGGATGATTGCAATGGAAGAAGAGATGGAGTCCATGAGGAGTAACCAAGTTTGGGACTTGGTTGACCTTCCACCAAGTCAAAAGGCTATTAAGAACAAATGGGTTCTTAAAGTCAAACGTAAGGCGGATGGTTCCATTGAAAGGTGCAAAGGTCGTCTTGTAGCCAAGGGCTACACCCAGCAAGAGGAAATTGATTACGAGGAAACCTTTTCACCCGTTGTGAGGTTTGCCTCAATTCGCATCATCCTAGCGATTGTAGCGCATTTGGATCCGGAGTTATATCAAATAAACGTTAAGACAACTTTTCTCAATGGAGATTTAGTTGAGGAAATATACATGGATCAGCCAGAGGGTTTAATCGTAGAATTAAGGACAAAAGTGCAAAGTATACAAGCTTAAACGTTCTATCTATAGTTTAAAATAGGCATCCAGGTAATGGTATCTGAGATTCCATCGAGCCATCATTAGTGATGGGTTTATGATGATCGATGAAGACATTTTGTGTATATCAAACGGTCTAAAGATAAATTAATTATCTTATATATATATATCGATGACATCTTGCTAGCTGGGAACGATAAGGAGATGATTGTCGCCACCAAAGGGTGGTTGTCCTCTAACTTTGAGATGAAGGACATGGGGGAAACAACTTATGTTCTTGGAGTTAAGATCAATAGAGATTGCTTAAGGAAGCTTCTTGATTTGTCTCAAGAGACTTATCTTAAGAAGGTTCTTGAGCAATTCCAAATGAGCAACTGCAAACCCATAGACACTCCTATCACTAAAGGTGACGCCATTGGACCCGAGCAATGCCCTACTTCTAATGAGGAAATTGAGAAAATATCTCATTACCCGTATGCCAATGTTATAGGAAAGCTAATGTATGTACTCAGCCTGATATAACATATGCAGTTGATTATCTTGGTCGTTATCAGTCAAGCCCTGTGATTGCTCATTGGAGGGCAATTAAGAGGATGTTGCAGTATTTAATGGGTACTTTGGACTACATGTTGTGCTATGGAGGACCGGACCTGCGTTTGATTGGTTACTCTGATGCAGTTGGGGAGGTAACTAGGGGATGTGTAAGTCGACCTCAGGATACATATTCTTGTTATATGGAGGTGTCATCACTTGGTGTAGCAAGAAACAGATTTGTGTTGATCTTTCGATGAGGGAGTCGAAGTTTGTAGCATGTACGTCAGCTGTTCAGGAAGCCATTTGGTTGAGAAGATTCTTCGAAGATCTTGGAGTCATCATTCATGCTTCGAATCATGTGACTGTTTTCAATGATAGCACGACGACCCTAAATTACATCAAGGATCCCAAGTATCATGGAAGAACGAAGCACATTGACTTAAGGATTAACTTCATTAGAGAGAACATTGCAAATAACGAGGTGATATTGAAGTACATGTCACTGGACTTATGGTAGTTGATCCCTTGACGAAGCCAATTCCTAAAGATGCTTTTTGTAGGCAAGTTGATTTGTTAGGGCTTCATAGGGTTTGATGTACTTTTTTTTTTGGATATCACTCATTATTTGGCTTATATTTGAGATATTCATTATTGTTTCGAGATGTTTATCATTTATGCGAGATTTATTTGTTCCCACTTATGATTATGTTCTTTTAGCGCATATGATAAATATTAGTAGTTCACACAGTTATTATGCATGTTAGATATGCACACACACAATATATGTCAACAGGTTGATTGGCTCACTCATACGAGCAATCACTCTTGGCACTTTAAAAAGCGAGCAAGGTTGAAACAGTTCATTTATTGGCGCTTTGAGTAGCGAGCTGTTGATTCTTTAGATAGCAATCAATTGACACTTAGCGACGAGCAAAATGAAAATGATGTCACCTTGACATGAGCCAAGATGAGGTTAACTCTAATAACCAAATATAGTATGCCCCACCATCTATATTAACTTATACTGATAGCCGGATGCGAAGTTTCAGGATTGACGCTTGGGAAAACGAGCAATCTAAAAATTTGAGTTAGGCGCTTATGAAGCGATTGAACTAAGATCCGTACAACATGACCATAGGACATATGATCATGTAGATAAGATTGTCTGCCGTGACATGATAACCGGACACAAATTTTCAAATGTGGCACTTTGATAAGCGAGTAATTTGAAATGTTCGAACTAAGCACTCTGGGAGTGACTATACTAAGGACCACACAAAAAGACTATAAAATAGTATGTTGTGAGAGGGTTACATATGCTTATCGACCATATAAAGGAGGTGAGAGAATGAATCCTTGTTTCTTCACCGTGTGAGTCCTGTATGACAAGATTTTTGTTCCTACATCAAGTGATCTTTGACTATACTGCAAAGACATGGATTAATGTTGTTACTTTGGTTTTGATTCCTAAGGTCAGGATTGATGAGACTATAAGGACCGATTCTGGGAAAACAGTTGATTCATTTTTTAGTAGTATTAGGGTGAAGGGAAGACAATTTGATTTCAACTCGTTCTGCACTTATTGTCGACAACTATAGCGCTTTGATAGCGATATAGTAATAAGGGAGATACTAAATGGACTTGGGCCCAAAGGTGGTTAAGTAAGGCTCTCTGAGGAATTAGAGATACTTAACATAGTGAAAATTCAAATGTGTCTGGGGGTACTCTGAGTTTATGGGTTGTAACCTCTACGCAAACTAATTGAGTTTGGCATGAGAGCTCCAACATTGTTTTTCTTTAGAAGGGTAGATGTCTCTATGTTGGCCCTAATGGGTTTGATATAGAGCTCCCGCATAACATGTGAACTCAGTGGTCGCATAGTTCGGCAGTTAGAGGTTTTCATGTTTTGGTTTGAGCTGATTATGACAGATATGAGGATTACGTCATCCTCGCTAGGCGAGTGAGAGATGTTGAATTTTGAGTATCCAAATGAGGCGCCTATGGAGGGTCCGACCTATTTAGTTTAATTAGTCAGTTTATGATATTGATTAAGTGATTTACGTAACTGAGAGTTAGAGAGTTGTAGAGATTTGTAGGGAAATGGTTCAACTACTTCTGCCTATAAGACTCACGTTTTCTCTCTTATGTTTATACGCGATTATTTGAGTTGGCCCAAAACCCTAATATCACTAACCTCTCCCAATACAGATCTAAACCAAACTGTTATGAATCGTTTCGTATCATAGTTTGGAGACGATGTTGAGTTATAGAGAACAATCAATTGTAAAAAACTTTCTGCATTAAAAGTTATATCACGCTTCAAGAGATACAATTTAATTTTCAGTCTTATGTAAATATGTGTGTATCTGGATCATATTATTCTTTCACTATGTGTGAATTGTGTGTTTGAACAAAACTTTTAATATAATCTCTTTTATGTTTATACATTGAACTATTAAGGTTAATATTTAATCAATTGATCAATAATATATCTATATTGAGACTGAAGATGATCTATATGTGAGAGGACTATATTTACAGGTACACGTTTACTCCATTAATAAGTAAAGTCAAATTAGACTAGAATAAGTTAGAGGTGAAGAAAGAGGTAACGTTATCAACGTGTCTCTGCACTACCATTTTGCCATTGAAGGATCACTCCAACACAACCGAGATCTAACAATTCGCCACCATTAAAACCCTAATTTACTGTAAAATCTCTGCTGGTCTCTTCAGTCAAGCTTAGTTATGGCTCCTCCAGCTCCATCTCAGCGTTCTTCTTCTCCTTCTCAACCGTCCGGGTATATATATTTCTCTATCTACTTCTATCTTTTGCTGCAATTTTCACACGGAGAATTCGAGAAACTTTGTAATTGATTACATAACTGTCAACACTAGAAAAAACGAGCAATACGTACAATGTGTGTATATATTTATATATATATGTGTGTGTGTGTGTGTGTGTGTGTGTGTGTGTGTGTGTTTAATTCACTAAATTTAAGCAATTTATACTCAATAGAGTGAACATATATGTATTATACATAATTTGTTTGAAATGAGTTTCAATTATGTTGATTTTCACCTAAAAAGTCAGCAATTTTCATAAACTGTATATATAGGATCTGGTAAAGCAAACTAGAGGAGTTTAAGATGGCTAAGAAGAGTCTGTTTGGTCTATCTTTCTCAAGCATACAATCACAAGAGCATACAGAGATTAACGATGCTAAAATTTTTGATCCTAACTTTAATCCTAATTTTACCAGAAAAGGGGAAGTTTCAGATTTGAAAATGCAGCTCCGGCAGCTGGCTGGGAGCAGAGGCCCGGGGACTGATGATTCGAAGCGGGAGCTCTTCAAGAAGGTGATATCTTACATGACAGTTGGGATTGATGTGTCATCGGTTTTCAGTGAAATGGTGATGTGCTCGGCCACTACTGATATTGTTTTGAAGAAAATGTGTTATTTGTATGTTGGGAATTATGCAAAGAACAATCCGGATCTTGCGCTTTTGACGATAAACTTTCTTCAAAGGGATTGTAAAGATGAGGATCCTATGATTCGTGGACTGGCATTGAGGAGTTTGTGTACGCTTCGCGTGGAGAATTTAGTGGAGTACTTGGTGGGGCCCCTGGGATCAGGATTGAAAGATGGGAGTAGTTATGTGAGGATGGTTGCATCCATTGGGGTTTTGAAGTTGTATCATATATCTGCTTCGACTTGTGTGGACGCCGATTTCCCTGCAATTCTTAAGCATTTGATGCTTAATGATCTGGATGCTCAGGTCAAACTATTTTGATTATATGATTTCTTAATTCGTGTGAAATTTTGGTATCACCGGTTTAATTGAGTACTTGAGCTTGTGTACTGTGGTTGAGGAGTTAATCAATCCTTGCAAATCGTCTTGCTATAGTGAGAAGGCAATCAGTCCTGTGAAATCCTATTAGAACTACCACATATTAGATTTTGTAAGGAGTCCTAGTCCATTAAATGGGAAATAGGTCAGAATTACATGTTATGTGTTGAACCATGAGAAGCTCTAATCAGTTATCTTAGTTTATAGAAGTTTAATTTTGAAATTGTAGACATGTGAGTTAGGGCCCTGACCACAATAAAAATATTTGAAATAACCAAAATTACAAAACTAACAAGAATAAGAAACAGATCCCAGGTTTTCTGCACATTTCCCCCCGCATGTCCAGATCGTCCAGAAGGCAGATAGATGATTTTTCTATATATCTTGTTATAACTGAGATGATCCAATTAATTATTAAATTGTGCCTTGTAGCATTTCGGTCTTATGTGTTTTAAGATACTATAAACTCTTTTTGTGTGTGATTTCATGCAACCTAGATGAAGAAGTGTAAATTTTCATAGTTAGGTTAGGCTAGGTTCCCAATCCAATAAGGCCCGTTTGCATCAACTATGTATCAAAGTAAGCTGCATCATAGATTTTTTAGTGTGTTGGAACCTCTAATGGAGGATTTATTCCTTTAGATATTGTATACCTTGATGTTTGTATACCTTGATGTTTGTACATACTCTCTTAACTGAATATTTTTGATAATTTAATTTTTTTGACTGATTTCAGAATATGTCCAAATTTTTGTTATGTGTCGTAATATCCTTATTAAATATTTTTCTTAAAATGGATACTTTTTTTTTATTATCAATTTTCAGGTGGTTGCAAACTGTTTATCTGCTTTACAAGAGATTTGGAGTTTAGAAGCAAACAGTTCTGAAGAAGCATCAAGGGAGAGAGAAGCTTTGCTAAGCAAGCCAATTATATATTACTTTTTAAATAAGTATGATTTTATTTTAGGTGTCATTATTATCTCATAAACTTTGATATAAAGTCTTGGAATTTTGAATTAATCCCTTGAACACCGTTGTGTCCCCACTTTGGTTATCATACTTTTCTTTTGATTCTAGTTGCTTCTAATATTTGAGGCCTGAGGTGCCTTGTGGATTATCTCTTTGTTAATAGTTGTATTATCACTTTATTATAGTAGAAACAATATAGAACGCAAAGGAAGGACACTTTATGCTCCCAAAAGAAATTAAAAGCATTTTAAGTGGAAAAGACATAACGGCCCTCAATAAAGCACAACCATCAAATCCCTATTTAAATCTGATGAAGAAACTCTCGAAAAGATCCCATACTAGAGGCCAAAGAGATGCATGAAAGGACACTATCCCAAAACAAGTGGTTGTAAAAAGTTGAAAGTACTTGCAAGTAAATGTGGTTTTGCTTGATAAGAACATGGGCTTTGATTGCATTACAACAAAATAAAAGATTTATTTATTCTAACTTTTTTATGATGTTTTATCATAAAAGTTAATGCATTTGATGCTGTTTGGTTGAAGTTGTGACAGCATATTCCATAATCTCAGCCGAATGTTCCACCGTCTTTTTAAAATTTTAAAAATAAAAAATAAAAATGCATTTAAACATGTTTCTGTATGGTGTTATCCTGTACTAAATTGTTCTTCAAAGTCGTCATGCGTTTGCCTTTTGTTTATTTTGGCGTGGCACTCCCCCCAAATATTATGTATTAGAAGCTAATAGAAAGAGATGTGAGAATAAAAATATGAATACGTTTGACACTTTTTTTGGTAATTTATACTCTTGGCACTTGGGGAAGGGAGTCTGCTTCTGAAGCAGGCTTACTTCTTGCCTCTTTTGTGGCTGTAGAGATTAGGCATTGAATCACCAGTGTGGCTCGAGTAGTTTTTGTCAAATAAAGGACCCCTTTACCTACAACTGCTTCAAAATGCAGTCAATTTTGGGAGGTTGAGCAGCTAGAATTATATTTTAGGGGTGTAGAACGTGCATATCTTTGTACCCCATGGTGTGTCAACATAGATTTGAGGTAACCGGAACAGAGGTGTATCAAACTTTAAACATAAAATAGTTGGAGTTTCCAACTGCTCAGTTTTCTTTTACTTCTTATATTTGAAATGCCAAGGTCCCCTACAAAGTCAAGGTTTTTATTTGGTCACTGGTCCTCTAACGATTTCGTATTAAGATCTTTTTGAAACGTAAAACCTACAAGGATTTGTTTCTGGACATTTGCGTCTTGTGAATGCAGGAAAATGTGACACATTCTCATTCTTGAATTGTGCAGTTTCTTGGAGCTTGTAGAACTTTATTTCTGGTTTGATGTTAAGAGGAGCTGGTGTTTCCTGCCTTGTTGGGAGGGTTACTGTTAATTCGATTTTGATTTCGAGTGATTGTTAGGATTAAGG
Source organism: Panax notoginseng (assembly GCA_016801055.1). Taxonomy (NCBI): domain Eukaryota; kingdom Viridiplantae; phylum Streptophyta; class Magnoliopsida; order Apiales; family Araliaceae; genus Panax; species Panax notoginseng. Next base: position 38,833,559 of record CM029020.1, read on the forward strand.
ATGCCAAGTTACTTTGGAAGTGTGGTTGTTTTGCGTTCTTTTGGCGGAGTTGGAATGACTATGTGCCAGAATCTTTAGGGTGTTGTAATTCTTGTTTTTTTTTCTTTTTTCTATGATCTTTCAGCTGTTGAGAGAAATTTTTTCTTGACTCTCTATGGTCTTGTGTTATGGGTGTTTGGGAGGCATCCTCGTTTCTGATCTTTGAACGGATTCGAGTTGCACTTTGTCAAGTGTTTTATATTTGGTATTGTTTCCACTTTTTAATCAATGGCTCAACTTCTTCCCCCCCCCCCCTTTTGTATTTCCTCTCTTATATCAATATTTTATTTGTCTAACCAATCCCCATACTTGGGGCCAAACTAACCTTTCAAATATACACATCTATATATATATATATATATATATTCTTACCTAAACAAAATAACAGCTGGTTGGACATTCAATTGGATGTCACTTGCTGTTTATTTTACAGTTTTTGTAGATATAATTTTTAGGAGTTCGTTTTTTATTGGTTGAATATGCTGAAAATCATATTTTACTAAATTCGTCCCTATCAATTGTATTTGTCTTTCCCCCTCCCCCCAACACCCAAAAAGATTTTCTATTTTCATCTCATTCGTAATGCATTTTTTGTTATAATTATTATATAAATATCTTATATTTAAACAAGGCATAAATTTAGTATGTATCTTGTCTTAGATATTTTGCCTTATTATGTGCAGGATCAAGGAATTCAGTGAATGGGCACAATGTATTGTTCTTGAATTGGTCTCTAAATACGTACCGCCAGATAGCAATGAGATTTTTGACATAATGAATCTTCTTGAAGATAGACTCCAACATGCAAATGGTGCTGTTGTCTTAGCAACTATCAAGTTGTTTCTACAACTTACGTTGTCTATGACTGATGTGCATCAGCAGGTACCGATCATATTGTTCCCTTCTGAGTTTATTTGCTTTAAGAAGTGATGAAAATTTTACTTCACTATATCCTCATTGTGTGCTTATAAAAATAGTTGGTCACATTGTCAACAGAAAGTAAAGGATCTTATATCTTTTATGAATATACATTTGCTTTGATATGCTTAGAGGTGCAGGTAAATTGCAGTATATTTGCTGTCCAGTCTTGATGTGTGTGCTTCCATTCTGGTCAATGGCAATATCATTTATATAGCTTCCATTAGATGGTTTGAATTATTTATCCTTTAAGGATTAAAAGTTTTTCACTAGCCTTCCACCAAAGCATAAGGTTTTTGTTGGTTTGAACCTACAAATGGCCCTGTTTATGATGTAGTGCATGTTTTTGTCATGAACTAGTCATTTCATATCTGTACTCCAACTAGTTAACAGAAACAAAGAGAAATAGGGTGACATAGAGATAAATTTAGAGAGCTTTCATTTAGAGAGAAACAATTACAGAATCTATAGAGAGAAGATAGACAAGTCAGAGAATTTATTTACATCATTAAACACGCTTATCTCATACTAGTGCTTATTATTTATAAGCCAACTACTTACTAAGAAAAAACAGAGAAAAACTACTAATTATTCTAGATAACTACTACTACTACTACTACTACTTTTGTTTCAAAATACAAGATCAAGTTTGACCTTTTAAAGCCGATATAAGATATTTCTATATTCAAAATTGATGTGATTCATTTTAACTTTTAAAGACGATAAATCTTGTGATTAGTAGTATTTTTTAGATAGTTTACAATTTTTATAATTGAATTACCTAAAATTTAATAAATTTCATAAATTCTGGATTTAAATTATTTCAAATTGAATTCAAAAGGCCAAAAGTGATCCTACATATTGGAACTTTTATCTGTAGAATTTTTATAATTCATTTCTAGCGATTGCTTTTGCATAAGTCATGCGTATCTTATTCTGCATTCTAGTGGGGCAGCTGGACTCCCTTAAATCACTTGTGCTGTCTAGTCTTTTAGAGGTGAACTTTCTATTTCCTAATGTAGAAGTTCCTTATCTTAGGTATATGAGCGTATCAAAGCCCCATTGCTTACTCAAGTGAGCTCAGGGAGTCCAGAGCAATCCTTTTCAGTATTGAGTCATTTGCATCTTCTGGTGATGCGTGCACCAATGTTGTTTTCTTCAGATTACAAACACTTCTATTGCCAGTATAATGAACCATTTTATGTTAAGAAATTGAAGCTCGAAATGTTGACTGCCGTGGCAAATGAGAGCAATACGTATGAGATAGGTTAGTGAGTTTAATTTTGGTTATATTTTTTCCTATTATTTTTACAAATTTCTAAATGCATCGTGTCTTGGTTGGTGACCCAGTCTTTGATTGCAGGTGTTATATTACCATGCTAGCTTTTCATTGTTTTCAAATTTGACTGACATATGACTTTTATTGAATCCATTTCAGTGACAGAATTATGTGAATATGCTGCAAATGTTGATATTCCCATTGCTAGGGAATCAATTCGGGCTGTTGGGAAAATAGCACTGCAGCAATACGATGTTAACGCAATTGTTGATAGGCTGCTTCAGTTTCTGGAGATGGAAAAGGACTATGTGACTGCTGAAACTCTGGTAACTGTAAATTAGTTTTTGGATGTTAGGTGCTTGTAATTTTCTATTTGATGTACCGAAACATTGACCACATCCTGCAAATTAATCCTTATAAGTCCATGTTGCTTCATATAGGTTCTTGTGAAAGATCTTCTTAGAAAATATCCTCAATGGAGTCATGATTGCATTGCAGTCGTTGGGAACATCAGCAGCAAAAATGTTCAGGAACCCAAAGCAAAGGCAGCTCTTATATGGATATTAGGGGAGTATGCTCAAGATATGCAGGATGCTCCTTATGTTTTGGAAAGTCTAGTTGAGAACTGGGATGATGAGTACTCTGCAGAGGTAACCAACCAGTAGTTCTTCATTTAACTCTTCTGGGACTTCCTAGAGAGGATCTTCTGAATTCCTCCCCCCCCAAAAAAAATAAAAATAAAAAATATAAATAAATAAATCCCAAAGTATGTATAAAATATGTTTAAAAGGTATTTGAAGCCCTCCAATCTGATGGGCTTCCCACACCAAACCCCACCCCTCAACCATTTACAAACAAGGATAAGCTTCGTGTCTGTTTTGAAAGTTGTTGTCGGTTCTCAATTCGATGGTCGTGCAGCAAATACCTTCAGGCATACCTTCTCTCACACTTGTCTTAGTGGATGCGATATTATTGTTGCATACTATTAATGCAGTTGTTTTAAATTCCTCTGCTGCAATATTACAAAGTCAAACTATTTGTTGCTTTCTTTGAACAATGTATTGTCCAAACAATGTTCCCTATAGATACACATATTTTCATTTCCCAAATACATAAAGAAGCGAGAGTGGGTCGGGTTTTCTTATGAGTTTTTCCATTCAGGGCTGTCCTCAAGGGTTTAAATCATGCTTCTGTACCGAGCCATAGATTTTTGTCCATATTTTTCAGCTGAAAATAATTGCCGAAAATGTGATTCTGCTGAAGTCATAATTGCTTCTGAAGTGGTTGCTGAAATAATCAGGAAGGTCTGGTTGTTTAATCTGAAGATAATTGCTGAAGTAATATTAAAAGACTTCCTAAAAATTATTTTTGTTGCTCAAATATATGACAAGAATGGTACTATCATTATTTCAAGGTACTCTTGATGTTATCATCATTTTTTTAGGGTAGAAGAGTCTAAAATATATGAACTTCAATAAGCAATTTTGAAGAAAATAAAAGAAGCAGCATTGGCCTGCTTAGTGTTTTTCACCAAAATCACTTATTTTTTCCACAAAAAACTGAAACAAATAGCCCAAAAGTTGCTCACGACAAGGTAAAACAAATAGACACATTAGTTTCTTAAATTTCTTGCATTACAAGTTCGGGCCTATTAACCCCCCCCCCCCCCCCCCATATTTATATCGTCTTTGTTGGACTAATCAGTTCTCTGACTACTCAGGTTCGTTTGCATCTGCTTACATCAGCAATGAAATGTTTCTTAAGAAGACCACCAGAGACTCAAAAAGCCCTGGGAGCTGCATTGGCAGCTGGTGTTGCTGATTTACATCAGGTATGGAATTATTCATCCGCTTGAACAGATCAAAGATATCCCTTGAGATTTATATAAATGTCCAACTAGTGTGTGCAAGGACAAGGATGGTGGTTAAACTTTCATTTGATTGCAGGATGTTCATGATAGAGCCTTATTCTACTACAGGCTTCTGCAATACAATGTATCTGTAGCAGAAAGAGTGGTGAATCCTCCAAAGCAAGCTGTTTCAGTATTTGCCGACACTCAAAGTAGCGAGATGAAGGACCGCATATTTGACGAGTTCAATAGTCTCTCCGTTGTCTACCAGAAGGTACTTTAATTCTCTTCCTTCATCTATTCCCTTGTTGGTTGATTTCACAATCAATAAATACGTGCAAGTGTACACGGTCAACAAGTAATAAAGTGGTAAAATTAAGTGTCGAACCCACGGGGAATTCCAATCAACAACTCCAACTACTAGTACTATACCAATTCAATTTTATTTAAACAACTGCAATTTATGATTTTTCTAATTAAGAAAACTAAGGGCCTGTTTGATAAAAACTGAATGAATCTGAATGAGCTGAATCTGAATCTGAATGAAAAAAGTTGTTTGATAATTGATATGTCTGAAATATCTGAATACCAGTATTTTACTATTTTACCCCTTTAAACTATGTTGAACAAGTATATAATTTTGTCTGGACGTATTTAAAAAAATTAAATACAATATTCATTGTACAATAAATAAAAATAAATAATTCAAATAAATTATCAAACAAATCATGATCCATCAAAACAATAAGCACATATAATAAGTTACTAAATAAATATATACCAAAAGTAACAAGTTCATACAAAAGATGTATCCAAAAATCAAAGTTTTGGCCATCGATCCAATATTAACCCTTTGCACCCAAAATAATAAGTTTTGGCCATCGATCCATACAAAATATTAAAGTTTTAACTACAATCATCCAATAGTAAATATTTAATTAGACTAGAAATCCTAACTTGTGTGAAACCATTTTAACCCAAACTTCATTCTCATCGTCTTCTAAGATCATCCATTGTTCCCTATAACTTGCACTCTCACAAAATATCCCAAGTGTCATTTTGTGCAATGGATTTTGTGATCCCCACCCAAGACGATATAATTTATCTTTGCCTTCAAGGAAGGTCCACTATTGTTATTCACAATGAGCTTTAAGGCTTTGTACATCTTTTTCTCTATTTCGGAGTTCTTAGATTTTTTTGTTGAATTCTTCGCTTTTTTCGTTGGCCTTTGTTCTTCAAAGTTGGGAGTGGAAGCATGTGATTGAGTACCCAGAGTTGATGAATTTAGAGGTGGGTTTGAGTCAAGACTCTTGAGCTTGAGTACTAAAAGGGATATCCTCGATACTAAAAATTTCTAAATCCTTATTTGGTTCAACTGTCCTATCCCTTTTAGAGCTAGGTCCCCAACCATCAATCCCCGTAGCAACAGCTCCATCATAGAGTTGAGTGCAAAGCTCAGGAAAACTTAAAGGTGAAGTCCTCAAGGAGTCAACATGCTTATTTGCCTGCATCCAAAAATCATATCCAACATGTTATTCACATGTTTAATAATTTAACAAGCTTTTATGGTTAACTTAAAAAAGTAGTTACTAACCTTCGACTCTAGCTCCCATTCCTCATCCGTGAAGTTGAACGTGTTAGTTGTGGGATCATAATGATTTCCTCATCCGTGAAGTTGAACGTGTTAGTTGTGGGATCATAATGATTTTCGGTCTTTCTTTTTAGTTAACACAATGCAGTATATTTTCCCTTTATATAATCATAACGATTTTTCATTTGCTTATGATCTACAATAAAGTTGTGGGTGTTCTTCAGTATTTCTTCCACATTTGACCATGAATATGGCTTAAGACTACTGCCTAGCCTACCATTTTCCGTAACCTCGCCAATACATGCTTCAAGAAAAGTTTTCATTACATTTTCATTTCTCCAACTCACTCTTGATTTTCTTTGATTTGAGTTTCACCCAATTGTTCCATGCTTAACACAAATAAAATGATGAATTTAGAGATTCTAATCCTAACAATAAACAAATCTACTATAAACAAATATACTTTTTAGATCAATTGTCTCAATTCTATCATCAAAGATTATAGGAAGACTCCAGCAGAAAGAAAAAATTTTCAGGCAGACTCAATATGCATCCTCCACTCCATATAACAATAATATTTTCACAGTGCAATGATTCAATTCAACAAACTAAGATCATCAAGCTCTTTTCTTAATTAAATATAAAACTATTACAAGCCTTCTTCAAAACCGAAGTCAAAACCCAAGTACAAGGGGAAAAAGTAGACAAAAAGCAAATAAATAAATAAGCAAATAACTCTCAGATGAACACAAGATTTCTATAATTTAGAGATATTTAGGAGTTCTCCTGGACAACAATGGGCTAAAGGAAAACAAAATAATATGAAGACCCCTCTCAATGAACACAAGATTTCTATAATTTAGAGATATTATTATCAAGTATAATGCTTTCTTTAATTGCAATGGACTGTTAACAAAGCTCAAATCTTCTCTTATATTCATTGTATTTTCTTTTTCTTTTACTTTTACTAAACTCATTCAGAGCTCTAAACAAAGCCTTACGCAAGATATATCATCAAATGATTAAAAAGCTTGGTGAACAACTTCGATATTCAAAACCCAAAAATAGGACTGGGAGTATAGCACAGATGTAACTGAAAGTCGTACTATAATTCTAATCTCCTTGATCTTGTTTCAGAAGTTGTAAATATTACAAAATTCAATGTAAAAACAAAGCAATCCAGACATGGTACCAAAGAATCCCATCATTTTTGGTCATATATGTGCTAACCTTTAATCCCAGCCATAAATCAGTAAAATCGTACTAGCTCTACTTCATGATATTCTACACCAATTAAACTCAAAATAGAGCAGGGTGTGTTGCTAAATCACAAACAATTCTCAGATATTACTAACCTGAGGCGAAATTACTGCAAATGGAGAGAAGAGATGTGGATATAGACGCCGATGGAGGTAAACGAGAGCAGCCCTAGAGATAGAAATCAGAGTAGCGAGGTTATTTGAAGGTTATTTGGGTAAAACACGGTGATTCAGCCCATTCAGTCGAATTTTTTCAAAAGAATCGGTTAGACAGATTCAGCCCAATTTAGATTTTAAAAGTTGGAAACAAACAATCTGAATGGCTGAATCGTTCAAATTCAGAGCCATTCAGCTCTATTAAGAGCGAAACAAACAGGCCCTAAATTGACTAAGTAAACTAGATGACTTTAGAAATTAATTCAATCAAATAAAGGTTAAGACTACAATATTCCCAATTATGTACTACAAACCACTTATCCAATTAACCCAATTATTATGCCTCCTGAATTGTTAACAGGAATTCTAAGTGTTAAAAATCCTTTTCCAAGTAACAAATAACTTCTATTCAATTCAATTAATTCTGCGATATTCCTATGCAAAATAATTAAATCAAACCCATTAAATTCCAGTTTCTAATTGTTACATGCAGTGAACAGATATTCATATTCTATTCACAACCCTAATTATTTATCACATGCAAATAATTAAGCATACATGTTATCATGTCCAGTTCCAACCCTAGATTTCATCTTCCGAATCCTTCTAGAGTAACACAATAATTATTGGCCAAATAATTAATCAATACGCACAAAACATGATAAACAACTCACTCAGACATAAATAATTGGAATAAATTGAATAATTAATTCATAGACATAAAAGGTTCAACTTGTAGCCTTAATAAAAGAATTAGTTCATAACGAAAAATAAAACCAACAATCTCATGAAAATCATCTTGAAAGAATTACACAATTAAAAATAAGTAGATGAAACTCTAAAAGAAAATCTCTCAAGCTTCAATCTTCAATTCGAATTCTTTCAGCTATGATTGATTAGTTCTCCTATTTTCAGCATAAGTCCCCTTAAATACTCCTATTCCCCTCCTTTAAACTCCTAAAGCCCGTCAACTTCTTGCTCGCGCACGCCCTAGCCAATTGCATCCGCGCCTCAGCGTCTCAGTGCTGAGATTAGTGCTGGGAGTAGCGCCCCGGCGCTGAACTTTGGTTTATTTACGGTAATGCCATTATCATGCTCGAATTTTCCGATTCATCCCTGCTCCATCTCACTCTGCAAAATAACCACAATACACAATAAAAACTCTTCTAAAAGACTTGAGAACAGCAATAATTTAAGCCTGAACGTATCCAATTCATGGATATATTACCCATTCATCAAATACCCCCAAACTTGAATCGTTGCTTGTCCTCAAGTAACAAAACACAATGTAATAAAGAAAAACTAAATATACCATGCAAATGCAAATATAACTATCTACATGTTTGTAATTCCAGCAGTCAAATCGAATACAGTATACTCATCAGGCCTTAGAAAAATCACACTAAAATGCTAGTACATCATATCAAGACAGATCAATAATATCCCAACAATCATCAAATCTAAACCTTTTATTACTGATATCGTGCGTGTGTGCTCAACAACCATGCTAACTGATGAAAAGCAAAATAAGAAACATAATAGATTTCTTGGAAGGCATCATACAGTATAAACTCGAGAACTCCAAAAACAAACTAGATCCGGCTAAAATCAAACAATTACCAAAGTCCAAGGGTCAAGATGGGATACTTATGCTCTATTTTTATTTTATTTTATTTTTTTCTAACGGGGGCTTTTTGCACTTTTATTCATTATTTTTTTCTATTTACCATGATTGTGCAATGTCTCATTCCATTAGGCTAACAATGCTATCCCTTAGCGAGCTTTCGACCAACGACTCCCAGACCATTAAAACCTTAGGGCGCTAGGTGTAAAGGCACTCCCTCGGGCTTACTTACTCGAGTAACAAAGGTCTCGAAACAAAACTAGCCACGGGTTTTTTTTTTCCTTCGAAAGCTTATATACCCCAAATATTCCTCCCAAACTTAAATTCATGTCTAACTTTGGCCATTACTATCTATTCATGTTATTCTTTCATTCAACTAGCATTATCCTTTAGAAATCCATTATCTATCCATTTAAACTTAATAAGCCAACATAGTCGTTTCTTAACATGTGTTATCATGATAATACCAGTTTCAAACAGATAAAGATTTAAATCATATCAAGAAATCACATCACGGGCTAAAACAATCCTTACTAGACTTGTTTATGCAATTTCAGTTTCATCATTGGCCCGGATATACTTAAACTATTTAACAGCTGGAATTATGTGAAATTATGTGAAATCCTAAATGCAACACTTAAATAAAAAGTTAACATCAAGTTTAACAAACAAACTAAAACATACTCACAAACTACTATAAACATGCCACCTAAAAATGCAAATAAAACTAACTACCCCCAAACTTAGAAAGAGCAATGTCCTCATGTGAAAAATATAGCAATGTAAACAGAGGACTTCCCTGACGAGCTTATTCCTCGGGCGCATCGTTCTCGTCGTCGCTCATCTCTTGATCAAAAGGGGGAAATACAGGCAGAACAGGAGCAGTAGGGAAATGGCTAAGATCAACTCCAGGGTACAACTGAGCATACATAGCAGTCTGGGCTGTGAAGTAGTCGACTATAAACTTGTAGATCACATCTTAGCGTTCCGGTAGGCGGACATTTTGGGCTTCGAGATTGTAGAACCAACCGTCAATTTCGCGCTGAACTGCATCGGGAACAACACCACGGTGGGTTGCAGAGGAGGGACCATATGTAGGTGGAGCAGGAGCTGGTGGAGCTTGCGGAGCTGTAGCTTGAGGAATTATAAAGCCCAATCCACGTGGGTGATTTGCTCCACCAGTCCACACCCTATACTTGCTGATCATTTTATGGTCCAACACTGGCATTGGGGGTTGAATCATCTTATCCGACTTCCATTTGACCCCAAATTTAGAACATAAAGCACAAATGAGAGAAGGATGAGGTAACCCTCCCGTGGAACCTTCTCGTGCAGCTCTTAGAATTGACTGCTGAATGACTAGGCCGACATCCATCTTCAAGCCTTGAATTATAGAATATAGCAGCATGGCCCTTTCCTTGGTGACATGGCTAACATGTGTGCACGACATCAATTTGGCGCATATGAAGGCATACGAAGCCTTGCCATATAAACTGAGGCGTGAATGATAGAACGTCATGCTACCACGTTCATGCATTGTCCACGTTGTGCCCGGTTGACAAAGCTCGTGGATTAACTTCATAGTCTGGTCCTTGGCTCACAAAACTGGCATATTCATTGTGATGACCCTCCAATGGCAGCTGGTAACACCCGTTCATGTCCTCTTCGCCGAATTCCACTGTCTTACCTCGCACATACACTCCATAGTGGTAGTGCTCCGAAACGTTGGCGTAGAACTCTTTAACGACTGCAATCACCGCCGGGTCGGGTTGTTCGGTGAGTGTGAACCAATTCCGCTCAGCAATCATGACCGCTATTTCCCCATCCTTGGATTGATCGGGCCTTAAACTGCGTTCGGGGACGAGAGAGCGAGTGGCCATACGGTTGTAGCGTTCTTGTGCTGCGGCACTCACGAACCGGTGGTTGTCAAATTTTGGAGGAACTGAGGCGGACCCAGAATCTTCTCCTCGTTGACGCTATGAGGCCATTAGAGAAATCTGAAAATGAAACTACACAAGTTAGAATTTAGTTCAGAGTGTATAAGTAATCTCGTAGTTATACCACAACCCCCAAACTTTGAATTATAATAGTTTTATATAATAGGGGTTGGGGGTATGAGTTACCATTATCATGAAGCTACACAATTTAAACCGAAAATCATGCAATATCACGAACAGGGACAAATTGCGAAGTTGTCTAATAGTGCCCAAGTAGACGACCACTAGTATGGCATACAAAGGTACTGCTAAACACTTAACATACATGTGATAATGTGACACTAAAGAAAACCATTTCATGATATGTCGATACAATTCATGTGCATGTCCTCTTAACCCATAGCCACAAGTGAAATTAGCCCGTATCCTAGGAGAGAATACTCAAACCATGAACATGCAAGGATAACCTCATACTTAGATTTAGTGATATACATGCCTTTGGTAAGAATTAGCAAAGAAAATCCACTTAGGCAATATATCAAACACTTGTAGTCAGTGTATAATTCTCTTGGAACCAAAACATAGGTGTACATCATACAAACTCATATATATAATTGCATAAGCATGGTATCGAACACCCAATTTTGATAACAAATGTCACAGAAGAACGAATTGAAGTAGAATAGCATGCAATACCAGTGTGAAAAACACATGAATAAGAAAATTGGGCATCACATATGTAAAGTGAATACAAAATTTCGTACCTTCAATCTAGCAGGCCTATACGGAAATTTCGTAGCAAAATATGAAAGGATGTGCTATTGAAAGTGATGGCACTACATACCTGGGATCCAGAATTTATTTATGGAGTAAGGGCACGATCAATGGAACGGTTACCAAAAGAGAAGTGGGAGAGTGCAACGTGATAGAAACGGGGAAGGAAAGTAAATGGACTAAGAAGATGGAACCTAGCAGACGTGTAAACTGATTTGGACTCTTAACCTGACCCCAGTGCCGGGGCACTGGGTTATAATGTGAAGTGAGCGCCGGGGCGCTGAGCAGCAGTATCTGGTGTAAGTCCCTAGCGTCGGGGCGCTGCGTGTTAGCCTATGCATAGCGCCGGGGCGTTGGTATGCAGAAACTATGGGAGCCCCTTAGCGCCGAGGCGATAGATTCCTTTGAAAATTGGGCGTCGGGGCGCTGTGGGCTGGGTGAGGCACTGCTGTGCAGCGCGGGAGCGCGTTTCTACATGGATTGTGGGGCACTGGGGCGCTGTGCTGCCTGACCTTGTCTTAAGCAGCCGCTTTGGCAATGTAATGGTATCCTAGCACCAAACAAAAAAAACAAACCAACATTTCCTTATTATTATAAATAAAATAAACTTCAAATACTGAGAAGAAAAATAAAAAATAAAATAAAATAAAAATAGAAGTAAAAATAAAAACTTTGGGGTTGCCTTCCCATAGCACTTGGTTTATAGTTGTCAGTCTAACGTCGCTCCATTATTGCTCAATTGCCCTCGGGGTCAGAGAGATACATTGCCATAGGTTGACGATCGATGGATCCATGCCAATAATGCTTAAGTTGTTGGCGGTTCACCTTGAAGGTTCGCTTCGAATTAGGGTCCTCGACTTCGACATTCCCGTGTGGAGCGACAGATACAACCACGAAAGGCCCTGACCAGCGGGAGTTCAATTTACCGGGAAATAACCTTAATCTCGAGTTGAAAAGCAACACTTGTTGTCCCGGTTCGAATTTCCGATCAAGGAGTTTCTTATCGTTCCATGTTTTGACTCTCTTTGTACAGTTTGGCATTCTCATAAGCGTTATGTCGGAATTCGTCCATCTCATTTAGCTGTAGTAACCGTTTCTCCCCAGCTGCTTGTAAGTCGAAATTTAGCTTACGAATTTCCCAGTATGCATTATGTTCTAACTCTACCGAGAGATGGCACGCCTTTCCATAGACCATCCTGTAAGGTAACATGCCGATAGGGTTCTTGTAAGTTGTTCGATATGCCCATAAGGCATCATCTAATCGCATGGCCCAATCTTTTCGTGACGAATTGACCACCTTCTCCAAGATTCGCTTAACTTTCCGATTCGAGACTTCCACTTGACCATTGGTTTGGGGATGGTACGCGGCGCAATCTTATGTCGGACCCCATACTTTGTAAGCAATTTAGTGAACTACTTATTAAAGAAGTGAGTTCCCTCATCACTAATTATTGCTCTCGGCGTACCAAATCGTGTGAAAATATTCTTTTTCAGGAACCGGAGTACCACCTTGGCATCATTAGTTGGTAAGGCTGCAGCTTCTACCCATTTGGAAACATAGCTTACCGCCAACAGAATGTACTGATTATTGAAGTATGATGGGAAGGGTCCCATGAAGTCAATTCCCCACACATCGAATAACTCAACCTCCAAAATGGTGTTAAGCGGCATTTCATTGCGTTTGGAGATATTGCCTACTCGTTGACACCGATCACACTTTAACACAGAGATATGCGTCTTTAGACAGGGAAGGCCAAAAAAATCCTGACTGCAATACTTTGGTTGCTGTCCTATCACCCGCGTAGTGACCTCCATTATCCGATGAGTGGCAATGACCTAATATACTATCCATCTCTTCATGTGGCACACAACGTCTAATCATTTGATCCGCACAAGTTTTAAACAAAAACGGTTCTTCCCAAAAGTATTGTCGGGCATCGTGGAGGAACTTTTTCCGTTGTTGTGTGGTCAAATCCGGAAGTAACACATTACTAACTAAATAATTCACGTAATTTGCATACCATGGCACTGCTGTTGTTACTTGAAGAAGTTGTTCATCGGGAAACATCTCATTGATCATGACCTCGTCTTTTTGCTGAACCTCTGCATTTTCTAATCGCGAAAGATGATCTACCACCTGGTTTTCGGTGCCTTTTCTATCTTGAATCTCCAAGTCAAATTCTTGTAGCAAAAGCACCCACCGTATTAGCCGCGGCTTGGCATCCTTCTTCTCAACCAAATACTTAATAGCTGAATGATTAGTGTAGACGATTACCTTGGTCCCTATTAGATACGCTCTGAACTTGTCGAAGGCAAAAACGACAGCGAGTAATTCTTTTTCTGTGGTCATGTAATTCAACTGAGCATCCGTTAACGTCTTGCTGGAGTTGTATATGGTGTGAAAATTTTTATCTCGACGTTGTCCCAATACTGCTCCAACTGCGTAGTCACTGGTGTCGCACATCAACTCAAACGATCAAGTCCAGTCGGGAGCCACTATGATTGGGGTTGAGACCAATTTCTTCAATATTTCGAAAGCGTCGATGCACAACTGATCCATCTTAAACGGCACATCTTTCTCCAAGAGGTAACACAAGGGTTTCGAAATCTTGGAAATTTTTTTAATAAAGCGTCTATAGAAACCCGCATGTCCTAAGAAGCTCCGTATTCCCTTCACAGATGTTAGAGGAAGTTTTTCAATAGTCTCAATTTTGGCTTTATCAACCTCGAGCCTTGCTACGGAAACCTTATGCCCCAAAATTATCCCCTCTTGCACCATGAAGTGACACTTTTCCCTGTTAAGAACTAGGTTCGTCTCCACACATCGCTTCAGCACTAAAATAAAATTCTTCAAACATAAGTCGAAACTATCACCAAATACAGAGAAGTCATCCATGAACACTTCCGAGTTATGTTCTGCCATATCCGAGAAGATGGCCATCATGCATCGCTGAAAAGTTGCTGGAGCATTGCATAAGCCAAAAGACATACGCCGGAAGGCAAAAATACCGTAAGGGCATGTGAATGTGGTTTTTTCTTGATTTTCCGGCGCTATGGCAATCTGATTATATCCGGAATATCCATCCAACAGACAATAAAACTGATGTCCCGCCAACCTATCCAACATCTGGTCAATGAACGGCAAGGGAAAGTGATCTTTGCGTGTGGCTTTATTCAGTTTGCGGTAATCCATACATACTCTCCGGCCTGTAACTGTTCTAGTGGGGATGAGTTCATTTGATTCGTTTTTCACTACCTTCATTCCCCTTTTCTTTGGTATGCACTGTACAGGACTTACCCATGAACTGTCTGAGATTGGATAGATAATACCTGTATCCAACCCTTTTATGATCTCTTTCTTCACTACTTCCTTCATAATGGGATTCAGCCTTCTTTGTTGTTCAATGGTTGGTTTTGCTCCCTCTTCTAATAAGATCTTGTGCATACAAAACGTCAGACTAATTCCCCGAATATTAGCTATAGTCCATCCAATTACTGTTTTGAACTCTCGCAAGACCCTTAACAGTTTCTCTTTTTGAGTGTCATTCAGATCCGCCGATACAATAACTAGCAGGGTTTCAGATTTTCCCAAATAGGCATACTGCAGATGAGACGGTAGAGGTTTTAAATCTAACACTGGTGGCTCTTCTATCGATGGCTTAAACTTTTTCTCTCCCACTTTGTCGAATGGTTGTTTGAACTTCTTGGAAGCTGGTATTGCATCTAACCATTTGACATACCCTATTTCGTCCTCAATATCGTAGTCGTTCATCCCGATCAAAACGGATTCTAATGGATCGTCAGAATAATTATCTGAGTTTGTGATTCACTATTTCTTCCATGACATCTACTCGCAGACATTCACCCTCGTCTTTCGGAAATCTCATTGACTTGAATACATTAAAGGTTACCTCTTGGTCTTTAACTCTCATTGTTAGTTCACTTTTTTGTACGTCAATCAAAGTTCTCCCCGTGGCTAAGAATGGTCACCCGAGAATGATGGGAATTTCCCTGTCTACTTCACAATTCAATATAACAAAATCCGCCGGGAAGATAAATTTATCAACTTTTACTAAAACGTCTTCCACAATACCTCTTGGATATGTAACTGATCGATCCGCCAACTGCAAACTGATATTCGTCGGTTTTGGTGCCTTAAGTCCAAACTGGCTGTAAACGGATAGCGGCATCAAGTTTAGACTGGCCCCCAAATCACACAACGCTCTTCCCGAAAACTGATTACCAATCTCGCATGGAATAGTAAAATTACTTGGATCTTTTAACTTCGGTGGCAATTTATTCTAGATAATTGCGCTACACTCTTCGATTAACGCCACTATTTCAAACTCACCCAATTTTCTTTTCTTTGACAAAACTTCTTTCATAAACCTGGCGTAACTCGGCATCTGTTCCAAGACTTCTGCAAATGGTATGTTGATATGCAGCTTTTTAAAAATATCCAAAAATCTAGAAAACTGCTTATCTAACTTGGATTTCTGAAACCTCTGTGGATATGGTATGGGAGGCATTGTAAGACTTTGTTCAGGTGCTTTCTGTTCTAACTCCTCATCCTGTCGGTTCGGGGTTTCTGAGACTTCCTCTTTATCCACGGTTTCTTTGTCCATCTTTTCCTGGTCCTCGAGTCTCTTGCAGCATTTTCCCACTTCGTAAGGTCATAGTCTTGCAATGTTCATCTCTGCCCGGATTTATCTCTGTATCACTGGGGAGTGTTCCATGTGGACGGCTATTCAACGCATGTGCTATCTGCCCCATCTGATTTTCCAAATTCTTGATCGAAACAGCTTGACTTTTCACATTCATATCTACCTGAGTCAATAACTTGTCTTGCTCACTAATTCTCTTGTCGGTAGCTACAATAAATTTCGCCAACGCTTCTTCAAGATTTGTTTTCCTCTCCAGCTGCTGTTGCGTCTGATTCTGAAATCCGGGTGGGTTTTGCGGTCTACGAGCTTGAGCTTGATTATTACTCCAAGAAAATCCCGATGATTTCTCCACCTCGGGTTATATGCATTCTGATTTTGATATTGTTGTGTTGGCCTATTATAACTTCCACAAACTGATCCGATTCAGCACTGATGGCACATTGATCTGTAGCATGACTCCCAGCACACAACTCACAAACCATTGCTACTTGCGATACTGACGGTGGACCCCATGTCTCAATCCTCTTAGTTAATGCGGACATCTGTGCTGTCAAAGCTGTCACTGCATCTAATTCGAACTTTCCTGGTGTTTTCGGAGGATTAGACCTTGTCATTGGCCACTGATAATTGTTGTTGGCCATTGTCTCTAGCAACTGATAAGCTTCATCAAAATTCTTCGCCATGATCGCTCCACCTGCTGCTGCATCAATACTGGCTTGTGTGGTCGCATGCAACCCGTCACAAAATATCCCAACCTGCATCCACTGTGGAATTCCGTGATGCGGACATTTGCGGAGCAAATCCTTAAATCGTTCCCAGACCTCATATAAAGTTTCGGAGTCAAACTACGCAAAAGTGTGAACGTCATTCCGTAGTTTTGCCGACTTTGTTGGTGGGAAAAACTTAGCTAAGAATTTTTGGGCTAAGTCGTCCCACGCGGTGATCGAACCAGGCGGCAATGAGTGTAACCAACTTCGAGCTTTGTCCTTTAAAGTAAACGGAAACAACCTCAATCTTATGGCTTCTTCTGAAACATTGTTGAATTTGAAGGTGTCGCAAATGTCCAAGAAACTCAAGATGTGCTCATTCGGATCATCCGTCGAACTACCCCCAAACTGAACTGCATTTTGTAGCATCTGTATCGTTCCCGGTTTAATCTCGATACTGTTTGCATTAATTGCAGGCCTCCGAATACTGGACTGTATATCTGTTACTGTCGGCATGGCATAATCCCCGAGTGATTTTTGTTCTTCCTCTGCCATGACCACGGGAATTTCTTGGGCCGCCAGCTCTTCTTCCAAGGGTATAACTTCACTAGTCAACCATACTTTCCGGAACTTCTTTTCGATATCGTCTGCGTAAGGAAAAAGTTACTTTTTGGCCTTTGATCTAGTGTGCATAAAGAATTCCTGCAAATACAAGAAGAAAGAAAAAAAATAAAAATAAGTAACTAACGTTTAAATTAAGACCGAATTGATTATAACTAATATGGAATTAATATTAATAAAGAATTTCCCGGCAATGACACCAAAAACTTGTTGACTGATTTCACAATCAATAAATACGTGTAAGTGTATACGGTCAACAAGTAATAAAGTAGTAAAATTAAGTGTCGAACCCACAGGGAATTCCAATCAATAACTCCAACTACTAGTACTATACCAATTCAATTTTATTTAAACAACTGCAATTTGTGATTTTTTTAATTAAGAAAACTAAATTGACTAAGTAAACTAGATGACTTTAGAAATTAATTCAATTAAATAAAGGTTAAGACTACAATATCCCCAATTATGTACTACAAACCACTTATCCAATTAACCCAATTATTATGCCTCCTAGGAATTCTTAGTGTTAAAAGCTCTTTTCCAAGTAACAAATAACTTCTATTCAATTCAATTAATTCTGCGATATTTCTATGAAAAATAATTAGATCAAACCCATTAAATTCCAGTTCCTAATTGTTACATGCAGTGAACAGATATTCCTATTCAATTCACAACCCTAATTATTTATCACATGCAAATAATTAAGCATACATCTTATCATGTCCAGTTCCAACCCTAAATTTCATCTTCCGAATCCTTCTAGAGTAACACAGTAATTATTGGCCAAATAATTAATCAATACGCACAAAACATGATAAACAACTCACCTAGACATAAATAATTTGAATAAATTGAATAATTAATTCATAGATATAAAAGGTTCAACTTGTAGTCTTAATAAAAGAATTAGTTCATAACGAAAAATAAAACCAACAATCTCATGAAAATCATCTTGAAAGAATTACACAATTAAAAATAAGAAGTAGAAGAAACTCTAAAAGAAAATCTCCCAAGCTTCAATCTTCAATTCGAATTCTTCTCCACAATTTCCTGCTAAATCCTTGATTAATCTTTTCAGCTATGATTGATTAGTTTTCCTATTTTCAGCATAAGTCCCCTTAAATACTTCTATTCCCCTCCTTTAAACTCCTAAAGCCCGTCAACTTCTTGCTCGCGCACGCCCTAGCCAACTGCATCCGCGCCTCAGCGCCCCGGCGCTGAGATTAGTGCTGGGAGTAGCACCCCAGCGCTGAACTTTGGTTTATTTACGGTTATGCCATTATCATGCTCGAATTTCCGGATTCATCCCTGCTCCATCTCACTCTGCAAAATAACCACAATACACGGTAAAAACTCTTCTAAAAGACTTGAGAACAGCAATAATTTAAGCCTGAACGCATCCAATTCATGGGTATATTACCCATTCATCATCCCTCCTCTCTGATTACCACCTACATGATTGCAAGGCAACAATGGCAACTTGGAAACTTTATTTTTGTTTTTATTTGGAAATTAGAAATAGGAACCTCAATTATCACCAGAATCCTCACTGTGAAGTAAATGAATCTATCAGCTGAAGTTGAATTTCATTGTCGGATGATGTAGTGTCAATTCATGAAAAAGAGTAAGATTTCATACACGTGAGCGTGCACCCACATATACACAAATACTCATCAAGTGATCTGTGATCCTACTGGTACACGGTGCACATCACAAAGCTAGTTTGACATCTATAACTGCACTATTGAAATCCTTGTGGGAAGAATCTGCTCGTAGTGCTTTATAGACAGAACACTTTCCAAATTTCTTCAGCTAGCATACCCATGAATGTGGAGACAAGCCTTTCCAAATTTTGGAAAAGAAAATAAGGGTAGTGTGGCCAATGTCTTCAGCCAGCCTATCCACGAAGGTGGAGACAAACCTTTCAAAATTTCGGAAAAGAAAATAAAGGTAGTGTGGCCACTCTTTTGATCTTCTCTAAATGAACCAAGCCATTGGCTATGGAACTTTCTACACTATGCATATTTTCAGCAAAATTCTGTAACATAATGCTAGAGTTTTGTACTGGTTTAAATTGCTCCTATAAAGAACACCCCTATGTTTGAAAGGATGATGAGGGAAATGAAGTATTTTTATATTTTAAAACCATACCTTCCAATTCATACAGCACTAGGTAAAAAGGCATTATTTCCTCAATATTAGGTTTAATCTTTCTTATGTATCTTAGCAACATGTCAAAAACAAACAAGTAACCACACAAGGAGCTAATGACTTCTTATTTCATGGTTATGCTTTATTAATTTAATTGTGTTAGGTAACATATAACTCTGAAGGTTTAAGCTCTTGAGAATGAATCCAAAAATTTATATCATGCTTTGATACTTCCCTTCCACGTGCAACTCCCACTTGGATGTGGAGAATCAAATCGAAATGCATCATAATGCACAAACCAAAAATAGTGCAAAATCATTAGCAACACAAGGGGAATCAAATAAAAGACTTGAAAAAGCAGATGTACTGCTGGTTAGGGTCTATATATATGAATGGATTTGCTGATGGACATAAGTCAGCATCCCTCTCCCCTTTGCTTCATTCTTTCATTATAACTGGGGTCCTCATGCTCATTTTCATTTCTATGAAGGTTAAATTTTTTTTTTAAAAAAAATATGTTTGTAGTTAAATTAGCTGACAGTATATATTTTGCAGCCTTCTTACATGTTTACTGATAAGGAACACCGAGGGCCATTTGCATTTTCAGAGGAACTAGGGAATTTATCTATTGGCGCAGAGGCTTCAGAAAACATTGTTCCATCCCACAGAGTTGAGGCAAATGACAAGGATCTGCTTCTAAGTACTTCTGAAAAGGAAGAAAATAAGGGTCTCGGTAACAATGGTTCTGCATATGATGCTCCTGCTTACGATGGTTCCATATCCCTGGTTGCTTCACAGGTTCAGTCAGATCTTGTGTCGTTGGATCACACACTACCAGCACATTCACCACAGCCTAGCTTGGCCATTGATGATCTGCTTGGTCTTGGATTATCAGTAGCATCTAGTCCTCTTCCTGCCCCAATGTTGAAGCTTAATGCTAAAGCTGTGCTTGATCCAAGCACTTTTCAGCAGAAATGGCGCCAACTTCCAATATCTATATCACAGGTTTCTTTTTAAAATTAACTTCTTCAATTAACAATTTGCATCGCCTCCCTCCTTCTCTGTGCACGCAAATCCCCAATATTATGCTATCTTAAGCTACTCTTTTGAGTTTTTTGCATCGTCTTGCAAATCAAATCATATTGCTTGTTTTGGATGTTTCAATTTGTGGGTTATGCATTGTATAGATGTATCTGTATTTATGTTTCCTCTTTGTTGTGCTACTTTTGGAGATTATTTAACTTGGTTAAACCTTTGACTTCTCACATTATACGAGGTTTAGACTTCAAGACGGGTATTTGTAAATCTTGTAGATTCTCCGCCTAGGCAGCCATGCAGTTCTATTGATTGATGCAAATATCTCTTTAGCAGGCCTAGGACAAGTTTCTATGTTACATCAGTTTACTCCAACTCATGCAGAAATGAAACTTTAAGCTATTCTTAATATCACTACCCTCCATTTTTCTAATAGTAGTTGTGTGATTTATTTTGCAGGATGTTTCCATAAGTCCACAAGGAGTGGCAGCATTGACAAATCCTCAAGCCCTTCTTCAACACATGCAGGGACATTCCATTCACTGCATTGCTTCAGGCGGTCAAGCCCCGAACTTCAAATTCTTCTTCTTTGCACAAAAAGCAGAGTCGTCATCAATTTTCCTCATAGAGTGTGTAATCAACACGTCATCATGTAAAGCGCAAATGAAGATAAAAGCGGATGATCAGAGTTCGTCCCAAGCCTTCTCAGCGTTGTTCCAGTCGGCCTTGTCTAGCTTTGGCATGCCCTAAGTCATTCATTTTGGTCTCTTCTCAAAGCTGGAGGGAAATTGGTTTGCAATCCATTGATGCAATTCGGTTTCGGTTTCTCTGGGGAAAAATCACAAAGAATAAATAAGGGAGGCAAAAAGAGTGTTTTGTAATGGACCAAGAGATAAGTGTACATTGTTTTGAGTGTGGAGTATTTTGGTTCTTGCTCTCTGGGCCAAACTTTTCTCCCCCAACTTTAGTTATGTTGTATTCCCTTTTAAGAGTCATATGCTACATTTGGATTGGAGGAAAGAAGATGGGAATGGAATGACTTATCTTTATGGGACGAAAAAAAAAAATATATTTGGTTGCTCTATTGGAATGAAATGAACTTATTCATATTCTTTCCAAATTTATAAATTTTATTCCTTGGGTTAGGGTAGGGAATAACTCATTTTAGCCGGAATGGAATAAATTATTCCACATTCCATTCTCTATTCTATTCTTTCACCCATTCTATTCCATTCTCTATTTTATTCCTTCACCCATTCCATTCTTTCAATACAAAAGTAATATTAGAAAAAAGTTTCAATTGTTCAATTTTATCATATGAAATTGATCATTTTTTAGAGTGCAGAATGGGTGACCTAGTTCTGAAACTTCATGTCCAGGAAATTCCATTTTAGGAGGGCCTGCACCGGCTATATTCTCATACTTGATAAGCATTCCCTCCCTTTAAAAATACAGAATTATTATTGACTTTTTAAAGTCAACTTGAGACATTTTTAAACTTAAAATTGACATAAATTTTTTTAATTTAAATTAATGCAACAACGAATATTGTTAATTATATAAAAAGTATTACTCGTTGCAATATTACTTGTTGCTTCATTATTTGTGATGAATAATTTTAATTTTGAATTTGAAAATGACTTAAATGATTTTTAAAAGTGAATAATGAACCTATAATTTGAAATTAAATTCCAATTTGTACAAAAATTATGAAAAGCATATTTCATTAACAACAAAATGTAATTTTGGAGCGTCTTGTGTTTGATTTTTTCCCTTGAGAAACTAGTCGTCGACTCGCCTTTCTCCCAAGGGCCTAAGGTCGTTGATACTTCAAAAGGAGGTAGTAGTTAATTTTACCTTGATTTTATAAATAATCTTAGAAATAAAAAATAGTCATGGTATAGTACTAATTCAAGAATAAAAGAGTATTTAATCATATTGAATTATTATAAAAAAAAATTGTAAATATTTCAATTGTATGCAGTATAATGAAAAATAAACATTACCAAGTAACATAAGTTAAATAAAATATAATGTAGGGTAAAACTCTTCTATATATATATATATACTGTAATAATCTTATTATTTTTTAATAATTAATATTTTTACAAAAGAATTTGATTTGACAATTTTATTGTCACATCACATGAATAATAAATGAGATCCATATTTATACAAATAAATATATCAAATTTTCCATATAGTACTCACTCCGTCCCAAATTAATTGTTCAGTTTTGACTTTTTTAAGTCAAATTGACTATTTTTAGAATTAATAATTAAGCATATATAAATATATTTCTAAAATTATAAAAATTGGGATTATTAATAAATTGTATATACTTTCTTTTGGTTATAATCACTTCACTTATATTTTAGCAAAAATAGTAAAAATATTAGTTTTAAAAATGGTCAATTTAATTTTAAAAAATCAAAACTGAGCAGTTAATTTGGGAGGGAGGTAGTAATAACTAATAGTCTAATACCAACTCCTTTTTTTATATTCATTTTATAAATAATATAAGAGTTTAAAGTGTACTCTCCCTCTTAATTACTCTCTCTCCTACTCTTTTCATACCACTACAACTCTAAAATATTACTCCTACTACAAAACCAAACCAACAATCCATCTTCATCCATTTACAATGTCCTCCTTCCCGCCAGCACCGGCGCATGCCCGTTCTCCGTTACTATCCTCCCCCAACGCCACCGTCCCTCCACCCTCGACTCCCATCCAATCACCACCTACTTCCCTACGTCCCCTTTTCTCCTCCTCATCTCCGCCACCTTCTTCTCCGGCACCCGCCCCTTGTCCGGCACTATCCTCCAACAATGCAACCGCTCCACCACCCTCACCCCCCTTACAACCACCACCACCACTTAATTCCCTGGCACCATCACCATCACAACCACCTCTTCAACCCCCTCAACCACCTTTACAAGGGGGAGGAGTTGCATTTCCACCGCCACCACCATCAACCCGGTTTAAATTTAGGCCGCCCTACCGGCCGCCAACTTATCCACCGCCTACTCAGGCAAGTGGATCATCATCAGCTAAGGGGGTTTCCATGGGGATAATTGTTGTTGGAACAATGGTAGGGGTTATTTTCATTGTGATGGTGGTTTGTTTAAGAAAAAGGAAAAACAATGAGGATGCTGCACCACCTTCCCCACCCCCACCACCAAAGGGTGAGAATTTCATTTCTTCTCATGTACATTTTCCCCACTCTTTGGGCTATATGAATATACCCACAGTTAGAATAGTAACCGTCACTATAACTCAAAAAACCATCACAGTAAACGATTGTGTATATTTTTCCCTTATTCTTTTAATTGGAGTTTCTTAATTATATTTTAATTCTTCAAGTGTAAAAGAAAAGAAAATAGTTGGTATATTTTTCATAGCTAACAAGAGATAGATTGATTCTTTTTTTGTCATTGAAGTTTTACTGAATGCTAAATAATTGGTATCATCAGGCAGATTATATAATCCACCACCCCGGAAATTAAATCCAAAATTTCATCCACAAGGAGTTGAAGGAATCCCAAAGCCTTGAATCCCTTTCCCCAAAAACCCCCCAATTAAGAAGCATTAATGTGGATTCTTATTCCCCGGCCATCCCAGTAAGTGGCAATTTTACAATCGAAGAATTGGCCGCATCCACCGCAAATTTCTCGCCGGAAAATCTTCTTGGCGAAGGCGGATTTGGTTATGTGCACAAAGGAGTTCTTCCCAATGGCAGAAGAATTGCCGTTAAACGGTTAAAGTTGGGAAGCCGACAGGGGGAGAGGGAGTTTGAAGCAGAGGTTGAGACGATTAGTCGAGTGCATCATAAAAATCTTGTTCCGTTGCTTGGTTATTGTATCACTGGGCCTGAAAGGTTGCTTGTTTATGAGTTTGTTCCCAATAACACCTTGGAATTCCATTTACACGGTAAGTTTTTCGTTCTACTGCATTTTGTGTTTGAAATA
Organism: Panax notoginseng; assembly: GCA_016801055.1. Lineage (NCBI taxonomy): Eukaryota > Viridiplantae > Streptophyta > Magnoliopsida > Apiales > Araliaceae > Panax > Panax notoginseng. Next base: position 38,858,134 of record CM029020.1, read on the forward strand.
AACTGCTATTTTTTAGTGCCTTTTGACTTCCAAACGCATGCATACACCAAGTGCTTAAACGACTTACGGAGCATTTGGTGTGTTTGGAGGTCCAAATGACATTGAAAATCTTGTTCGTCTACGAATAACTTATTTCAAACAAAAGCAATACCTTCAGGTAAAGATCAGCCTGTTATGGAGTGGGTTACTAGAATGAAAATTGCTATAGGGTCTGCCAAAGGACTAGCATATCTTCATGAGGATTGTAAGTACTCCTTTTTTGTTCTTTTATCTTTTTTGACACTCTCCACCCTCCCTGCTATTTGCGGGAGTCTTGTGCACTGTGCACCAACATCCGGCATCTTTCTAATAATAGATAGTTTGAGTCGAATAACAATTAATGGTCCTACTTCTAAACTCATATGAATATCAACCTCTTAGGTAATCTTATTGTAAAAGCATTAAATGATTTTGCAGGTAATCCTACCATTATTCATCGTGATGTTAAGGCATCTAATATTCTTGTCGACTTCAAGTTTGAGGCAAAGGTAACCTTTTATACTACTCCATCCGTTCAAAAATTAGAGATACATTTTCCTTTTTAATCCGTTCTAAATTAGAGGTACATTTTTTTTTTGCTAATTTGAGGGGGTTGGGGGTGAGAATCGAACCTAAAATTTTAGAATACCAGTCAAGCCAAAGGCCCTCGGTTACATTACTTTTATATATATTACTTTTATATATATTAGTAGGTGGTAAATTGAGTACTACTATGTCACCACTACTATAGTTCTAACAAACTTTTGGAACATGTTTGGAAAAGTAAAGTTTTTTTCTTAAAATTCGTTGCTTTAAAAATGTATTTCCAATTTGGGAACGGAGAGAGTATTAATTTGGTAACCATTGAATTTCATAGCTAGTGTTGAGCTACCAATGAAGTTCATGGATTGATACTTATTATCTGACCTATTAAGATCTTATATAACCTTCATATATATTTAACTGACAAAGTTGAATTTTCATTGTTCAGGTTGCTGATTTTGGACTTGCCAAGTTCTTTTCTGATACCAATCATGATATAACTCATGTCTACACCAGGGTTGTGGGAACTTTTGGGTCCGACCTTTTTCCTTAATTACATATGAATAATGTTACGTAACCAGACAGAACTTGTCTAATTTACCTAGACAAAGCTCTGTCTGTCTAGTTACCTAGCATTTTCCTTTACGTATCTAATCTCTATTGTCTATTATTTATAATATTATTAGTTTTCCAAGTTGTGCTATAAAGTGTTCTTATATTTTTTAAAAAATTTAAAGATTTCTTCCTATCCACATTATTACTAGTATATGTTTCATTGCATTTCACATTACATTCACTATATGCAGGTACCTTGCTCCAGAATATGCAGCAAGCGGCAGAGCATCTGATAAATCGGATGTATTTTCGTACGGGGTCATGCTTCTGGAGCTCATTACTGGTCGTAAACCAGATTGCTTGCTTTCTTGGGTATGTTTTCTTGCACCATTAATTATCATAATCATTATTACAGAGTGAAATATCCTCCCCTTGGGTATTTCTTAGGATGGGGAAATCGGAACGTTAGCATTTTATTAAGGTTATAGCTTCTGTGAATGATCAATTGCGTCGATAACATTTTGGGGAATCAAATGTTTTGTATACATTTTATACTAAAGTTGTTTTTCACGTCTAGTCCCCTTAACTATTCTCCAAGTTGTAGATGTCGTTTCAAGTATTTCGTGCTTTAACTTTATAATTTCTCCAATCTTAATCCAACCTCACAAAAACAAGTAACTAAAGGATACTTCCGGTTTTTGCACATGGATTAAGAAAGTCATTTAATACTATCATTTAATAATTAAAATCTGTGTGAAATTCCATCACTATCCCTTTATGGGAAGTTGAAAACTATTAATACTAAGGGTGAGAATTTCTTGGAACAATGAGAGAATGTAAGGGTGATATAAGAAAGTAAATAATTAATTCTCCTAGAAAGTTGTAAACGACAGATAATTTAAAACAAATTTTTTCTTCCAAAACGTCACTTATTTAGGAATGGAGGGAGTACTAAACTTGAAAAAAACAGCTACCATAGTTTGGGAAGTAAGTGTTAAGTAGATGTAATTTGTGGACTAACATGAAAATAGTTATAATTTGAGGACGAAATCAGCAAAAAAATTACTTACACTTGAAAAGACTAAATGTGAAGAAAAACAACTATAGTTTGGGGACTAATGAAAGGGCTAATCCCAAACTAATAATAGGGTTTTGTTGTGTTGGATTTACAGGCCAGGCCTTTGCTTAAACATGCTATGGAAAACAGAAATTTTGATGCTCTTGTTGATCCCCGACTGCAAAAGGATTATAACAGAGAAGAGATGGCTGCTATGGTTGCTTGTGCTGCTGCTTGTGTGCGCAATTCAGAATGGCGTCGACCACGAATGAGTCAGGTGGATAGCTCACAAATAAGCACTGCAAATTTGCTTTTATTAATAGAGTACTTTTATGTAGGAAATTGATATTTTCACATAATTTTTTGATATTTCCACATGAAAAGTGTCGCTATACATAGAATTTATAACGATGATTTTCATGTGGAAATATCAAAAAGTCACGTGAAATTATCGGTTTCCTTTATATTGCGGCAAAAACAAGTCCGGCTGACATGTTGTGTTTTCTTTCATATGCATCATAATGCAGATAATCCGCACTTTGGAAGGCCATGTTTCTCTTTCTGATCTTGATGAAGGAATAAAACCTAGACAGAGCACGATTTATGATGTCCTTGGCACCCCATATTTGGATTAGCAACAATCCAGGGACACAAGTGATTTCGACACTTGCTCGTCAGGAAAATAAACACAAGTAATCATTTACGTGAATAACTCTTAGTGTTAAATATTTTTAATTATATATGTAATATGATAGACTACCTTATAATCCCAATCAATTCCATATATTGATTTACGTCGCAAAGTCAATTTTTTTTATTTTTTTATTTTTTTATTTTGCAGTATATAACAAAGACTCTAACCATAAAGATTAAATAATGTGAGCTTACCCAATTATTTGGTGAATAATTGAATAACAAATCCAGCTTGGTACAAAGATTTTGCCCTGAAATTCTCTAATAAAAAACTGCTCATTTCTTTTAAAGGTTAATTAAGCCTCTGGATTTTTAATAGGGCACAAAATAATATATTATGAGATAATAAGGCCCTTCCTCTAGCTCAATAGAGTTTTCTGTACAGCTCTCTTATACATAATCTGGAAAATAAAGAGGAAACTTTCAGCTGAAAATTCTCATTCAATGAATGAGGCAAGTTTCTCTCCAAAATCAGCAATGGCCCACCAAGAATTTTTTTAACAAAGAGGAAGAAAAATTGGTCTGTAAAATCACAACACTTGGAGCACCGAAAGACTGACCTTTATCTGGAAAATTGATACAGAACAATCAAATTATGAAAGGTTCCTTGCGAGTGAAATCCGATGAGCTTGACAGAAGTTTATCACTTCCCTTTTCCAAACTTCAGAGATCCCAGTGGGCGTGTCGAGGATCTCCATGTCTTTCAACATTTTACTGAAGTGTGGGGATACAGTAACAAAAAAAATAGCGGGAAGTATAGCTACTATTATCTACCTTGGCCTTCATTTTCTTTTAAAGCCAAAAAAGATGTAAGCCATTGCTTCCACGGAGCATCCTGTTGTTGCTCAAGCCATGAAAGGAAAGAGCTGTCCAACAAGCAGAAGAAATTGACATAGAGGAGTTGATACCTCACTGGTATAAATCGGAAATTGACAATCTGAACAACTGGCCATATGCCGCCCTCTAGAATCAAGGCGGGGAAAAAGTCCCTCTTCACGTCTTCCTTAACTTGATTAGCAGTCTTCCCAGAAGAAAAACCCATGTATGTGAAGAAAACAAGTAAATCCAAGGGCCCAAAGAGGAGCCCATCTACTGCTACTTTTGTAGCAACAAACCGCAGGGATTTTGGCTGGTACTGAAGTTTCAACCTCATAAAACGGTCTAAACCTTCGTACCTACAAGAGGAATATTGCATGAATATTTTGGAAGCACTTTTATTCATGACACGTCAAACCATTATTTTGGAACCTATGTCATTCGTTAAAGCAAGCAAGTCTTATATTGGTGAGGGTGCAAAATTAATTACACCAAAGGTTCACTACCAACCATTATCATTACTGAATATAAGATCTGAAACTACATACTTATACTGGTAACAGTTATATGACAAACATATGTAGAGAGCCAACTTACTTTAACGATGTGATACATCCATTTGGAATAATAGTGCACCAGAACCACTACAGCAACCAACAATCAAAAATCCAAAGATTGAGAATAAATCTATTGCCATTGTTTATAACATTTAACTGGATTGATCAATAAAATTCCAGCAGAAAGTACAATTCTAGAGTCATGGTTTTGTTGAAGTCAGAAGCATAAACACAAAGTAAACAGTAAACTACCTCAATCCCCAAAATGAACATTTAAACACAAAGTACACAAAAAAAAGTTCCCAACTTCTGTGCGCTCTTCCTTCAAGTAAAAATTATCAAAATAATCTTCAACCAAACTACCTCACATGCTAATGATTCCCTTTCTCTACACTAAAATTAGGGCAGCCAGCAGAAGTCCTTACACTATAAAGGAAGATTTCAAAACCACAATCATCACAAACGAAAACTTACAACCATCCATATTCCATAAGTTGTACATCTTGAAGTTCCCTATTTCATAAACTGTAAATCTTGAACTCCATATTTCATAAGTTGTACATCTTTTAGTTAATTATATCTATCATAATAGCCCTTTAGTCAAACCAATCCAGGATTATATACTGCGATTCTAATGATTATCTCTACCTTAAGCCTGTGCATAGAACTAATATTTTTAATTTTTATATTGATCAAATGTGCATAGATTCAAATCAACTCTATAAACGTAGTGCTAACTGTTTTGACTTTGTTAGTCCTATTTCACCATAATCCCTCGTGTTCATATACATATTTTTCCTCGTGTCTTTAGAAATTTCTTAAAATGGAAGATCATATAATCCCTACCCACACTATTTTATACAGAAATATCATTAGTGAAACACCAGTAGTAAGAGAGAAATGGAGGTGTGAAGCTTAATAGCTTTATCAAATGAGAATGTATACAAAAATACAACAATGCATCCTGCCAAACACCAAATCCTTTCACGTAGATGGTATCCACATTGAAGTACAACTGTTGATTGAGAAACTGATAGCTTTATCAAATAAGAGTTCATACAAAAGAATACACTTCTCCATCCCGCACATAGCTTTATCAAATAAGAGTTTATACAAAAGAATACACTTCTCCATCCCGCACATAGATGATACTTGTGTTGCCTTCCCACACCCCTTCCCAAAAAAGAAAAAGAGAAAAAGAATCAAGTACAGGATCATGAATCAATATTCATAGAGTTTTAGTATTTTTATTTATCCCAAAAAAGAAAAAGGTAACAGTGTTTAGTGATTTTACCATAAGTTTCAGATAATGGTCTTTACGATAAGATCACAATTATGCCAAGTTTATTTCAACATCAGTTGCCTAAGAAATTATATTTTATAAGAACTATTTTTTTCTTCCGGACAAGTATCTTTTGTAATAATATTGCGGCAAGGGGAACTGAGATCTTTTAACTATGGATCTCAAAAAGCAGTAAGCACCTTTCAATTCATAAAATCTTTTTGAGAGTTCCTACCCATACTGATCCAAAATTAAGGAGAAACCTCCAATCTCCAATATGTGTTTGCAATCCAAAGGCAATGCATTTCTGAAAATGAGAAAGAATCACTAACCAGAAGTGGCCAACTGGTCCAACAAATCCGAACCCAAACAAGCTTGCGGTGGCCACTCGTCTCCAGTTGATCTTAAATTCCTTATCTTCATCCTGCCGTATTGAAGAAGGTTTATCAATCCATAAATCAACCAAAAAATTATAATTACAGCTAAGAACTAAAAGTCCCAGCTGAACAATTAAATTGACACAGTTAGCAGCATATGACTAGAAATAAAAATGCAAAAATACTAAAATTATTGTATTTACTATTTACATATGACCATGAAATTTTGAACGAAGCAGAAAAATGAGGAAGCATGAATATTAATAATATGAATACCTTGATATGAAATTGGCTTGGTTGCAGAATAAAGTGCCATACACTAACTAGTGAAAACATGATTGCAGCCTCAAAATAGTATATAATCACATACCATTTTTTGAGGTGGGGGTTTGTGAAGGAGGAAGGTGGGGGTGTCACTTTAATATTGAATATACTAATACTAGATTCCGACATATTTTCAAGTTATATACCATTCGGTCAATTCATGAGATAACTACTTCATTGTTCACACTAATCCCAAAAGAATTCAACTTTTACAAACACATCTCTCTCTGACTTCGACACAAACAAACAAACTGGCACTCCACCTTGCTCGTTCAAGCCCTCACAATGCATGATAGGGCATCACCACCACACAAACTAATCATTAATCAATCACACAACATCATTAAAATTGTATGCCCACTTAAAGGTTTCGGAGTGAAAAAGAGATTTTCTTTGATATTACTAACAGATTTGCTACTTAAACCACTCATTTGAAGATAGAATGATATATTTTTGGATTGGATGTAATTCAATGCTAGTTGTGTCTCAATTATATATTTTTGGATTGGAGGTAATTCAATGATATATCTTTAGTTGCATTTTAAACAGTACAAGGAATCTGCTATTTTATCTAATAATTTTTTCCTATCAGTAGTTTCAATGGGTGGGTTGATGGTATAATGACGGGAAGAGCTTTGAAGCTGATAGCTGTGGTCAGATAGTCATGTCAATTTGCTGTGCAATTTGGATTGTTTTCCAGGATCACATTATGTGGATGTTCATACACGCACTTCCCTCCTCCATTCTTCTTCATATCCACTTCACCCTCCCTCTCTCTCTTTCTTTGTGGAGATTACCCACATAATACGAAAATACTGCAAAAAGCACTATCAAAGCCAACCTGTTAAATCATGAAATTATAAAAGAAGAAAGACCAAAAAACATATAGATATATTTTGGTGGACATTTTTGGGGGAAAAGTTATAATGGAGGAATAAATGAGGTCACTCGGGATCAGGTTTTGTAACATTAATCAGATTCAGTTAGGTTTGCAGATCCAAGCATACCAATAACTAACCGTACTTTAAGGAACTTAAAGACTACTCGAAATATATTAACTCACTATGTGACTGAACAAGCATACCAATAACCAGCCGTACTTTAAGGAACTTAAAGACTACTTGAAAGATATTAACTCACTATGTGACTGAGCAAGTAAATAAATGCACACATATATGATGCATAGACAGAAGCAAAAACTCGTATTTGAATTAGGTTTTAGCAAACACATATTTGTAGGAAAATGAAAGTCCAAAGGTAAAATTATGCATTAAAACCAAGCATTTTTTCAAGGTAAAGTTTGGCAATTCCAGCCAGTCACTACACTTCCCAAAGTTGTTCAAATTAACAATTGGATTATCAATTCTTTTAGAGATCAGGTTTCCCTGAACAAACTTGATAGAATATATGTGATTATTCTCATTATTATTATAAATATTTTAGGATATTATTCTGTTGTAAAATCATACCGTTTCCTTATTCTTAGCCTAACTTGTAGGCATAATATTTGTCTATACTCTGCATATATTACCAACGGATGAATGAGAAAAGATCAAGGGATCATATTCTTTTATGGTATCAAAGCTCTAGTTTTCTTCCTTCCTACCTTCTGCCATCTTCTTCTTCCCTGTATCTATGGCCGACTCAAAAATCCATCCCGCCACCACCGTCACCAATATCAAAACAGCCATCCCCATCACTCTCGATCTCGAAAGCGGCCAATACAACAACTGGGCAACTCTCTTCAAGCTCCATGCCCGCGCCAACCTCGTCCTTAACCACCTCATCCCTCCTACGGAAGCTGCCGCCGCCAAGACGGATGCCGAAACAGCGACTTGGAAGAGGATCGATGCCATTGTCACGCAATGGATTTATAGCATGGTTTCTTTGGATATTCTCAACACTATCATTGATCCGAATGATGAAGCAAAAGATGCTTGGAACCATGTAGCAGATTTGTTCCAAGACAACAAGAATACGAGGGCTGTTCACTTTGAAACCCAATTCACCAACACTCACCTTCGAGACTTTCCCAATGTTGCTGTATATTGCCAGCGACTTAAAGTGTTAACTGATCAATTGGCCAACGTGGGAGCAAAAGTATCCGACGAGTGCATGATTCTCAAAATGATTCGTGGCTTAACAGAAGCTTACGCGGGGTTCGTCACCATCATTCAACACCGCAGTCCTCTTCCGACCTTTGCACAAGCCCGTTCGATGCTTTCATTAGAAGAGGAAAGCATGAAACAACGTGCCGCTCTTGAATCAGGTTCGGATTCCGCTTTGCTTATGAATTCAACTAATGATACTGTTTCTGGTGGTAATAATTCCAAACAACAGCAAGCAAATGCAAATGGGCATAATAATTCTGGTAGCCGAAATTATGGTGGCCGTGGTGGGCGGCGCGGCCACTACCGCGGTGGTCGTGGTGGCCGCAGTGGCAACCGTGGTGGATCTCGTGGCGGGGGACAGCAACGACCTTCAGCACCGTCATGGCCGCAACAATAGGCTTCCATGCCTCCTTGGGCTCCCTGGTCACCTCACACTTGGGTCAGCCCACCTTGCCCATTTCCCACTACAGGGCAGATCCGTTAATCATCTACAAAAGGAGTTCTTGGGCCTCAACCTTCCCAAGCCCACTACACGGCAACAGCCCCAAGTGTGAACTACGAACCTACAGACATTGATGCGGCTATGCACACTCTCTCCCTCCATCAACTGGATGAAAATTGGTACATGGATACCGGTGCCACCTCACACATGACTGCTAATCATGGTACTCTCGTTTTATTTTAATTTGAGCAAATATAATGGCATTATTGTTGGTAATGGTCATACAATTCCGATTCTTGGTTATGGAAGTGCCTCACTAACCCAAACAAATCCACCTTTGAAGCTTAAAAATGTGTTGCATGCACCTAAACTTATTAAAAACCGCATCTCAGTTCGTAAATTTACTAATGATAATATGGTGTCTGTTGAATTTGTTCCATTTGGATTTTCTGTGAAGGATTTACAGACGGGGAAGCACCTAATGAGATGTGATAGCTCGGGCGATCTCTATCCCTTCACCAAACTTCGGGGCCCACCACCTTCAGCTCTACCTTCTGCTTTTCATGTTATTTCTTTTAATTTGTGGCATTCTCGTTTAGGGCACCCTGAAAATGTCGTTTTGAATTCTCTTCGTAGTAGCAATTTTATTAAATATAATAAGGCTCGCAATTCTTTTTGTGAATCTTGTCCTCTTAGAAAACACATTAAATTGTCATTTAATGATTCTCGTTCTTTTACTATTATGCCATTTGATATAATTCACAGTGACTTATGGACATCTCCTATATTAAGTTCATCCGGTCATCGTTACTATGCTCTTTTTCTTGATAATTATAGTAATTTCTTGTGGACTTTTCCTATGTCTAGAAAATCACAAGTTTATTCCATTTTTTAACATTTAGAGCATATATCAAAACTCAATTCGAAAAAAAATTTAAACAATTTCAATGTGATAATGGCCGCGAGTATGACAATTGTCCCTTTAGGAAATTTTGTAAATTCAATGGTATGTATTTTCGCTTCTCATGTCCCAATACCTCTCTTCAAAATGGTAAAGCCAAACGACAAATAAAAACTATCAATAACATGGTTCGTACTTTACTTGCTCATGCTTCCATGCCACCCTGCTTTTGGCCTCATGCTCTCGAAATAGCAACATACCTTCTAAATATTCTTCCTTCAAAGACATTAAGCTACTACTCTCCTACTCAAATTCTTTATGGAAAAACTCCAGATTATACTCATCTTCGAGTTTTTGGATGTTTGTGTTATTCTTTATTTCCTTCCACCACCATCAATAAATTACAAGCCCGTTCGACTTCATGTGTCTTCTTAGGCTATCCGTCAAACTATCGAGGTTATAAATGCTATGATATTTCGAATCGAAAAATTATTATTTCCCGACATGTTCTTTTTGATGAATCTAAATTTCCTTTTTCGACACTCCATACTCCCTCTCCTACTTCTATGAATTTTTAGACGATGATTTGCATCCCCATATCCTTCATCAATTGCATGCACCTACCTCATTAGATCTACGGACTCAGCCGCCCACTTCACCTGCTGAGCCTCCCTCTTCGCCCACACAAACATTCCCCCCTTCCTCCCCAGCCCGCGTTGCAACACAGTCCACTCGCTCCCCTTTTTCCACTGCCACGCCAACCCCAACATCCATTCAACCCGGTCCCATTTCCACTACATCCATTCGACCTCCTCCTCCAGCCCATCGAATGGAAACTAGGAGTCAGCATGGTATACACAAGCCCAACCCTAAATACCATAACTTAAGTGCCCTCTCAACCACTACCTCTATCTCTCCTATACCCCGCAACCCCGTGAGTGCACTTAATAACCCGAATTGGAAATTGGTCATGCAGGATGAATATGATGCTCTTATTCAAAATAAGACGTGGAAATTAGTACCTCGTCCATCTGATATTAATGTTATTCGTTCAATATGAATTTTTAGACATAAAAAGAAATCTGATGGTTCTTTTGAGATGCATAAAGCCCGTCTTGTAGGTGATGGCAGGTCTCAAAAAGTTGGAGTGGACTGTGATGAGACGTTCAGCCCGGTTGTTAAACCGGCCACTATTCGTACAGTTTTGAGCATTGCATTATCAAAATATTGGGTCATTCATCAGTTGGATGTTAAAAATGCGTTTCTTCATGGTAATCTAACTGAAACTGTTTATATGTATCAGCCTTTGGGTTTCAAGGATGCAGTTCATCCTGACTATGTCTGCTTGTTGAAAAAATCACTCTATGGTCTTAAGCAAGCCCCTCGTGCCTGGTATCAACGCTTTGCAGACTATGTGACCACTATTGGTTTCTCTCACAGTGTGTCAGATCATTCCTTGTTCATCTACAAAAATGGATCTGACATTGCTTATATTTTATTATATGTTGATGATATAATCCTCACGGCCTCCTCCGATGCTCTTCGATTATCTATCATGTCTCTTCTCAGTTCAGAGTTCGCAATGAAGGATTTGGGACAGTTGAGTTATTTTCTGGGTATTGCAGTCACCCGGACTACCCATGACCTTTTTCTCTCACAGACAAAATATACCGAGGAAATACTTGAAAGAGCTGGCATGGCAGGTTGCAAGCCATGTCCCACTCCTGTTGACACAAAGGGGAAATTCAGTGTTTCTACTGGCAAGCCTTATGAGGACCCAACTAAATATCGCCGTCTAGCTGGTGCTTCGCAATATCTTACTTTTACCAGGCCAGATTTCTCCTATGCGGTTCAACAGGTATGCTTACATATGCATGATCCGAAAGTCGAGCACATGGATGCTCTCAAGCGTATACTACGCTATATTCACGGAACGATTAATTATGGTTTGCATCTGTATAAGTCTAAACTTGACTCTCTCCTTTCTTATACGGATGCTGATTCGGGTGGCTGTCCTGACACGCGTCGCTCCACCTCTGGTTATTGTCTATTCATCGGAGACAACCTGATTTCATGGTCCTCTAAACGTTAATCCACACTATCTAAATCAAGTGCCGAGGCTGAATATTGAGGGGTTGCCAATGTTGTCTCTGAATCCTGCTGGATCCAAAATTTACTCCTGGAACTTTATTGTCCAGTCCACAAGGCAACACTTGTATACTGCGATAATGTGAGTGCGATATACCTCTCCGGCAACATCAACGCACTAAACATATTAAAAATGAAAAAAACGTCCTTCCCAATAAAATGTGAAAAACACAAATATATGTTAAAATGTAGAAAACTATCTTATTTTACTTTTATGTGGTAAGTTTGTTGTTATTTTCTAGATTAATCCGTAGGGATGCTGAAGAAACACTGCCCAAAAAATAAAACCACATCCCTAACCCAGTTGCCGAAAAAGAAAATGCAAGGAGGAAAAAAATTCCCAAAACATTGTATTAATGGGTTCAACTGTCAAATAGAAGAGATTTTGGCCAATGTGAGAATTATCCCTAAAAGATGATCCCTCAACATATTTTACTTCTACCCATACATCCTCATACACTCTACTAAAATCACCCACACCAATTTAGGGTTCAACCATAAAAGATAATGAACTTTAATATAGCCAAAGGGAGGCTTTAATAAACATATATGGTGGATAGCAAATAATGTATGTACTTTACTAATCGAGTGTGAGTGTGATTAAACAGAGAATAACAAGGAGCCCCTTTAATCGCTCAAGTGAAGGAAAACAAAGATGAGAAAACTAAGACCGCAAAATGCAACAATCACACAAAAACTGCACACAAAAACTGCACACAAAAACAGCCTCATATATTCAATAAATCTTAATAATTTTTGATTGATAATTAGAGAGAAAGAACTTACAGCAATCGATTGGTGTTTATGGGCAGTAGAATGAGTAATGGATTGGGCAGCAATATCACCAAATCCCCAAATCAAACCGGAGCTGATGACCTGAGTTTTAACTGGATGCATCGCCAAGCAATTCTGATACCATTTCCACAGCTTCAACATATCATCCGACGCAATTATATTCAATTTTACAAATGATTTGCAGAGGGAGAAAGAAAGAGATATTTTTTTTTTATGGGTTTCAATGGAAATTTAGAGTACTGACGATGACGAATGGTTGAATATTCACGTATATTTTTGTACAATTAATCCCTCTTTTTCCGGAAATACTTTGTCGATGGGGATTTTTGACATTTAAAATTAGGAAAGTGAAAATTAGAAATAAGTATATTTAAATTTTATTTATTTTTATTTTTATTTATTATTGATATTAAAATATAAATAAGCGAAATTTAAATAGAATTATATCTAATTTTTTTGTCCAAGAGTTTTTGTAAAATTACATACAAATGTTTTATAATTTTATTTATTTATATTTTTACCCTTTATAAGGGTCAAAATATAAATAGATAAAATTGTAAAACACTCGTGTCCAATTATAATGTTCGCATAATTTTTTTTATTTTTCTTCAAAATTCATTTTCCACAATATATAACAATAGTATTACTTTGGTTTACTTCCAATTCCTCCTTTCAATATTGAGATTTTTTTTTATATAAAACAATATTGAGATTTTAGTCATCAATTTCACAAAAAGAGTTATATTATACATTTATTGTTATATAAAAATGGTATTTTTTTTTGTAAAATATAATAACATAATCAATTACAACAATACTAAGTACTGATATATTATTTGACACAGACCGCTAACATAAAATGATACGTAGATAAAATAAAAATTATTATATGTCTGAATTTCTTTTTGTATAATTTGTATTTAAGCATCTAATTAAAAAAATTGTAATTTCAAATGTCAATATTTATGTGTTGTAATTATATTATTGATTAGTCCCTATTTATTTTGGTAACTCCACTCCTTATTCCTTCTTACTTTTAAAAACTTTTCTTTTTAATAATTTACTCTTTAATACCTACCATTTTTTTTAAAAAAAATTAACACAATAATCATAATCAATAATCACATAATATTAAAAATCGATTCGAGTTCACAGGAATAAATGTTTGTTGGGGTAGGGGAATGTTTATAAATATTGCACAAAATCCATGGAAAAATAAATGAAAAATATTTTCCTTCTAAACCTAACATAATTGAATAAAATGGCATAAAATTATACGGCTATAAATTTTTTCAAATTTGAACTTGAAACTATTAGTCCAGGAATTATGAAATTAAAACCCTTCTCCTATAGCATGTAAGGCGAGCATAGACAAAGCTAGCATCAGTTATGCAGGTCTTTTTTCTTCTTCAACGCCGACGCATCCCTTTCGGGAGCATGAGAAGGAACTCTGCTAAGAAGCCATACCAATGCTACACCAATAAGAGCGCCAGAAAGGTGCGCTAAATGATTGACACTCTGGAGGGCATAGCCACCACGGAAACTGCCTTGCAAGTTTGTTGAAGCTCGGGCTGCTTCCATCACCTGTTATCACAATAACGACGTCAACAAAATGATAATGAAATGCTTGTGGAGCCAGCCCACCATATACAATGATTAAATTTTTCTCTCCTTAAACTATGTGCCCATTTCAAGTGGCCATATAAATGTGGAAGAAAGGACTAAATAATAAGCCAATATATGAAGCTCAGGGAAAAATTACAAATAAATAAAATAAAGTCGGGGACTATGCAAGGTTGGGAAGTTCATTCAGAACAACTAAACATATAGGAAGTGTTTTTTAAGACATCTTCCTATTGTTGCTAGTCTGTGGGAGCTTCAGCGCCTGTGATAGCTGATCATTAACATCAGGATTGAAAGCTCAAGCCCAACTTTACGATGTATCTGATGTATCATTAACTTCAGAATTGCTCAATATGATATCCGCACATCAACCTCAAGTTTACAATGGAAATGGGTATATATTCAAAAAATTTCATCAAAACATTTTATTGGAAACAGACTTAACGATCCTAATAAAATTTCAGTTTATGAGATAGAAGGAGTCGCATACCCTCTCTATAACAAATTGACCTAGTATAAGAACTTCAAGAATCTTCCTCCAGTCCCAGGACATCTGCATTACACAATGGGTTAGCTCACATGTAATCCCTTTGAAACTGGGACCAACAGATATACAATTTCAATTACCTTCACCAGGACACTAATAGCAAACAATCCAAATACAGCCCCAGAAGCTCCAACAGAAACAGCATTTCTTGGGAGAACCAGCCATGAAACAAGGTTTGCTCCTGCACCAGTAAGGATATAAGAGAGCCACAATGCAAAATTTCCTTCCTCCTCTTCAACAAGCTTTCCTGTATGTAAGAAAAAGAAGTATATATTAAATTGTATTTCTACTTTTATCAGCTCACATCCTCTGTAAATTTTGTTTGATCCGGTGAAGAAAGAAACTCTTACCAAATATATACAAAAAGAAAAGGTTGCTAGATAGATGGTTCCTGTTAACAAAAATACGAAAACATGATAAACAACACAAAGTTGAGAATGAGGGGCAGGAGAGTGCAAAGGCAATTTTACTCAGAAAGTTGAATTAAGGAACATAAGGAGTTTTATGTTATAGTTAGTACATACTCCCTCTGTTCCAAAATTAGAAATACAATTTGACTTTTGAGGTCAAACGACGGCATATTAAACATCAAAATTGATATGACTCATAAAAGTTTAGAATGAAATAAATTTTGTGATTAATAATTTTTGTTATATACAATATACTATTATAATAATTGTATCGACTAAAATTAAATAAAATCACATCAATTTGAAGTTTAATATGTTGTCATTTGACCTCAAAAGTCAAATTGTATATCTAATTTTGAAACAGATGAAGTATTATTTTCGCACTGAGACCAAATGCAATCTTCCACAGTACAGAGGTCTCACCAATTAGCATGACAAAATGTTGCAGTCACAAACTGGTACCAATCAGGCCTATTGTGGAATAAATATAGGACTTTAATCCCTCGAACCTGAAAGCATCCAGATATCTTTGTGTTAAATTGACCGTCCCAGCCGTATTATAAATGACTAGTCACAGAAATATATTACTTGTTATACTCTATGTTTGGAACTTGACAAAGTAATAGAAAGAAAAATTATATAAAATGAAAAGTAAAGAGAAGTAAGAAGTTCTCCAAAGATACATTACACTTGGCAGTTTACTAGCTTGAAGTTTTTTTAAAAAGTATATAGTTTCAGACTTGTGCTCATTAAGGGTTCCATACAGATCCCTAATAAATTTCATTTGATAGCAGGTGGCCAGGTTTGAGATGTATGCTTCCACATTTTAAAACTATGATTGGACAGTAAAGGACATGTTATCAACTTTATCTTTCAAGGGGCATGAATATCTGACTTCTGTAAAGGTTCATATTCAAAGGCTTGCTATTAATATACTAAACCTCAAACCTTTTTGATAATTTACTTCTTCAAATTACATTTCTAGAACATAAAAGTGAAAATGTGAACAGCACTGAAAAAAAGGAAAGAACGAAAAAATGGAACCTGGAATAAGTGATCTGCTATATATATTCCAATGTTAAGAAGTAGAATCCAGAATATCCCATTAACTTGCTTCACCGGCTTCCTCCTTTCTTCAGGCTTCCCAAGTTCCAGCTGTGATATCATATCTAACAAATATATTATAAATTGCTTACATTTATCCCTAATTTAGACTTTAGAGTGCCAATGATGTAACTAATTGCAAAATGAATGCATGTTTCACAAGGTATTATGAAATAAGAATACTATAGCAGTATAAGAAGGGAAAAGGAATGCATTAAAAGATAAACCTAAAAAATCTTGAAGGCTAATTTAATTTCCATAGTGCGCAAATACTTCAATGAGTTGCATCACATTAAGAACTGTACGTTATGAACTAACAAGTTGGACATTCTCTTGTAAAGTTCAAAACTCAATAAAGCTGCAGCTGAAATGATCACCCTAAGAAGAAATATTGAAGAAATAAATGAAATTGGGGATTCCGACATTCCGTTCTGTGTCGTATTTGGTCATAGAGGGGAAAGATGGGGCAAGAGGGAAGTGAATGATAGAAAACGCTGAACTGGCTTGTTCTAACTTCTAACAACTACATAAAATAAAATAAAATGCTCAAGAATGTTTTATAAGTCCATTTGAAAGTAAGTTATCCAATAAACAAATTGAAACTAGGAATTTCAAAATTGAGAAAGTTTTTGAATTTGAACATTATAAATCTCTTCAACAAGCATGCGCTACTAAACTTTCTAGAAACACACACAGAGGAACAAAATAGGTCATTGATTAATCAAATGCAGTGCAATAATTCCAATTTATCATCAAGTTCCTTGAATATAATTAACCAGCAAACTAATCTCCAAATGAGTTATCAAAAATCTCGAAATGTGATATAGGCTAATCAAATTTGGCACATCAATTGTTTGTTTAATTTCCCAGCAGAAACCAGATCAATAAACAGGCAATAACTGATTTATAACTCATACAAGCCCAATCAGCAAATTATATTTTTATAGAATACTCCAAATAACTTGTATTTCCTCTCTCTACATATACACCAAACCCAGTGGAGATACAACTAACCATACAACAGATCAATTAAATTCAACTTCAATATTCCAACTTCATGAACTTTAAAGATTAATTGCAGCAAATTAACTAAGGAACAGGATTATTTGTAATATATATATATATATATATATATATATATATAGAGAGAGAGAGAGAGAGAGAGAGAGCTGACCAGAGCCGTTCATTTTACAGGTGAAAAGAGATCGACCGGGTTGAATACGAAGGGGAGTGTTGATTTCGGTAAATCTTTGCGAGCTAGAGGGTATTTTAGGGAAAAGGGGATTGAATTTGAAGGAAGGGGCCATGGCCATGGTTATGCATGAAGAAGAAAAGTAAGGTTTCTGCATATGGACCTGCTGAAGCAGAAGCTGTCCCATTGTTCTGGAGAACAATGAGAAATCTGCCAAACGCTGTCTTATTATGTATAAATTACAATGACCTTCTTTGACCTTCTACTACATATAGACTCCCTTTAATTTGTATTAGTATTCGGTGGAATATGCCAGCATGCATGTATAAATAATACTATAAAATAAAAAGGCTGGACCTTAACTTCTTAACCATATTATGGGCTAGCACCGTAAATGATAACCGAAAAATTCGTATTCGTTCGCATCTGTATTAAAAAAAAAGCGAATATTATTCGCATTCGAAAAAAAACGGATATATCCGTATTCGATTTAAAGATATCCGTAAATAAACGGATACGAATACGGATATAGGCGTATTCGTATTCGATTAACATCCGTCCGTAAATATATCCGACAGATACGGATATCCGGAATCCGATATCCGTATCCGAATAACTTATATATATATATATATATATATATATATATATATATATATATATATATACACACACACACACACACACACACTTAATATTTACATTAATTAAGTTATTAATTAATGTAAATTATTAATTAATAATTTACCTATATAAGTTGCTAATAATTTAATATATATATATATATATATATATATATTAATAAATCATAACTTAGATTCATTAATTAATCACTTTAACGTATATTCAAAAATAAAAGTTCTAATAAACGTATTATTAAAGTTTTAATCAAGTATTTAAGAAAAAATAATTAAATATTCAATGTAAACTTTTGAATCTAATTATAAATACTAGTACACACTACAGTATTACGATCCACACACATAAAATAGACATATCTAAATATTAATAAGTAGAGCATTCATTTTGAAATTTAGGATTTCAAAAATGATGAAAACTTATTTGAATTGTAATTTAGAACATTGATATTGTATTTAAATATTTATTAAAAATAAATTAATTAATATTCATTCATTAATAAATTATATTTTAAAATTCATTATTTTTTTATTCTAGTTATAGGCTGTAAATGGTAACCGAAAAATTCGTATTCGTCCGCGTCTGTATTCGAAAAAAAGAGGATATTATTCGTATTCGGAAAAAAACGGATATTATCCGTATTCGGTTTAAAAGTATCCGCAAATAAACGGATACGGATACTATTGTATCCGAATCCGTATATATCCGTTTACACCCCTATTATGGGCTGTTATGGATACCAACAGTAATATTTTTTAGGGTTCTTTACAGAAAAATAATTAGAAAGTAATTACACAATTAGTGCATCAACAAAATAATTACATCATTAGTATATCCACAAAATAATTACAAAAAGAGTGTAACAAATTCAAACCATTCAATTTCACATTAAATAAGAAAACTTAAAATCAAGGAGAAATAACCGCCATAATTAATAATTTAAATCAAATTTTTTGGATCTAAACAACAAAAACAAATCCATAATTCAAATCAAAAGGAGGGAAAAACAAAAAAAAATATATCTTCTTCATCCTAATCTTCATCTCCCTTACCGCTCATTATCTTCATCACCGCCTCCTCTCTCTTCCTCTTCATCATCCTCCTCCGCAGCGAATCTCCAGAAGTCCTTGGTTGCGCCGCCGTTACATCGCTCTCTCTTCTCCTTCATCATCATCATCCTCCTCCTCTACCGTAAATCTCCGAAAGTACCTGAGTTACTGTTCTAAATTTTTTTTTGACGATTTGGTTACCCACAAAAACTAAAATGGTTAACTTTGTATGAAGGTTTGGTTACCAACTGCATCACATTCAAAATAAATTTATAACCTAATAAAACTGAATTGATTACCTTTGTCTGAAGGTTTGGCAACTAACTGCATGAAGATTTGACTACCAACTGCATCACATTCAAAATAAAATTGGTAACCTAATAAAACTGAATAGGTTACTTTGGTATGAAAGTTTGGTTACCAACAGCATCACATTCAAAATAAATTGACAACCTAATAAAACTGAATAGGTTACCTCGGTATGGAAGTTTGGCTACCAACAGCACTATGGGAAAAAAAAATTCAGGAGGCGGAGGAGGAGGCGGTCATAATGGAGGCGGCAGAGGAGGAGGTGGAGATGGTGGCGGAAGATGACAATAATAGAGGCGGAGATGGTCATAACAGAGGTGGTGGAGGCGGAGGAGGAGGCGACCAAAATGGAGGCGGTGGAGGAGGAGGTGAAGGTGGCGGCGGAAGGGGAAGGGGAAGCGGATCGGGAGGGGAGGAGATGGCGGCGGGGGAAGAAAGAGGGGTATTTGTGACACTCCCAAAATAGGTATACAACACCTATTCTGAGTTGTCAAAATACATGGTACAGAAACAACTACAACTTTATTAATACAACAATAAAACTGTGAGTTTAAAAATATAAATATTGTCATCTAGACAATATCCACACTCAAATAAGTCTTCATTATAATTATTGATACACTATTTTATAAAATAGTGAGGACTACTAAAATAACTTCTAGAACCATCATTCCACACCCCGACTAGTACTCGCTACATTCTCGCCTCCTGAGAAGAAAAATAGAATAAAAAGAAAAAGGGTGAGCTCAACTAGCCCAGTAAAGAACATTATGACTAAGATAATATATAACAAATTATCGTTAGTCCTCAACAGGAAAAAATTTAATAGAATACAATAGACAATAAATTTTAAATCAATATTCGCAGCGAAAAGAATAATTCATTAGAAGAGTAAAGTAGAGAATAAAATCTACTATTTTCTATATATGAATTTAAAAGTTCATCATCATTATTTTATCCCTGTAACATCAATCAAGATATATCTGGAATCAAATATTCATTTTTGCATTACAGGCCAAAGATATTCATCAGTTGGTCAAGCTCACCTCAACACCTGTTCATCTTTGCACTACGGCCAAAGATATTCATCATAAAATTATTAATCTTTGCACTACAGGCCAAAGATATTCAGTTATATCATCATTTAGGACTGAGGATGATGAAAAATATTTTAAAGAAAATAAATCCAGTGAAACAAAAGAACCATTATTAAGGATTCGTACTTTAAACAATTCAAGTTCAAAAATACTTCGTAAATAATCATAGTGGAGTAAAATTCAAGAACGAAGACCAAAACATGGATACAATCAAAGCTAGTATCCATAATAGATATTTTGGACAAAAACGAAGATTTAATTTTTTTCGGTGAATAGTGTCGTATTCGTGAATAGTGTCGTATACGTGAATAGTGTCGTATACGTGAATAGTAACCCCGACACAAAAAGTTCTAAATTTGATAAAAATTCAGATTAATATTTCGGCATAATGATATTGAAAGAAATAATATCATTTATATAAAAAAATAACATCCCTTACCTTGTAAAGACAATACTTTTAGTTGAAACACCGGATATAGGCTATGACTTGAACTTGCACCGTATAGCAACACTCAAAGTATTAAAATACTCACAAGAAAACGCTCAATATATCGAGAGAGAAAGAGAGAGAAAACTTTAATTTCTGGTGTGATTTTCAATTCTAACTTAAGCACCCTATTTATAGAAAAATACTTAGAACACCAAAGCAGAAACTTTAATAAAATATTATTATATTTACAAAATTTCCACGCCCATCTTTGAAATCTGATTTCAGCCCATTTGTAACACATGTGAAACCCACTTAACTTGAAAAAAAAGTTTTTCTTTTAAAAATTATTTAAAACTTCAAAAATCAATTATTCTGGAACTTTAGAATTTCAATAATTCATAATAAATAGTCCTTTAGACAGAAAAATTCGAACCACATGTCTTTTTCATAGAAAATTTCATTATCTACAACTTTGCAGGAGAAAGTTTTTCCAAATTCCCAACAAAAATTAACCGAAATTCACAAACGGGCGATTCTACAGGCTATAATCAAATTTCAGTCAAGAAATGGGCCCACAGACATGTTTAACATGTTTTAAATAACTTTTACAACAAAAATACTCTTCCTCCTCATATACTCATATATCCCACATTTATTGTAAAAATATCATCATTATTATATTATAATAATATAATAAAATATTAATTTATCAGAAAAGATAAAATATCGATGTTCAACAATTGTCACTTTAAAAATTATCTCCATCAATATTCACATAAAATGAATATTTTTCTCATCATATAAACCAATAATTAATTATTCACAAATAATATTACGGAATCAGAATACTGACAACCAGGCAGTTCCTAGGAAAGATGGGGCTTTCCAATAAGGATTTCTCCTTACTGGCGCACAATTAGGTGACCAAACCTTTCCTTAGACAGAACTTTCTAGACATTGCCAATAATGTTATCTAATAATATTATTCAGATAATATGAATTATTGCTTCGATAATGGAAAATACTATGTAGTGACAATTATTGAAACAACAGTAATATAAAATATCAACGCAACAATTATTGAATCAATAAAATAAAATGCTAAAAAGTAATTACTTTAACAATTATTGAGTAGTGCCTTCTTACGTAAGAATCAATAATTGGTGCAATACCGTGTGCTACTGTGCAACAACGCGTATTACTGTGTTTTAACCACCGGGTATTCCAACAGTATTAACGGTAACAACTACGCCGTTATTATAAACAACTTATACTTGTCATTTTCTTTATCCAATCACTTTCTGTTATGGGGCCCACTAAAGACTGCGCCGTCGTACTAATATTCCCCGACAGGAAGAATATTCACGACCAAACGAATATTTCTCGACAACAATGAATATTTTATAACCACTTGCTTATTTAAAATATTTGCGCATTTTACCCATAACTAACCTCATTAATCAATTCAACCCTTACTATTTCAAAATAATAAATAGAGGAATTTAATTTTCATTTATTAATAATTTGGGGTCTTACAACCTCTCCTCCTTATGAAATTTCGTCCTCGAAATTGACGTACGTACATGATATTTTGAAAAGATGAGGATACCTCCCTTTCATTTTCGTTTTCAACTCCCAGGTCATTTCCTCAATAGCATGGTTCCTCCACAAAACTTTAACTTGTGGTATGACCTTTGTGCGTAGTACATGCTCTTTCCTATCTAAGATCTTGACAGGTACCTCTTCGTACGTTTAAGTCTTCGGCTATCTCGTCTGGTTCTAACTCAATAACGTGGTTTGGGTCTTTCACATATTTACGTAGCACAGATATATGAAAAATATTATGAACACGAGACATACTTGGAGGTAACGCGAGTCTATAGGCCACATTTTCTACTCGGTCAAGAATCTGAAATGGACCAATAAATCGTGGATTGAGCTTTTCTCTCTTCCCAAATCTTGTAACTTCCTTCCATGGAGCAACATGCAATAATACATGATCCCCAATACTAAATTCCACATCCTTTCGATGAAGATCCGCATAACTCTTTCGTTGATCCTGTGCCGTTTGTATACGTTGTCGAATCATTTGGATCTTTTCTGTAGTCATATGTACCAACTCGGTCCCAACAATGTTACTTCACCCATCTCATCCCAACATATTGGAGAGCGACACTTTCGTCCATACAATGCTTCGAATGGAGCCACACCTATACTTGCCTGATAACTGTTGTTGTAGGAAAATTCCACCAATGGTAAATACTTATCCCAACTGCCTTTGAAGTCTAGGACACAGAGTTTTAATAGATCTTCAAGAGTTTGAATAGTCCTCTCTGATTGCCCGTCCGTTTGAGGATGGTATGCCGAACTGAATCGTAAATCCGTGCCCATAGCTTTCTACAAGCTAACCCAAAATCTTGAAGTGAATCTTGGGTCACGATCCGAAACTATGGATACTGGCATGCCATGCAATCTCACAATCTCACTTACATACATACGAGTAAGACGTTCATGGGAATAAGTCTCCCGTATTGGCAAGAAATGAGCAGTCTTAGTTAATCTATCAACAATAACCCAAATAACATTTATACCTTGAGAAACCGTAGGAAGACCCGTAACGAAATCCATGGTAATATGTTCCCACTTCTATTTTGGAATCTCAAGCGGTTGTAATGGACCCTTAGGCACTTAATGCTCCGCCTTTACATGTTGACAAGTTAAACACCTTGAGATAAACTTTGCAATCTCTCTCTTCATATTGTTCCACCAAAATGAATGTCGAAGATCACGATACATTTTGGTACTTCCAGGATGGATTGCAAATGGTGTATTGTGTGCCTCCATCATGATCTTGTACTTCAAATCAGAATCATTAGGAATACAAAGTCTGGAGTGGACTCGAAGTATTCCTTCTTCATCGATTCTTGCTTCTGGAATAACACCTTCTTGCACTTTCTTCTTCATACGCATCAGCTCCGGGTCTGTGGCTTGAGCAACTTTAACTTTTTCGATTAAAGTTGGTTCTATACGTATACTTAACATTATTGCATGGGTCCCCGGAGTCTTGACTTCTATCTTCATCTTTTGTAAATCACACCAAATGGGCCTTTGTGTTGACAACATCGCACTCGTTCCTGCGTATGGTCTTCTACTCAATGCGTCGGCTACCACGTTCGCTTTTCCAGGATGGTATTGAATGGTATGGTCATAGTCTTTCAACAGCTCAAGCCAACGTCGTTGCCGCATGTTGAGTTCTTTTTGGGTGAAAAAATATTTGAGGCTTTTATGGTCTGAATATGTGACGCCTCCAAAATCGGTCCATTCCATTCAACTCATTTTGAGTCGCCAAATACATGGTACAGATAACAACTACAACTTTATTACAACAATTATCGTGCAAAATACAACAACACATATGCTATGAGTTTGGGTACAAATATATACCAACTGTGACTCATGTCCCAACCTTGGATAGCACGTCACAATGACACCTTACATAAAGGTATAGTCAAAAACTATTTTAGAAATTAGAATCTTGGGGAAGTGCTCGTAAATATACTCAGAAAGTGGATGAGCACATCCCTGTCTTATGATGACACGAGATTGTATATCATTAGACATCTTGTATGATAGTGGCAAAACACCCTTCCAACGTTGGGTTCGCCTCACCCTAGATGATTCACCAAATATAACTACTAAATGATGACCACCGTTCTATTCTCCTGTTACCCCCGCTCGACCCAGCTACACTCTTATTACCTGAAAGGAATTGTGAAGCAAAAGGGTGAGCACAACTAGCTCAGTAAAGAATATCATAACTAAAGATAATTAAATTATCAATAGCTTTCGTCAGAAATAAATCAGAGATTTAGAACATATGGTAGATGATAAAATTTTTCAACCATAGTTGCAGCGGAACGAGCAATCCATTAGAAGAGTCAAATAGACTATAAAGTCTATTATCTTCTCCACGTTAAAAGTCCACCAACAATGTTTTATCCCTGTAACATCAATCAACAGTTCCTTTTCACAATCATATGAATAATTCATAATCATAATTGTGATTCTAAATTCCTCTTCGCATCCAAGACGAAAATAATTTTCATCACCTGTCTTTACCTAAAACATCAAAGATCATGGTTATACCAAATCACAGTTCCTGTTCATAATCATACTAATAAATTCATCTTTGCACCACGGGCCAAAGATATTCAACAACAGTTCATCTTTGCACTACAGGCCAAAGATATTCATCAACAAACCATCTTTGCACTACAGACCAAAGATATTCAACAACAGTTCATCTTTGCACTACGGGCCAAAGATATTCATCAACAATTCATATTTGCACTACAGGCCAAATATATTCATATCTCAAAGAAATATATAATCATTTCAGAATTTATATAAACAATAATTATAACTATGTTGATCAATTTACCTTTGCACTTAAGCTTAAGATATTCAATTATAAATTCAATGGTCATGATCATACCAGTCACAATTCAACTTTGCACTACAGGCCAAAGAGAACCCTAGTCATGATCATACCAATAATTTACCCATCTTTACACTCCAGTGAAAGAGAATTTCAACATCAGGGTTATAAAAATATTATATATGATAATAAAGTCAATATAATCAATACATAGTTTTAATCTCAAGAGTAATATTCATAACGCAACTATAATTTGGTTAGAAAAAGAAACCAATTTTGTCGTGAATAGTAACTCGTGAATAGTAACTCATGAATAGTAACTCGTGAATATTAACTCATGAATAGTAACTCGTGAATAGTAACTCATGAATAGCATTCCGTATTCGTACATAGTACTGTATACGTAAATAATGTCATATACGTAAATAGTGTCATATACATGAATAGTGTCGTATACGTGAATAGTGCCGTATACGTGAATAGTAACCCCGACTTAAAAAGGTAGAATTCCACAATAAAATCCATACCAATATTTTGGTATAATGATATTGAAAGAATAATATTTCTTAAATGTCAAACTCATAAGATTTCATCACCAATAACCAAAACCCTCATCAAAAATCTGCATATACCTCATATAGGATTCTCAAGTCATAAAATTCTATTTTCTAATTTTCTTACTTCACAAAACATATTTAATTCATTTACTCATAACTAGGCTATTTTTATGAAAAAAAATATCAAATCAGTTTCAAAAATATTTCTTTTCTGGGATTTAGCATAATATAGTCCCATAGTGAACATATATTTTTCTCAGAATTTTTAAAAGTCATTTACTATTTTTCATATGGCCAGAACTGTCGAATATTTAGACATTTATCAAAAATTGTACTTTTGTCCAAAAATTTTGAAATTCACAGATTATACTCGTATCATATACATGTACTCCCAATAAAAATTTCATCAATTTTGGAGTTAACCACAAGAAGTTATAAGCGGTTACTTTTAAAATAGTCTTTTCTTATAAAATTCATAACTCTTAATCTATACATCCAAAAATCACCATTTTTGGACACAATCAAGAAAACTCATCAAAATATCATTTTAAATTTTTCCAGAATTTTTGAAGGTCAGAAAAATTACGAAACTGAAAAACATAACAACTCTTAAAATCCCTTACTATCCCTTACAATCCCGTACCTCAAAAGAGCAGTACTTTTGATCGGTATAAGGCTGAAGAAAACTTACACTGATGAATAAAAACTCACAAAGTATATAAATACTCACAAAATACACTCAATAATCTAGAGAGAGAAAGAGAGAAAACTTGTTTCTGGTGTGATTTTTAATTCTAACTTAGCCCTCTATTTATAGGAAAATGTTAGCACGCCGAAGCAGACTTAATCTGCAACCTGATGGCTTTACCTGCTACTATTCCCACCCACCACATTTGAATAAAAATCTCAGCACATTTCTTCACCAATCAAGAGTGGGGCTCACCAATTCTAGAATTTTCTACCAAAATGATAAATTCCGAAACTTCAATAATTTCTAAACCAGTCATATCGTAAAATTCATAATAAATCATACGTTCATTTTTAACGGTTCAAAATTTGTGGACATATACTCAACTTATATATGTATAACATATCCAAAAATCACAACGATCCAACGGTCGAATTAAAAATTATAACCCTCGCAAAATATCTCAAAAACTCTAATTTTTAAAACCTCCATTCCGACAAAAATACTGATAAAAACCTCAACATTAACTCCTTCATTTTTAACCACAAAAATATATCCCTCATTTATATCCACATCAAATAAATATTTCCTTATCATATAAATCAATAATTAATTATTCATAAATAATATTACAGAATCACAATTATGACAACCAGGCCGTTTCCAGGAAAGAGGAGGCTTTCCAATAAGGATTTCTCCCTACTGGCGCGCAATTAGATGACCAAACCTCTTTTTAGACAGAACTTTCTAGACATTGCCAATAATGTTATCTAATAATATTATTCAAATAATATGAATTATTGATCTGATAATGGAAAATACTGTGCAGTAATAATTATTGAAACAACAATAATATAAAATTTTAACGTAGCAATTATTGAATCTATAAAATAAAATATTGAACAGTAATTACTGTAACAATTATTGAGTAGTGTCTTCTTACGTAAGAATCAATAATTTCAAAAATACTATGCAATACCGTGTGCTACTGTGCAATAACGCGTATTACTGTATTTTAACCACCGGGTATTCCAACAGTGTTAACGGTAACAACTACGCCGTTATTTATAAAAACTCAAATTTGTCTTTTTCTTCACCCGACAGTTATTCTATTATGGGGCCCACAAATGGCTGCGCCGTCGTACGAATATTCCCCGACAGAAAGAATATTCCACGACCAAACGAATATTCTCCGACAACAATGAATATTTTATAACAACTTGTGTATTTTGAGAAATTCATATATCACCCTTAACTTTAACATTTATCAATTTAACTATTTACTGAATAGTAATTATAAGAAAAATTTGAATACTTTTATTTCATAAAATTCGGGGTCTTACAGAATATATCTCCACTTTCTCCCTATATAGATAGTGCCTCCAAATCTTTAGCTCAAAAACGACTGCTGCCAACTCTAGATCATGAGTAGGATAATTCTTCTCATATTCTTTAAGTTGTCGCGAGGCATAGGCTATAACTTTCCCACGTTGTATGAGAACACATCCTAGCCCTTTGCCTGAAGCATCGCTGTAAATAACAAATCCATCCGAACCAGATGGTATGGTCAAAACAGGTGCCAAAATGAGTCTCCTCTTAAGCTCTTGGAAAGTCTTCTCGCATTCCTCGCTCCATACGAATTTGATATCTTTCCGAGTCAGCTGAGTTAATGGAGTAGCGATTTGAGAAAATCCTTCCACGAATCTCCGATAATAACCAGCTAAGCCCAGAAAGCTACGTACTTCGGTCACTGACTTCGGTTGTTCCCAACTTTATATTGCTTCAATCTTCGCCGGGTCAACAGATACTCCATGTTTTGATACTACGTGCCCAAGGAATGCTACTTCCTCAAGCCAGAACTCACATTTCTTCAACTTGGCATATAACTTGTTTTCACGAAGCCTTTGGAGTACCAGCTTCAAATGGTGCTCATGTTCTTCACGACTTTTGGAATATATGAGGATGTCATCAATAAAAACAACAACAAACTGATCCAAATATTCCTTGAATACTCGGTTCATCATATCCATGAAAGCCGCATGAGCATTAGTCAATCCAAAAAACATGACTAAGAATTCATAATGCCCGTACCGAGTTCTAAAGGCAGTCTTTGGAATATCCTCAGTTCTAATCTTCAGCTGATGATATCCAGAACGATGATCAATTTTTAAAAAGAATTGTGCTCCTTGTAACTGGTCAAACAGGTCATCAATACGAGGTAGCAGATACCTATTCTTGATAGTGACATGGTTTAATTCCCGGTAGTCGATACAAAGTCGCATACTCCCGTCTTTCTTCTTTACGAATAAAATAGGAGCACCCCAAGGAGATGTACTAGGACGAATGAAACCGATGTCCAATAACTCCTGTAGTTGGACCTTTAACTCCTGAAGTTTAATAGGAGCCATTCGATATGGGGTTTTAGAAATGGGCTTTGTACCAGGTTCAAGATCAATAAAGAATTCAACTTCACGTTCTGGGGGTAGACCAGGAAGTTCTTCAGGAAATACGTCAGGAAAGTCGATAACAACAAGAATATTATTCAAATATGACTTGTCTTTATTCAAATCCATAACATAGGCTAAGAAAGCTTGACATCCGTTTTTTAATAAACGAATAGCTTTATGACTTGATATAACAGTGATTGATTTTAATGGCTTAGTTGCTTGAATTCGCACAACAGGTTGGTTAGGAATATGAAAACTAACAACCTTACGAAAATAATCAATTTTGGCATGATGAGTAGTTAACCAATCAATCCCTAAAATCACGTCAAATGCAAGTATCTTTAAAGAGATAAGGTCAACAGGTAAGGTGATGGTGCCAACTTGGATCAAACAAGATTTATAAATAGTGGATGTGATGAAAGTTTCTCCTAACGGAGTTTCAACAGATAAGTCAAAGTCCAATTTCTCAGGTGTCAAGTTTAAACGTTGAGCACAAGCAGGAGAGATAAATGAATGGGTAGCACCGGTATCTAGTAAGGTATAAACTTCACAAGAATTTATGATTAGTTTACCCGTGATCACCTCGTTTGGGTTCCTTGCATGTTGACCAGTCACAACAAATGCTCTTTCAGGAACCGTTGACTTTGACTTTCTGGGACAGCCTTTTGAGTCACAACCCCGCCGGACTTGGTTTCGCTACAGTGCAATCTCAAGCGATATGTCCTTCCTTTCCACAGTTATAACATACCTTAACTGTTGTGGGCAGTTTGGGTTGATATGTCCTTCTTTTCAGCACTTATAGCATATGACCGGTGGTCGTTCTCCTCCCTTAGAACCAGTTGCTGCTGGTGCTGACGTCTTCGTATTGTCATTGTTGAATCTCCTCTTTTTAAAATCTCTTCCCGACTCATTTCTTCTATTCTCATGGCCATGATTACCACCAGAGTGGTTGCCGCTCTTGTTCGTAATTTTCTTTCTCCGCTGGTTATCGTTGTTCTGATGACTATTGTCACCGGTATGATCCTGGTTGTGGTCCCTCGGTTGACCGTACTAGTTATCTCGCTCTAATAATTGAGCCCTATTGACAACATCTGAATATAAAGAAAATTTATGTGAAATGAGATATTGACGTATGCCGGGTTTCAAACCTCTCAGAAACATCCGCGTCATACGTTCCTCATTCTCTACCAAATGAGGTGCAAACCTGGACAACTCTGCAAACTTCGCCTCGTACTGGGACACCGTCATGTTATTCTGCTCCAGTCTAATAAACTCTGCCTCCTTCATATGACGAATACTTTCAGGAAAATACTTGTCATTGAACAGTTTCTGAAATGTTTTTCGAGACATGCTAAGTGCGGCTGGATGAGTACGCTTCACAGATTTCCACCAGTAATATGCCTCATTATGAAACATAAAGGTGGCGAATGGAACCTTCTGTTCCTCCGTGCATCCCAAGACATCGAATATCTTGGTAATTTATTTGATCCACGTCTCTGCCTTAATCGGATCCGGCTTTCCCCAGAATTCTGGTGGTCCCAACTCTTTGAACTGCTTGGTTGTGACCAGCTGTGCGTTGCCATTGTTCCTACCTGTATTTTGAACAGGAGTCTCCTTCGTTTGGTTTTGCATGAACCGCAAAAAGCTTCTAGACATCTCATCGTTCATCGTCTGCTCAGTGTTGTTTACAGGAGGAACATTGCCAGCCTGTTGCACGCTCTCCTCATTGGGGAGTACAAACGTCCCCACGGTCTCATTTACTCCACTATTAACATTCTCAGTTGTCATTCTCAAATACTGCCATTAAAACAAGGGTTAATTAAAGAAATTAACAAATCACATAATACCCCTATATTATGACCGACCAACAAATAAGATTAGGTAGGACACACTAGCGAAAGATTTACTCATCTCTCCCCTCCTAGTTCTATTCCCCGATTTCCGCCAGAGTTCATATCCCTAAGTTCTGATACCAACTGTGACACCCCCAAAATAGGTATACAACACCTATTCTGAGTTGTCAAAATACATGGTACAGAAACAACAACTACAACTTTATTAATACAACAATAAAACTATGAGTTTAAAAATATAAATATTGTCATCTAGACAATATCCACACTCAAATAAGTCCTCATTATAATTATTGATACACTATTTTATAAAATAGTGAGGACTACTAAAATAACTTCTAGAATCATCATTCCACACCCGACTAGTACTCACTACATTCTCGCCTCATGAGAAGAAAAATGGAATAAAAAGAAAAAGGGTGAGCTCAACTAGCCTAGTAAAGAACATTATGACTAATAATATATAACAAATTATCGTTAGTCCTCAACAGGAAAAAATTTAATAGAATACAATAGACAATAAATTTTAAATCAATATTCGCAGCGAAAAGAATAATTCATTAGAAGAGTAAAGTAGAGAATAAAATCTACTATCTTCTATATATGAATTTAAAAGTTCATCGTCATTATTTTATCCCTGTAACATCAATCAAGATATATCTGGAATCAAATATTCATCTTTGCACTACAGGCCAAAGATATTCATCAGTTGGTCATGCTCACCTCAACACCTGTTCATCTTTGCACTACGACCAAAGATATTCATCATAAAATCATTAATCTTTGCACTACAGGCCAAAGATATTCAGTTATATCATCATTTAGGACTGAGGATGATGAAAAATATTTTAAAGAAAACGAATCCAGTGAAACAAAAGAACCATTATTAAGGATTCGTACTTTAAACAATTCAAGTTCAAAAATACTTCGTAAATAATCATAGTGGAGTAAAATTCAAGAACGAAGACCAAAACATGGATACAATCAAAGCTAGTATCCATAATAGATATTTTGGACAAAAACGAAGATTTAATTTTTTTCGGTGAATAGTATCGTATTCGTGAATAGTGCCGTATACGTGAATAGTAATCCCGACATAAAAAGTTCTAAATTTGATAAAAATTCAGATTAATATTTCGGCATAATGATATTGAAAGAAATAATATCATTTATATAAAAAAATAACATCCCTTACCTTGTAAAGACAATACTTTTAGTTGAAACACCGGATATAGGTTATGACTTGAACTTACACCGTATAGCAACACTCAAAGTATTAAAATACTCACAAGAAAACGCTCAATATATCGAGAGAGAAAGAGAGAGAAAACTTCAATTTCAGTGTGTGATTTTCAATTCTAACCTAAGCACCCTATTTATAGGAAAATGCTTAGAACACCAAAGCAGAAAATTTAATAAAATATTATTATATCTACAAAATTTTCACACCCATCTTTGAAATCTGATTTTAGCCCATTTGTAACACATGTGAACCCACTTAACTTGAAAAAAAAATATTTTTCTTTTAAAAATTATTTAAAACTTCAAAAATCAATTATTCTGGAACTTCAGAATTTCAATAATTCATAATAAATAGCCCTTTAGACAGAAAAATTCGAACCACATGTCTTTTTCATAGAAAATTTCATTATCTACAACTTTGCCAAAAAAGTTTTTCCAAATTCCCAACAAAAATTACCGAAATTCACAAACGGGCGATTCTACAGGCTATAATCAAATTTCAGTCAAGAAATGGGCCCACAGACATGTTTAACATGTTTTAAATAACTTTTGCAACAAAAATACTCTTCCTCCTCATATATACTCATATATTCCACATTTATTGTAAAAATATCATCATTATTATATTATAATAATATTAAAAATATTAATTTATCAGAAAAGATAAAATATCGATTTTCAACAATTGTCACTTTAAAAATTTTCTCCATCTATATCCACATAAAATGAATATTTTTCATCATATAAACCAATAATTAATTATTCACAAATAATATTACAGAATTAGAATACTGACAACCAGACAGTTCCTAGGAAAGATGGGGCTTTCCAATAAGGATTTCTCCTTACTGGCGCACAATTAGGTGACCAAACCTTTCTTAGACAGAACTTTCTAGACATTGCCAATAATGTTATCTAATAATATTATTCAGATAATATGAATTATTGCTTCGATAATGGAAAATACTGTGTAGTGACAATTATTGAAACAACAGTAATATAAAAAATATCAACGCAACAATTATTGAATCAATAAAATAAAATGCTAAAAAGTAATTACTTTAACAATTATTGAGTAGTGCCTTCTTACGTAAGAATCAATAATTGGTGCAATACTGTGTGCTACTGTGCAACAACGCGTATTACTGTGTTTTAACCACCGGGTATTCCAACAGTATTAACGGTAACAACTATGCCGTTATTATAAATAACTTATACTTGTCGTTTTCTTCATCCAATCGCTTTCCGTTATGGGGCCCACTAAAGACTGCGCCGTCGTACGAATATTCCCCGACAGGAAGAATATTCCACGACCAAACGAATATTCCCCGATAACAATGAATATTTTATAACCACTTGCTTATTTAAAATATTTGCGCATTTTTCCCATAACTAACCTCATTAATCAATTCAATCCTTACTATTTTAAAATAATAAATAGAGGAATTTAAATTTTATTTATTAATAATTTGGGGTCTTATAATATTTGCATGAATACCTTTGAAATTGTTAGGAAAAAATTCTAATTTTTGAGATTGGTGAAACCAACTAGAGAAAGGGTTGGTTTAAGAAAGAAGAAGGAAGTGCATTAAATGAGAAAGTAGTAAGTAAAAAAGGGCAGAGGGAGAGGAAAGTATAGAGTAAGAGGGTAGCACTAAGCCAGAAGCCTAAGCCGGCTGAAATGATGATCGTCATATACTGAAATTACGGAGGGGAAAGTATGGAGTAAGAGGGCGGTGTAGGTTACAAATCTGAAATGTGTATTTTTGATGATGGTGATGATCATGATGATAACAATAATGAAGATGATATTTAAATTACCCACCAAAATTAAAGGGATAATAAATACATTAATTTTGTAAATAAAATATTTAAATGCATTAATTGTGTAAATATTTTATGAGTGTACTATTGTTGTAAAAATATTTTTAAAAATGTAATAGAAAATGTAATTGAGGTATTAGGTATTTTTTGATTGTCTTTAAGAAATATGCAATTGAGAAAAGAATAAAAATAACGTCACAATTTTTTTACATCAATCTATTAATAAAAATTAGCTTACTTAGGGATGACAATTTGAAGCGAAACTGAATCAAAACTGAATCGAACCGGTTGATTTTTAATAGAACCGATGACTTGGTCGTGCGAAAATAAAATGTGGTACTTGTATATATTGTTGAACTAGTGGTGCACCGCTTTTGAACCGATGATACCACGAATACATTATATTAGTGTGTTTGTGTGACGCCCCCAAAATAGGTATACAACACCCATTCTGAGTCGCCAAATACATGGTACAAAAAGCAAACTACAACTTTAATAATACAATTATCGTGCAAATACGACAACAAATACTGTGAGTTTAAATACAAATATTGTCTTCTAGACAATATCCACACTCAAATAAGTCCTCATTACAATTATTCAAATATTATTTTACAAAAATTGTGAGGACTGCTAAAAAATCTTTCTAGAACCATCACTCCATACCCCGATAGATCTTGCTATGTTCTCACCTCCTGAGAAAAAAAATAGAACATAAAGGAAAAGGGTGAGCTCAACTAGTCTAGTAAAAGAATATTATGACTAAGATAATATACAACAAATTATCATTAGTATTCAACAGGGAAAAATCTGATAGAATATTAATCGAAAACAAGTTTTAGATCAACAACTGCAGCGGAAAACAAACAAACCATTAGAAGAGTCAAGTAGAGAATGAATTCTACTATCTTCTACGATATTTAAAAGTCCATATAATATTTTTATCCCTGTAACATCAATTTATAATCATTTTTAACTAAATATTCATCTTTGCACTACAGGCCAAAAGATATTCATTTGTATCACCAGTCAGTCATGGTTCATCTCAACACCTGTTCATCTTTGCACTACAGGCCAAAGATATTCATCAGG